>VZRJ01004868.1:2597885-2915335 GCA_013397565.1 Ptilonorhynchus violaceus | reverse complement strand
GAAGGGAATTTAAAGATGATCTCGTCCCCCCCCCTGCCGTGGGCAGGGACACCTTCCCCTAGCCCAGGCTGCTCCGAGCCCCGTCCAGCCTGGCCTTGACAGCCCTTTTTCGTGGGCAACGTGCAGCACGAACCGTTTAGGTAACCACAGATCTGACCAGATCACGTTAAAGCAAAATTTTTACAAGCATTGATTACATCAGCTCATTAATCACCGCTCACAACGCTGATTTATCTGCTCTCCGAGTTGTCGCGCTTGTTCCCAGAGTTGTGTCGTGTCACACCCCGCTCCCCGTGCGTGTTCGCTGTGCGCGGCTCCCCCCGGGCCGGGCCGGGGCTGCGGTTTTGGGCGCTTTGGGCGCGGTTTCGGAGGGGCCGGGGCTGGGCTGGGCTGGGCTGGGCTGCGCTCCGCGCCCGCCGCTGGCCGCGTCCCCGTGCCTCGGGGGCCATCTCTCGGCATCGCCTGGCAACTGCACCTCCCGCCTTCCCGCCGCGCCTCCTCCATCCTCCCCTTCTCCTCCAGCCTCGTTCCAACAGCTCCTGGGAGTTTTCGATATCCCCGCGATGCTCAAACCAGCATGTTCCTATTGCTGTGCTTCCTGTCGTGTTTAGGGTTAAGGAGCTATTTAAGGATACCACCCGAAGATCTGCCCGAGGCTGGGTGGTTATGAGTGGCAAGGTGTGGGGGATAATAGGGGTAAATGTGTCTAGGAGACTGGTCACCTCCAACATTTTGGAATTTTACCCCTGAACAAGTGAAGAATTCTAAAACCTCTTAAAATATTTGGAAAAATATGCTGCTGCTCTGACAATTCCAGAGAGACAGAAATCACTGCAATGTGCTGGGGCCTGCTCCATGGCTACTGAGCCCTGTTCAACACTCTTTGGTACTCAAAGGGAAGAGGATGTCCCTGGACCTGCCAACAAAGGAACAGGCACGGTGGCTACTCCATCCCTGGCAACAGGCACTGCTCCTGAACCAAAGAACCAACCTGTGCCAGTATCAGTCACCTTACACACAAGAAATGTTGGAAGTGGAAGTCAGCTTGTTCAGTAACAGATGTAGGAAGGGTGTAAAAAGAGATGGAGAAGAGACACAGCTGGGACATCTGACCCAAACTGGCCAAAGGGATATTCCATACCGTATGGCATCATGCTCAGTGTATAAACTGGGGGAAAAACTGGCTGGGGAATGTGCTGGGGTACTGCCGGGGTATCCTTTAGTGGGTGGCGAACAATTGCAGCGTGCACTACTTGTTTTCTGTATTCTAATTATTTTATAATTATTAATTTTCCTTCTGTTTCTGTTCTATTAAGTTGTCTTTATCTCAACCCACAAATTCTGCTTTTTCTCCCAACCTCTCTGCCCCATCGCACTGGGGAGGGGTTGAGTGAGCGAGTGGCTCAGTGGTGTTTAGCTCCCTGCTCAGTTAAACCACAACAATGATAAAGTAACTTGCTTCTTTACAGTAGATAGATGCACAGTGTGATTCATCAAAATTGCAAGCTCTTAAAAATTCATTCTCTTTCATTTTCAAACTTTAGTGGGTGTTCAAGAAGGTGGGAGCTGTTATTCTGCACAGTATGAACCTTTTGGAAATGCAGACAAAGTGGAACAGTTTAGGGCTGGCTGGGTTAGCTGCAAACCCCATGCAGGTTGAAATGTAATCTTGCCTCATGTACCTCCTGCTGATTTTTTTTTTTCTTTATTTCTTTCTTGTTTCCCCGTCTCTGGTTGCAAAGTACATATTGGCTAAGGTGAAACAAATATTTCCTCGTAGTTGACCTGAATGGAGGGACCCGCATCATTTTTTGGATTCAGACTCTGAAAATGACTTCTATTAAATGAGAAGATTCTGTATGCTGTCACAGATCGTGTCCTGTAGCTAGAAGGCAAGGTGTTGACCAGAAAAAGGAATTTGAATTAAGGAAGAATGGTGCTTATACTGTTAAATGTACGACCGAATACTTTGTCTGTATGGCGAAAGAGAAGAGCAGGGGACTTCAACTTCTCTTCGTTGTGCCAGCTCTTAGTACATAACCTAAATTTGTCAGCTTGGGAGTATTGTGAATCTTCATTGTGCATTCTGGTGATCCAAAGGTGTTTACTGTGTCCTCCTCCTGAAATGACCTCACAAAGAGCTGCTACTAAGAACATTATTTAATTTTATTTTACATTACGTTTGCTTTGAAGATAGTCTGATGTAATATATTTGTCACTTTAATGCTCTTGCACGTGGAAGAATTGCAGGTCTTGAAAGCTGAATGTTTTGCAAAAATAAAAATTAAAAGCAAGTGTGATTTATTTTTTATTTGGTGCGTATTATCACTGCCACTGTTGTCCTTCTGAAGCCGATGAAGATAAAACCAACATATATTACTCAGATTGCTCATCAGAACACTTTGTAAGGCCATTTGCAATGGCTTAATACTGAAGTTTGGGTAAAACCACTGTAACTTACACTGTTTGTGACAGAATGACTTAACATGATGCTGAACTGACCTGACTGCCTTCTCTGATGGTGTTTTTGTCTTCGCCTGTTTCCAAGGCCCTGATGCAGTTTGTGTTTTTCTGCTGCTGTGGACTTCCCCTTGTTCTCCCTCAAAGCACAAACCCCCTCCTGGCAGCATCTTTTCTCTATGAATAAACATAACCCTTTTCTGGCTGCTCTTACAGCACCCAACCCCATTCTTGCTCTGCAGGTGGAAGGATACTTTGGTGAATTCCAATTCATTCCAATTCATGGAATGAATTCCAATTCCAAATCTTCCAAATCCAATTCATCAAATAACTTCTCTAATAAAGGTAAAAAAAGAAAACCCACAAAGTAAAACTTGTTCTCTGTGACTCTCAGTTTAGGCAAGAACTAATAAGATGAAGTTGTATGATTCATCAACGTTAGAGTTTTCTGATTTCTTCTTCAAATTGGAGACTGTAAAAGAATTTTCAGGACTGGTTGTAAAGGCTTAAATGTTCTACCTCCAAAATGAGTGAAATGCTGTTCAGTTTCCATTACTTTTATTCATTTGAATCTGCCAAGACAGGTGCCAATTAGTGCTACAGCTGGTGCAAGCAACTAAATGGAGCCCACCAAAGGGTTCCACGTACATCAGTGAAATATCCTGACTTTGTAATGACCTCCTGTCACGTGTAGTGACGGTGTGACTGTACAACGAGTTTTATACAAGTGGGAAGCCCTGTGATTCTGTTATCTTCATGAAATTTCCAGCTTTTGTGTTCCTTGGAGCTAATAGGCTCATAAGTATCTCTAGGAAAGGAAAAGTTTCAGAAAGTTTGCAGATGTCTCATTAGTGCATTATTATAATGACCCCTGACTGAGTATGAATAAAAGAGCTCTGCTTTCTTAATATCTGGTTGCTTAAAACAGTGTTTACTGTTCAGTGACATTCCATTGGATGTGTAGAACTGTAATTTTCCACTTTTTTTTTTTTGGAGAAGTTTTCAAATGATTGTACATTTTCCTCAGCTTTTGCTGAAAAGATTTAAAATGGAAAATATTTTCCTTATTGAATAATTACTCTTAATTTTTTCTTCCTTTTAATGATTTTAATGAGAGACCATCCCTGATAGCTGCCACCATCTCTAATGCCTCTGTTGGCGTGGACAGCTAGGCTACCTTTCCAGACTTAGTGAGAGGTCTTTTCATTTAGCCAGCTCACCCTTTATGGCTGAGAGTGATCTGATCATTCTGGTATCCATCCAGGTTGTGTTTGGTGTTGGCACTATCCCAGCCTTCCTGTGGTGGTGATGAAGCAACACGGTTCTGTTTTCTGACTGAGCAGCTGCTCAAACCCCGTCCAAGACCAACTCTTTATCATTTGCTGTGACTTATGTTTTGCTAAGACACACAACACAACTTCAGTGGTGGGTTTATGTCATGATATCACGTAGAAAACCTGTAGTCACCCAATACATCTACACCCAGGATTGTTTTAGTATCCCTGAAGAACTTATAATGCTGTATGTTTTTTGTTAAGGTAGAATGATTCTGTTTCTTCCTGTTTAATTATCGCTATTCCTGTTCAGTCTAAGCCCTGAAGTGGATTTGTGTGTCAGTGATAGAATGAGGGCAGCAATAGAAAACTACAGAGACTTGTTTTTTTCTCTGTGGACTTAAAATAAACGACCACGTTTGATAGGGATGCTGGTTCTGTCTAGAATTTAAAATCGTCTGACAAGAACCTGTAGAGCTTAATTTTCTTTAAACTGTTAAATGGAAATCAGAACACGGGGAGTGTCTGTGGAAGAGGCATTAAATGAAACACTTACCAGCAGAGTACCTACAAATTTGAGAGCTAATAGATTGTTATCTGCCACAATTTAAAATCCTGAGACCAAATAAAATTCTAAATGTGGATTCTTATTCCTGTGTGCAGCATGAGCAGTCTTTGCTAAATTGTTCTGCGCATAATTTAATGTTCATCCTTTTAACTTTGAAGGCATATTGCCAAAGAATTACTCATACAGTTAAAGGAAAAAAATAAAAATCAGTGAATGTAGCCCATAAATAAGCTACACAGTCTTACTTCCCTTTCCAGATTTTTCAACAAATGATGAAGGGTATACTCTTCAAAAATGCATTTACCAAAAAGAATCTTTTCAAATAATTTCTCGTACATACAGTTCTAGCTTTTAATGACTGTTGCAGTAAGCTTGGGAAATTGCTTTTACTCTATTTTAAGAGCATTTTTACCTAAGTGTTCTTACTGTAAATTCCATTGGTGCCTTTGATCCTGATTAGTGGCACTTAGAGTTTTAGGTGGAAATAATGAATCTGAGTTGAAAAGCAAGTTTTGTAAAGTGAGAACTGTCACAAATGGTGTTTATTATAATTAATGAGATTTGAGAGTATATATGACAAGTAAGATATCATAATTAAACCATTCCTTGCAAATTGTTGAAGCCGTTTACTCAGGAAAGTGTTTTTCTTGGTGATGAAGGACTCATCACTGGACAGCCAGTTGTGCTTGGACTGAAAGTTAATTTGTGTTCTTGTTTTTATTATTAAATGGAGATGATGTATGAACAGCATTTTTTTAAATTAATTTTTTTCTACTGTGTCTTACATTTTGCTATTCCATTTCCATTACTGATTATGGTAGCTCTGGGACTAAATTTCACGCTACTATTCCTGAAGCCACTTTAAATATATCCAAAAGTAAATTTCAATGAACAATCTCCAAAATGTCAGCCTTTCCTTTTAGGGGCTAAGCAGACATTTGATGAAAGTTTCAGTGTTAGTAGGTGCTGTAGGACTGGATTACCCTTAGCATTGGAAGGTGTTTCCCAATGTCTCCACAGAACGTCCTCTGCTGGAGTTTAACCTGTGGCTTTCTATAATGTCCAAAATTTGTATGTATTTCCTTTTAGCAGCAATTTAAGTATTTAGTTCATTATCATATTCTTGCTTTTATTGACTTCTCTTGCTTGGCAAATAATCTAAATTACAAATTAGTGATTAAATGTATCTTCTCAGCATTTTAGCAGGAGAAATCTCCAGAGTATTTCAGTTGGCTTGGTGCTTGTTTGACTGCAGTGAATGGTTGGGAAACCTGAGACTTGTTCGACTATGTACTGAAAGATTTGATGCATCTAAAGTATTTACAGCCTCCTTGAGGTACCTCTTGTGTGATTATGTATGTCGGATAAGGAGATTTTCATTGTAAGAATAATGTAAGAATTTTGAATTTCAAAATGGAAAAAAGATCCAAAGTATGTGGGCAACACTGGGATAGACGAACAGCCCCTTTGAGCTGAGGTTAATTGAATAAGAAGGAGAGAAGGCAACATTAGTGGGAGGCTGCTGAGGGTGTTCTTGAGGGGGAGAAGTGTAGGAGGTCAACATTTTTGGGTAGGTTTGTTTAATTCATTATACACATGAGGTTTAATTACAAAATTCTGTAGTCTGGGTGGTTTTTTGTTTATTTTAGGGTGTTCAAAGCTGCATCACTGTGAGAAGAGAAAACATGCTTGGAATCAGTCTATCTCAAAAGACTCAAGCATAGATCAGAAGAGAACTGATACTACAAGTACTACAAAAATAATGTGTGAATAATGCATGTTATTGACTTCATTGAATTTAATTTAGGTGTAGGGGAGATCTTAAGCACACTAATAAAAATACTTATTTTATGGAGAGAAAAACAGCAAAATAGAGGAAATGGTTTCTCTCTTTCTCTCCATTAAGAACACTGAAAGAATTTAAGATTAGTGCAAAGAAACAGTAATTCAGAAACACAAGGCTTAAATAATTTCCAAAGCCTACACATTGCTTGAGTTTTGTTGTAATTCTTCCACAACCACGAAATAGGAATCTACAGAGCCAAGATACTAAACTACCTTGAAAAATACTGAGCAATGCTCCGTACAGAGAAAAGTGAAATAAAACTGCAATATAGAAATTCTGTATTGGCTGAGATTGGATGTTGCTTTCAAAAGCTGCATAATATGGAAGCCATTAGCTTATATTTGCATTTAAGGAGTGGAGTTGTAAAACTAGAAAGATATAAAATTGTAAATTATAATCAGGCAGGTAATGTTACACATTATAGGAAGATGGTTCAGTTTCAATACAATGTTTGAGGAAATGTTTTAAGAAAGTATTAATGGCTAGAGTAATAAAGTATTGGACTGTTGAGATATAAAGGCATTTGTCAGCATACAGAGATTGCCCCTGGAAGCAAACCTTTTTTTTTTTTCCGTGAAATTTACCTTCAGGAGCTCTAAAACACACTCATTTCACTAACATATTGCCACTTCTTCCTTCTTCATAGAAACCCATAGTTTCTGTCACTTGTTTGTAGGTATTTTTCAGTGCATGCTATTATTTACTTGAGAAATCAAGGGAAATCAAAATTATACATAAACGGTCATTAATACACACTCAGATGACAAGACTCTTTTTTCTTAACCTCTAGAAGTTTTCTTCTGAGGATATAAAACTTCAAGCATTTGCTTCTTCTAACATAATGGGGCTTTTAAGTTATCATCTAAATGACACGAACTGCTGGAGGACTGCTCTGGGGGAATAGCAGAGCATCACTGCCAGTGACAACAGCGCTTCCAGCAGTCGGAAGCAGCGAGGCAGGATAGGTGGGTGACAGTTGTAGGCTGAAATGTTTTTGAAGTAGGATATGCTTTTGCTAATTCTGTATAATCCTGTCCGGTGGGGTTTGGGATATGGACAGTTGGTGTTTAGATAAGTGCAGTGTAAGAATGCCATAGGTGTACTTTTGTCAAAATCAAGTCAAAAATAAGTAAATAACTATGGGTACATTTAAAAGAAAAAAATGTATATGATCATGTGCTCACTACTTCAGATTTATCAATCAAGTGAGAGTTGGGGCTGTTCAGCCTGGAGAGGAGAAGGCTCCGGGGAGACCTCGAGTGCCTGAAGGGGCTCCAAGAGAGATGGAGAGGGACTTGTGGCAAGTGCATGGAGTGACAGTACCACAGGTAATGGCCTTAAGCTGGAGGAAGGCAGTTTTAGATTATATATTAGACATAAATTCTTTCCTGTAAGGGTGGTGAGGCACAGAAACAGGTTGCCCAGAGATGTTATGGAGTCCCCATACCTGGCAGTGTTCAAGGCCAGGTTGGATGGGGCTTTGAACAACCTGGTCTAGTGGAAGGTGTCCCTGCCCACGGCAGGGAGGTAGAAGCAGGTGATTTTTAAGGCCCCTTCCAACCCAAACCATTCTATAATTCTATATTCACACCTGCAATACAGTGACACTTTGCACTTGTCTCTGCTTTGCTATAGGCAAGTCAGCAAGAATATGCTGAGGAGACAAGAGCCAGCCACAAGGAGAGAGAAAATCAGTTCTTCAGGTAGGAATAGTGGGAAAATGGGGCACAGGAGTTCAAGCCATATAAATAATAATCATGTTTATATATTACTGCATACACAATTCCTGTTATACTCTAATTTCCCACTAAGTTTTGATGCTGGAAACCTGGATTAAATCCTCCTTTAAAACTATCTTCACCAGGACTTACAGTGAAATGTTCATGTGTGACTAGAGTCAACTGGAAAATTTTTGCCAATGATTAAAGTAATATTACCCAAGATAATTAATGAGGTTGGGGTAAAAGAGGTCTCTTATTCCTAATAAAAAAAAGTATGATAGTCCCATTTATTTTATTTTATTTTCATATTTTACAAGTGCATTCTGAATACACAATCCATGATTCAAACACCACCCTTGTTTTTAAGCTGTAAAATCCTACGCAAAGCCAATAAGTACAAAAATATGAATCTTAAAATTATATTCTGATATTTGTGTTACAAACTTGAGAACTGATAGACCTGTTAAACTGAAATATCAGCCTTTCAACAGCAAGCACTGGTAATAAACTGAGCTATTTCAGTAACTGTAAACATAATAAAAATCCTCATGATGAATCTTAGAAAAGTTCATTTGATGAAACTCATAAACAAATACACTGAATCCAAAGAAATGAATAATTCTGCATTACCGATAAGACCTAGCTAACTTTTTTTTTTTTTCCCAAAGTGGCAAGAAGAAGCCATGTTTTTCTGAAGAAGTAACAGTAAAAAGTAAAGGTCCAGGAAAATATCAAGATCTCTGTAACTGAAGTTCACCTGAACTGATAAAAAATGCTTTCAAATTGAAGGTATATTGAAGAACCTTTTAAGACTGTGCATTTATTCTTATGGCAATATAAGAGTTACTTAATTATTGGTGTATTTTGGTGAAAGAGATAACTGAATTATCAGGATCTGTACTTCAGTTTGAAAGCAAACCTTTTGGGGCTTACAGCTGTCTCCTCAGTCTCAGATGGGGAAAAAGGATTAGTTATAAATAGGGTTACAAGTTCAATGTTGAATTGTTTCAGTTATAACAGAGAAGAAACTTCTTCTGTTTATTTAACTTAATTAAAGTCAAGCAAATAATGGAATCTTTCCTGAAAACACTGGGAGAAGTCAGTGGCTACTTGTTTCAGAAATACCGAAGCTCTGTTTGTGATTCCAAGAACGAAGTTTTCATGATATTTGAGACAGTTAAATGTGAAAAGGTGCAGTAAAGGAAGTGTGCGTTAGCACAAAGGTGCAAACCAGTTCCTTTTCTTGGGCTGACCCTTCATCCAAGTGCCATATTTATGCAGTAAGTGTGGAACAATACAGTAATAACTTTTCTTAGCAACACAAGAGTAGTGGACGAAGCAAATTAATCACAAGCATTTTCATTACTTTTAACTCTATTAGCTTCCCTTCTCGACACACTGATGAGGTCCATCCAGATGGCTGAATCCTGAGCTTCGTGCCTGCTGAAACATTTGCTTTTTTTTTTTGTTTTCAGAAATTGTGCCAAGATTCTCAACAAATAAATTCAGTACTGGAGATGTTCCAGGAGACAATCAGACTTTGACTGTGACCATTAGCAGCTCTTGTGGTGAAGCAGGCACAGCTCTGTGCAGTAAGACACTGCAGATGATGTCACTGCATTTGAGGTAGGAAGGCAGTGGTTACTTAAAACTAGTCCTAGGTCCTGTAGGCTCAAAAGCCTTACAGCAATGAAGATACATCAGGTGTGTTAGTTGAGCACACCCTCTGGTTTAATTTAGTCTAAAAAGAATCCAGATTAAAGTACTTACATAATTTCAATGATTTCAATGTGTCCACTGGTGGGAATGATCAGGACGTACACTTCTCTCTTCTGTGAACTGAATTGCAATGTGGATGCACTAATATAGCAAATGCACTGGTGTCTTTAGTGTGTTAGGCACATTTTTCCATGGCTAGAGTCACGAATGATAAATGCAGTTGTTCAAGTTGCACTAGTTTGAGTCTGACAACAGCATGGATAATGCTCTGCATGTCAGCCATTTGGGGTTTTTAAATGCAGCACCTGCTGTCATAACAGTTCAAGTAAAAGCATCACTTGCTCAAGGTATATTTGTTTTGATGAAAGTGTTATGGGCACCGTGTGTTCCTGAAGTGATCTTGCTTAGCCAAGCACTGTTTAATCGAGCCCTGCAGTGCAGTCCTGGACACATGATCGCATTTCAGAAATCACCCCAGTGAATCAGCCCCATGTGCTTACCAGCTATTTTGTTAGTGTTGAGCTTGGTTATGTGGTTACTTGCTTTTCTGTCGGAAGAACGTCTCCTAATGGATCATGTGGAGATCTCTGAAAGTGAGTTGGCCATAGATGCAGCTTAATACTATTTGAATAGCAGAGATTTTAGTCTTCTGCTGAGAACATATCCTCATTTCGTTTATGTCCTTATTGCATATCTAGATAATTTCCTTGGATTTAAAGGAACAAAACATATGAATAAGTACATTCCTCTTTTATTATGCTTGTATTTTCTTTCTTAGTTCTCCTCAGTGTGGAAAGTCTCAGGGCTTTGGTTTTGACCTGCTTTGGAAACAGAGAGTTAAGATGTTGCTCTGTATTCTCTAATAAAGTAACATCTGTCCACTGAGGACAGCTCCATCAACCTCTTTTGTATCTGTTTTCTTCAGTTAGGCCAGTTAATTATCAGCAATGGAATGTTCTTGTTTGTATTCTTCTTAGTCCTCTGTAGCAAATACTAAATGTGCCTCTTCCTTCCTGGGAAGCTTGTTGTTCTTCTCTGTTAATGAGATTTCACACATTAAAGCATACTGATAAGAGCATGGTGGAGCTAAGATTACACACTTAAAGTTGTTCCTGTTGCTAGGAAGTGATGAATCTGCTATCTAACATGTTGGTTTTCCTTCTGAATCTATCCAGTGTATCCTGTTAAAATTTCCCTTCATTTAAACTGTAAAATCAAATTCTCACTTGTTAGAGCCAAAAGCTGGAGCTCATTAATACTTTGAGTGAGCTTAAACCCATACTTTTATAGTTGAATTAACACAAAAAGGTAAATATACTCATTTTTCTGTAGTTCACAAGAGGTATTTTCCCCCTACTGTGGTATGTTATCTGCAGTATAATTTAGAAGATCTGATTGCTTTGCTGATTTTCCTTAAATGACAGATGATTTTGTGCAAACTCTCAATTTTTCTTCCCAATTCCCAAACCTGAGGATTGTCATACCAAGTCTCATTGCCTTTGCAATGAAATTTTTCCTTGGGAGGTACTATTTTGAGCACAGATTTTCTGTAACAGTGGGAATTATTATCTGTGACTAATAACAATCTCTGTGGAGCTTGTTATACAACGAAGACTGATCATGTGCTTGAATATATTCATGTGATTGCTTGCAGCTACGAGTACCTTAAATTTCTGTAAGTTGCTGCTTTATCAAAAATGATTTTTTTCCCTTACTGAAATAAGGTAAATTATTAAACTATTGCTATTTTAACTCAAGTTCAATAACACTTAGGTGAACTTTTATGCAACAATCTAGAAAAAATGTATGAATTAACAGTGGTTAATTTGGTCTTGAACTGTTCTAACAGAATCTTAATTCTAATTTAAATGTATGCTTATATAGGTTAGCTTATGTATGCTTAACATAGGTTAGCTAACCTATGTTTCTAAAATAACATTTCTTCAGAAGTGCCCCATAGATGTGCAAATAATAAGGTATTGGTAGAGAAGATTTTACTTGGAACCCACTTTTATCCTTGTCTATTTATTTTTAAATGGCTCTTGTTTGGTATAAATGTTCTGAGAATTAGTTATCCTCCTCAGCACAGTGAGGAGGTCTCTGGAACAGCTAGGAAAGTACAGTGGTTCTGTCACCCTGCTGAAGAGTCTAAGGTGAAAAAAACTCTTCAAACCTTGAAATTTCATTCCATAGTAGGATGATGATGATGATGATGAATTCTACCTTGTGGCATTCCGTACTTTGAAACCTTTGAGCCAGTCATGGGATCCAGACGGATCCAGCAGTGTTGTCCCAAGCCTTGGGTATGAGGCATCTGCTGTGAGTCACCCTTGCTCCAGTAAAGATGAAATGTGACATCAGCTTATCCTCCTCAAAGTGACTTTCAAGATGTTATTATAGGTCTCTATGTACAGGGCCAGCCACTAAAATATCTATATCTGGTGTGTTGAGTTGATTTTGATGATTTTTTTTCTCTTTTAAATACTCCTTCAGTTGTCTTGATTGAAAAGTCGCTCGGGAATGACTGATACATAATCTTGTCAAGCTCTTGTCAAGCAAAGACAAGTTTTAGTTGCATTAATGCAAAACTGATGACTTCAGTCTGCTTGTCCTGGCCTAACTGGTTGAAGTTTAGGAAATCTGTCTACTTTCACAAGAAAACAAAATCTCTGCTGACTTGCAGTGCTAACAGGAGATGAAGGCAGCAAAAAATTATTTTGACTTAGCAGGAGAGCAGATGAGGAGGAAAACCCAGTGGAATATATCTCCTTATTCCAAAGCCTTTTTTTCGCAGAGATGCCTTGCAGAACTGGACTAGTTATGAATTTTAGAGGAAGACTGCTCTGGCACTCTTATTGCTTGAGTTTCTTTTATTATGTGCTATTTTGATAAATTACTCATTGATGCCCTGAGAGTATTTTCTCTGATCTGTGTCTGTTCTTTTGTATTCTTCTAATTATTTATTTTAACTTCCTTTTGTCTTTAAATCCTCAAAATGATAAAAATGCATATGGATGAACTATGTGTTAATTCTTTATCCCACTGGCTGATAAATAATCATATTGTCAAATCCTGCTTGTTTTAGTGTTTTTGAGCTGGAAGGAGTACTTTGGATAGCTCATTAAACTTAATATATAGGAAAATTTATTATAGATAAGGAGAACAATTACCAGAAACTACATTATGAAATGTTTGTCAACGTTGACCAGCTTAAATATTGATGAAGTCAAACAGAAGAATCAATGACAGTTACTGAGCTGGATTTCAAGCACCAGAATACAACTTCATTAAGCATTATCGTTTCTCTCCCACCTCCCACATAAATCATGGAACTTATTCTACTATTTGGGCTTATGTCTAGTAGACTTCACAAAATTCACAAAAACCTGGTGAGTTTATCAAGTCAATACTTTTGTGAGAGGCCAAAGACCAACCAGAGCATTCCTGATTTGTTCCACACTTGTGGGATAAACGCTTCTTACCAAGCAATAATTGCATTGCTGCTCAGGCTTTGTGTGGTTTTGTGTGTTTTTTTTTTTTTTTCCCATTGCTAATTCAGCCTTAAAACAGAAGTCAACTTTTGTATTTGATCTGAGTCCTACTGCTCTGAAACACTTGGCTCAGTCAATGTGCTTGTGTTTGATTCTCTCTGCAGCTTTGTGTTGTTTTCCTTGAGTGTTTTGCAGGAGTAAACTGCAATTCAGAAGGGGAGGAATTCCCTTCCCGCTTCCCCCACCCACAGTGTCTTGCTGGGGCTTGTCCCTTCATCTACTACCTACCACATCTGGATTTTGATTTTATTTTTATTTTTAATCAATAATACCTGATAATAAAATCTTAATTTTAAATAAAACATTAATTTGCTGTTGCAGGTGTTCCACTGTGTTCTGTAGTTACAGTTTTAAGGCTACAAGCACCAAATGGTTGGGTGGTTCTGAGGTGTGTCAAGTGTCCTCTTTAGGTATAATGACATAGTTTGGACTTTCTTTACATGAAAAGACAAAAGGTTGTTTTATACAAATATACTTTAAAAAAGTTTCAGTTTCCCAGTATGCAACCGGAGAGTTTGGTCTAATCCCTTCGATTGGCGTGTGGAGGGGTGGGAGCTGGAAAAGCAGAGAACACTGGCAATGCATTTCTTCATCCCATTTCCAGCACCACCCAACCCCCCCAAAGGAAAAAAATATAACACTGTTTCCATGGAAAAATCAACATGATAGAGGACTGCTGGATAGCCAATACCATTTTTTAAAATCCAATTGGTTGCAGCTGTACTGAGACGGAACAAATGTTTTGCTGCCTTTGCTGCCAAATAATAGATTATATTTGGAAGCGTAAGACTAATGAAAAAATACAGTTCAGAAACAGAGTGATTGCAAAGCTTCAGGCATAAGAAAGGAAACTGTTAGCTTGCTTTGTAAAGCAAACCTAAAAAAATTTAGGCTTTTTTTTTTAGATGCAGTGTAAAGTTATATATAATATTGTTTCCTGAGGATCCAGTTTTTCACCATGGCAGTGATCCCAAGCTTTCTGCTGGCTATAATTTATCTACCGACCAGCAGCCATCTGCTTGGAAAATCATTGACTCCAACTTGGGTGGAGGAGGGCAGCAAGGTGGGAGCAGTGACTGGGAGAGGGAATTGTCCTGTGGAGTGACACGGTGTTCCTGGTTCTCTGGAAATGTTCCATGCTGCTCTCTGGCTCAGGTTACCTGTGTCCACTGCAGGGTGACTGCAGCCTGCACTCTGCCTTTGGCATCTGGAACACACCTGGCTTAAGGACAGTGCTTTAAGGTCTAGCAGAGGACCAGCAACTCTTATAACTGTAGTGACTTTATCACGGGTGACCAAATCATTCCAATATGTAGGATCTGTAGTTTCATTATTTGAAATTAATAGATATAAGAATGGAAAAAGAAAAATAGTTATTCTGTTAAGCTCCTTGTAATCAGACATGCAAGTTAAGTGTGTGCCATTAAATCTTGTTAAAGCAAACAAACAGGTTATGTACTTTTCAGTCATCTGCTCATTGTCATGATAGAGCCATCGATTTGTCTCTTTTAGAGATCTATAACTGCGGAGCTGGAGCTCAGTCTGGCACAGGTGGATGGAAGCACTTGTTCAGTGCTTCTGTAAGAAACTGGTAAACTGAATCAATGATGCCATATGACATAAAGGAGAGAAGAAATATCTTTACAACATCAAGCAATGCAATCTGATCCACGTTCAGGGTATTGAGCGACTCATCAAATATCTGTGCAACAAGCAGTAATTGATTTTACAGTCCCTGACCACCTGATGTGAATGTGTGTGTGCATCATTGAGTAGCATTCATGCAAACTTTTGTCTACTGAGTTGGGAGTAAGATCTTACTAAAACATGCTGTGGTTCATGTTTTTTTTTTTACAGTTTGTTGGTGATGAATGATGTAGGAATTTAAACCCTCACCTTAGAAATTACCATCTGTTACTGATGTCTCCTTTAGCAGCTTAACTCAGTATAATTCAAATTGCTGTTACCTCTAAGAAAGAGAGGTAACCAAAGAACTGTGTTCCTTATTACACCAGTAGTATCCTTAAAAAGCTATGTTTTATTTTCTGTTGGGAGTGTGTGGATCGGGCATTTTTAGAATGATATGCAGAGCAGTGAAAAGGAATGAGAAATTAACTTCAGAGGTCTGGAGTGCCTGGGATTTGGAGGTCAAAGATGCAGTTTTCTGTTGGTTATAAACAAAAATGGGATTAGCCCCTTGCCAGATCAGCATCTGTGGTCAAGCTGAAGCCTATTTGGCAGCATGGTTTTAGGCGGGTTGATAAAGAAAACACACACTTTTCTCCATCATAATGAAGCATGTTTTACACCAGATGTTGCTGCATTTAATGAAATATTTGTTTATATTAAAAAAAAATATATATTCATGGAAAATGTGCTACTTTCACGTATTTAAAAGCTAGTGTATACCTGGATTCTAAAGCTTATATTGCCCCTAATATGTATAGAATTACTGCAAGTTGTATAAAAAACCCTATAAATTGTATAAAATAGATAAATTTTAAAAAGGCAGGATGATAAACAGAATTCCAAGCCTTTTTTTTTTTTTTTTTTAACTTGGGCACCTTTGAGTATGGACGTTGTGCTAGGTGTTTCACTTTACACACAACACTTCCTAAACTAAAATTCAGATGCTGACAGCTTGCCTGTTGCAAATACTTGATTTGTTTTGTCAGCTATTAATAGTATATTTTGGAATCAATTACATTCTAATTAGTGATTGTTCAAATGAATTTGAATTAGTTTAATGATATTTTAATTTTTTCAAATATATCCTTGGCCCTGCAGTGCCTTCAAGCAAAAATAGTCATAAACGTGCAGGTGTGTTTAGCAGATATAATAAAACTGTGAGAAAAGTGCAGGTGTGCATAGCAGGTTTATCAAGTGAGGCTTCTGTAGACTACAACAAACGATGTCTTTCTGTGAGTTAAGAGGAAATCAAATCACTGGTGCTGTGGCTTTCTGGTTGCCCTTCCTCCATCGCCTTCTCTTCAGCTCCGGTGGCTGTGCCATTTTGTCAGGGATGCTATGACTCACTTCCCCATTTTATTTTCTCTCACAGATGGCAGAATTTCATCTCCTGCTCTGGAAGTGACAAGTGCCACTGTGGCACCGACTTGATCGTATTAGGCTGTACTAGCTGGGATGAATACATAACATGTGGTGCAACTTTCTTTGTCTCTGCCTTATACAGCAGTGGGTGAAGTAGGAAAACACAGGGAAGTTAATGTGAGGCTTCAGGTGCTGCTGCTGTGAGTGCACACAAAGGCAGATCAGTAACATCATTACTGGTCCCCACGTAGCAGCTCTGATAATGGTTGTTTTTCCAGCGTGCCAGGGAACACAGGGGCGTGCAGCTGACTCACTGGCTGACGTTGTCATTTTGGCACACAAACAGTTTGTAAAATGCTGCCAGGTCTGTCTTACTGTGCTGCATCTATTTGCCCAGAGCTTTTAAATTCCTTTCCAGCGCTGGCAGTTTTGGTGGAACTGTAACCTATGCATCCTACAGCACTTGACTTTTTAAAGCTGTGAGATGTGGAAGTGTTTGAGGTGTTGAGTGAGTGAAAGATGTTCGAAAACCTCATGTGAAAGGTTTGTTCTTTTCATTTTTGTGCTGGTGGTATGGTAGATATGATAGGCAGGCACTGAATTTTGTTGAAGGGGAAAAAATGTATTGTGAAAGACCTTCCCACCACCATCACTACCCATGCTATATTTTACCTTTCCTCAGGATTTTTAGGCAGCTGATTTAGAACTGGTTTGTTGGGTGATAAAACAGATCTCCATTTGTGCTGGGTAAGTAGGGAAATCAATTGCAATCACCTGACTGGATCTAACCTTGACTGGGGAGTACCTGCATTGCACAGTAGAAGGGTTGATAGATGGAATGGGATCTCAACATAAAACACACACACACCCACTCCTCACTAGGGCTGAAATCTGGCCACCATTTTTTGATGATGTACCTGCAGGTGTTACTGGCCAAAAGTCTGGTCTTCAGCTCTGCAGCAGTTTGCTGTATGGTGCTGCTTTTCTACCACTATCCCTGGCATGCAAGTCCCAAGACTAACGGCTCTTGGAGTTGCATGAGAATGTTGAAAATATTCATAGACAAAACATCATTGGCATTACAAATTATTTCTTTTATACTTCCCCTTCTGTAAAGACCTTAACAAGTCAATTTTCCTGCCTACACAGAGTGTTATTTTTCTGAGTTTGCTTTCAGTTGAAAGGGACACTCTATGGGAATTTCACTTCCATTTGTGCGTCTGCTCTCTGCAGTGACTTTATTGACCACATAAAGAATGATGATTTTTTTTTCAGCAGTTCCTTCAAGAGACTCTTCTGAAGCTTGGTTTGATTTGGAGAGGGAAAAGGGGTCAAGATAACAAAAAACTTCTAGGTAAATAAGCGTATGTTCTTGCTTGCAGTAACATTTCTCCAGCATTCCTCCTGATACAATAAAGACCTGGAGTGGTTTTTTTTGTATCTACTGATTTTAAGTTATATTTGCAAGCTTTGACTGCTCTATAGTGGTGATTAATTTATTAAGCAGATCTCATGGTTTAACTGAGTGCCTATGTCCCTGGTAGAATGTGGGGAAATGGGGCACCCTTAGTGTTTTGGGGACTTGAACCCACAGATGAGATGTGGGCATTTTTTTCAGTATTGGTTAATGTTGTCCTTTCTCTCGTGCTCTCCATTTAAACATGTAAAAAAATTCACTGGTACAGGAAAAAGCCCCAAACTACTCAGGCATTTGAAAGGCAAGTTATGGCAACTGGAAATGCCACCCTTTTTTTAAACAATATTTTTTCCCTTCCCACATCCTCCAATACTGCTGCTCATAGGTCTTTGTCCAAATATATAATGGAAACAAATTGCCAGTGCACAGAACACACCAGATTTTTTTTCCTGGGGGCTCTATGAGAGATGAGTGTTCAGCCCCCTGAGGACAAATGCCTGTTTCGATTAGCAAACAGGGAGAGTAAATGTGTAGCCAGCCCATGGTGCTGAGGACCATGTGTTACCAGCGAGCTCTGCTCTGCTGGGGAGATTTGCTTCCAAAGTGTTCTCATACAAATGAAAATGGTAATGAGAACACACTCTTGATATGAAGAAAGGTGTGTTTAAAGTAACTGTTTTAAGAAACATTTTTTGTCAGTCTTTCAATTTTTTGGTCTTGCAAGTCTGTTACCAGTAGCTGCTGGAGGTGATTGCAGATACTGAACAGCAGATAAATCTGCTCTCCTGCATTTTTCAGGCGGACGGGAATGTCTGCCAGGCCAGCACTGACCCAGGCAGAAGCTGTGGCAATATGGGCAATGTGGAACAGAATTTGATTTAATGTTAGCATGCCTTTCAGTAGGTTTATTTACTTGATTTCTCTATTGTGCTAACTTAATCCATGCAGTTTCCAGTTGATTGGGAGTGATGACTGCTTTTGTCTGCAAAATGCTTTCCAGACATATTCCTAAACTTGCCAATAAACAGAACCACAGGTGAAAAGTGTGGCTGCTGAATGGAAACAGTGTGCGAAAAGGTGATTGTTAGAGGTTGGAGCCCTAGAGAAAAGATAATCCCCCCCCTCCAAAAAACAGATTAAAAGCATAATTAGGCCAACACTGAGAGAAGATAACTAATTCCAATTTCCAAAAGGATGTCAGTCATCTCACAGTTGCTCAGTGAGAGGAGTTGGCCAATCAAAGTTCTGGGAACAGAAAAGCCCATTGTTTTTAAGAATAATTTGTTATTGAAGTTAGTGTATATAGAGCGTTCTAGACCTTATACGAAGCTGAAAATTATCTTCATGCATTAATTATGAAATAAGAATTGCTTCAGTGTTATAAATAGTACTTAAGTACTATCATCATCTCTAGACAGAGGCCTGTACAATAGTCTGGTTTACCATGATATTAGTATCAAAATTTACTGTATCCAAAGCAAAGTCATACATAAACCTTTTTGTAGCATTATCACAACTGTAGTTTTTACAATATTTGGAGGGATGGGGAGAAAAATGTGCAAGTCAAACCTATCTGCCTTGGATAACGGGGACCAAATGGATATAAGAGAAGTAATTGATAAATTGCTCTGTTCAATTGGATTAGTGACAAATGACAGTTGAGTAGGAGTCACTGCAATAAATCTAGAGGGACAATATTTTGAATACTGTCTCTTACTGTGAACTCTTTATCAATTTCTCCATAGTTAGATATAATGCTGAAATAAAACCAATCTATATGTGTAACCTTGGATTAGAGGCATAAAGATAATGCTGTTGTCACCATTTAATCCTGGTAATGCCCACATAGTCAGAATCTGATGTGACCAGAACTTTGAGATTTGTCTGTTCAGCTCTTTCCTTATAGTAAGATCTTCAGAATATATATAGGTGAGATAGAGAGATTTGTTGTGCTCTTTCTCTCCGTCCTCTCCTGCTTCTTCTCCCGCATCCTTTCAGGACAGATCTTTGCTCCAGTCCTGTTTTCAATCAACTTGTTCATTTTAAAAACAGTGGCAGACTCTACACAGCCTGGTATAGTCTATGGAAGTTTTTCCCTGTTGCTGCTGAGAAGTGTGTGTTTTGCCCTCCCTTTCCCAGGAAGGGGAAGGCACGGTCCCTTCTCAAGCTGCAGGTTCTCAGCACCACGTTGTGACTTTTTCCCAGTGGAAGAAAACAGGAACCACACAGGTTTTGGCATCTTGTTATTCAGTTGTTTCCCTGGAACAGCTGTAACCCTGGAGACCTGCCCCTAATGTCCTTCTTTTCTTGGAATGTAATACAGGCACTCAGAGCAAACCGTACTGGTTTAGTCCATTTTAACATTAATCCATCTACTGTTCAAGAATAAGAAGTGGGCAAATTGATATCTAATGAATGATAGTGGTCAGATATTGGAGGTGAATTTTAAATAAAAGAAATCTGAGACTAAATAGGCATTGCACAAACAGCAAATTGAGATGAATCATTTTCTCTTCTAAGAGTAAAGACTCTGTCTGCAGGGAGAGCCTGGCCTCACTGCATGATAGGTTTGAACCAGAATGGAGAGAAGAAAGAAACTCCTCTGAGTGTGCTTTGGCAGAATTATGAAATAAATAAAAAAATGTACTGGGTGGAAATACTTTTGTCTGTTACAAATGGTTTGAAACATTCTTAGGGTTTTTGGCCAACTTAATACGTAATCCTTTAGCTATAATGTTCTTGGCAAAGAACGTACTTCAGCTTCTGCCTTGTTAAAAGATGCAGCTCCTTTCAAAACGGATTTATTTTAGTTTGGTGTGACATTAGCTGCAAGGCTTTTCAGCAGTGCAGGCAGAATTTGGTTGTTGCAGGAGGTGCCTCAAAACCTGCTGTGAAAGTGAGAAGGGTGAGATGACAAAGTGTGGTAGAGAACTACAAGAGAAGAAGAAAAACCTGCTGAGAGTGAAATTTCCATGTCGTTGCTCTGCACAGAACGAGTGCTGGTTCCTGCTTCTAGGACAGTCCTCTTATTCCAGCACCACTGGCTGCTCCTGCAGCATCCTGAGCCTTCCCTGAGAGCAGGAGCACTGCCTTCCTGACCCTTCAATGCTCCCGTTTGGAAAAGGGATGCTTTGCTCCTCTGCTAAACAGCAGTTTGTGCTCTGAGCTGTTTAATGGCATTGCTCTCACCAGAGGTTTAGAGAAGAGAGTGCAGAGGCTTCATCTTGGCTATGGAAGGACTGAGTTTTGGCCCAAGTGTCAAGTTTGTTAAGCAACTAAAGCAGATACTTTATTCTGGTTTCCTGTTTTATCACCATTTGTCAGTTCTCTGTTGCTCAGTTCTCTAAGGCTCAAGGGAAGTGTGCTCAAGATCTCCCAGCTGTGAACAACATCTATGGAGCGACAGGATTTAAATCCAGAGGAGTTGTGTGTCTCTGCAACTCCCTGAAAGGAGGTTATAGTGAGGTGGGGGTTCATCTCTTCTGCTGTGTATCAGATTAAAGGATGAGAGGAAATGGCCTCAAGTTGTGCCAGGGGCGGTTCAAGTTAGATATTAGAAAAAAAAAAAAAAAGAAATCACTGAAGGAGTGGGCAGGCATTGGGATAAGTTGGGGAGGTGGGGGTGTCACTGTCTCTGGAGATGTTCAAGAGGTGTCTGGATGTGGCACTTGGGGTTATGGTTTAGGGGTGATTGTGGTGTTGCTGGGTGGATGACTGGACCAGATGATCTTGAGCGTCTCTGAACCTTTTTGATTCTGTGATTTGTGATATGTAAGAGCGACACATAATGACTGTATAATTGTGTGTAATAGTGCACTAAATGACAGAATTCTACATTAATATGAGCTGTGTGTTTATTAGCTACCTTATTATTTATGGATATATTAGTTTTTTAGTACTGTGTTGCTTAATCAATAAGTATTGTGTTCTTTTAAATTAATGACATCTTGGGGCTGCAATTACAGAGGCAGAGTCAGGCCCATGAATAGGACTGTGTGTTCCTTGGGCTCAAGCTGCACCTCAGGAGGGATGAATCCACGCAGATCACTCACAAAGAGCAAAGGTCTCTGAAAGCAAGTGGTCACCATGGAAATGAGGCAAGATTAAAACCAGAGTATTTCTTTAACTCCCCAAAGAATTATGAAGAGTGATGTTTTTAGAGTGTCAAGTGGGAAGTCTGTTGGAAACTTGATGTTCCAGTTTTTGAGACTGCAGTGTTTGTGTGCTGATGTTACACAATAAAAGGTCTCAAGTCACAACAATGAAAAATTGCACTTGCTCTGTTGTCTCAAGTTTGCATTAGTATCTTGATGCATCATTCAGATGTTTTGAGCAGTGAATAATAGTTTTCTACTTCAAGTAAAGGTTAAAGAGCAAATTCTTAACACAAATGTTTCATATAAAATTGGCTTCATACTGGTAAATCTGAGAATAAACAAACTATATCTCTAGCACAATGCTTGTAAATAATTTATTTGAAAGCATTTACACAATCAGAGAAAAACAAGGCTGAAGGAGGAGGTCATCTAATCCATTGAACTCTCTCTTAAATCTCTATCTCTGCTTAAAAATCTCAATGCAATACTGGAAACTATTTCATTAAAGTGTCGTGATGCAGTTCTTCACTAACTTACAGTGAAGAATTGCTTACTTCTAATTCATTTCCGTGGCAGCAGTGAAAAGTCACCAATTTAGTCCTATTCAGTGGGCATAGAAGTGAGGTTCTCCTTTTTCTCCTTTGTGGGAGTTCTTCTTCCATTTTGGAGTTTTTTTAACAGCAATTTCAGACTTTTTTTCTTTCCCCCACAGAATGTGTTTTATCTTAATTTTGTTGCTATACTTGTGAGGACCTGATAGCAGCATTCCAATACCTAAAGGGTTTTACAAGAGGGCTGAAGAGGGACTATTCACAGGGACATGGAGTGATAGGACAAGGAGGAACGGTCTTAAGCTGAAGGAGAATGGTGAGGCCCTGGCACAGGTTGCCACAGAGAAGCTGTAGCTGCCCCATCCTTGGAGGTGTCCAAGGCCAGGTTGCATGAAGCTTGGAGCAACCTGGGATAGTGAAAGATGTCCCCTGCCCATGGCAGGGGCTTGGGAGAGATGATCTGTAATGTCTGTTCCAAGCCAAACAGTTGATGTTTCTATAATCTTACATGTATGCAGATAGGGACACTGCTGGGAAGGGTGGGTGGAAGAATCGCCTCGTGTTTTGCATGTGATGTTCCTGTTTATATCTGCTGGTATTTGAATATTTTGGGTGGTTTGTGTTGGAGATTTTGTGTATCTATGCACAACTCAGGCTGGTTCTCATTTTGAATTAGTTCTTTTGATTATTCTTCTGCAGCACTTCTCCCATCTCTGCAGTCCACTGCCAAGCCAGCCTTTTGGAAAACGATGCAGCTTGAGTGCTTACCTGTAAGTTATAACCACTTCTCTGGAGGTGTTGAGTAAAGATTGAAGCAATTGTAGCTGAACAAGTGGAAGATGAAAGAGATTATGAAAGGTATGAGTATCCTCAGTGTATCTGCTGTGAGGGAAGAAGGCATTGTAACTAGGCTAATGTGTGATACACCTGCTGTGTCATCCAAGAAAAGTGGGGGGATTATGGTAGAAAGCTGCTTGATACGTATAAAGCTCCAAGAAATGTTTTTTGTCTTTATGATTGGTGCAAGCTGAAAATTTGCTGAGCAAAAATATTTGGAAATAAAAACAAAGGAGCTGGCGGGAGCTTAGCAAGTCTAATCAATAATAAAAGGATAATCTATCTTTCTTTGTGGTACACAAAGCAATAATCTGTTGTTCAGATTGATTAAATGCCTCAACTCTGTTTCGATTATTAATCAATCTCTAAACCAGCTTATTGTGAGTATAATACAAAGTACTAGAGATTCTGGGTAGTAGTGACGGTAATAATAGCAGGAGGGTGGGGGAATCTTTTTTTCCATCATGGGAAAAAAAATCTAACTGAGGTGAGGTGGAAGGTTTTTCTGCTGATAAACATATGAGTGGTTAGACTGCAGTGTCAAGCTGCAGCGTTCTAAAAGCAAATCTAAAGGTTGAATTTACAGAAATCGGGGTGATTTTGATCTCTGGTACAGAAATGTAGGAAGTACCATTGACTGGACAGAGAAAGAATGTGAAATATGAGAATTAAGCTTCTTGGCTAGAAAAAAACTGACCAGTTACCTTTTGGAAACATGCTGTTGTCTGTTATAGTCTTTGCACTAGTAATTTATTTAATTTCTTTCTTACACTGAATCTTATTTGAGCTGTGGGCTAGCCTAGGCTTTCAGCTCTTGAGCTTTGTAAGTGTTGAGGAAGAAAAAAACCTCCTTCCTATGTATTTTGCACACTGTGCCTGGGGTTCCATCATTACCAGAGTGGTTTGTTGTTTTTGCTACTAGGTTAGGTGTAGTTTTTGCTTCAAAAGGCAGGGCAAAGAGCCAAAATTTAACTTATCCAAATGGCTCATTACAGTCTGAAAGGGGGAATTTGGGTTTTGTCTTTTTTTTCTTTTTTTACTTCTGTTTAAGAGGTTCAAATGTACCTGTTTTACTGAAATTTATGAATCAAACTTTATGAAATGCCAAATCACTTAACCCCTTGAGCAGTAACCTTTAGTTTGTCTTTCCTTTGTGTCCAGAGTCGGACTAAATTACTTCCAGAGGTCTCTTGATTTCTCTTATTCTGGAACTCAAGACTTAATGATAACGTGGAATAAAACATACTCAGGATGTTAACCTTTAGAAAGATTTGGTGCAACTGGTGATAAAAGTTGAGTTGATACTTATTTGTCTTTCTCTTTTACAGAGTTCTCTTTCACCAGCACTTCAGACTCCTTTTAACATGAGCTTCTCCATTGTGCTGCCTTCTCATGACTGCCACTTATTCTCCTTGGTTATCCCAACCCTGCAGCACTTGCGGGGAATAAATGATTCTCCATGATGAGAACAACTCCAGTCTCACTACCCTCTCTCTGAGGATTTACACACATTCAACAAATGCATGTTTGTTTCATTCTATTCTTTTATGTTAACACTGAATACCCACATGTGACTTGCAAACCTCTGTAGGATATTCAGAAGAATGTTCACCTTTTGAACAGTACTGACCTGCATGATTAATGATGGATTATGCTGACAGTATAAATTTAATTGCATTTTCTATCTTGACTTTTTTCCAGTTTTGTTTGGGGTTTGGATTTTGGGGTTTTTGTTTGTTTTTTGGTTTGGGTTTTTTTTAATGGCAGCATGAAATAATGAAGCTGATGATAAAGATGCCTATAAAAATTCTGGCAAATTTATTACAGAACAACATGGCTTGATTTCTTATTTTTCTATCCATCTGGTCATTAGGCCTTTCCAACTGTCAGTGTCTAATATAATCTCCTTTAATAGCAGCATATAATTAGCTTTATGCTGATCAGAGGCATTTGGGATGGTGATGGTAGCATTCAAATCCAAATATCAAAATCCCAAAGAAGATAACTCAAAGAGACATATGTCTAAGCCAGCATTTATGACTTTTAGTCCAAAAGTCTGTAACTGGTGATTTAGGCATGTGAGCTTTGAACTGTGGTATGGAAATTTATCAATTAAGAATCCTCAGGAGTTCTGGAAGCAAAGTACAGATGTCTCTCCAAATGTTAATGTGGTAATATGTCACTTTTTCCCCTATACAGTCCTATTTTTGTTTCAAATATTTAATTTCTTCTTTCTTGTCTAGCTTCTTATGTAAAAAAAGGTGATGAAAGCTACAGTCTTGACATTGGTCTTGACATTATGAACAAATTGTCTCCATCCGGAGGTCTATGTCTACAATCTATACACATGCACTTGACAAAAGTGTTTCCTTAATGGCTGTTACAGCAGTGAAATTTTCTAGTGGGTTTTTTGGAAAGTGACTTTGAGTGTGTTTTACTGCAGATATCTGATAAATGTTTTGCAAATCTTCTGTGGTAGCCATTGTTAGGAAGGTCACTGGAGAGTGTTGAGGTTCCTGAAACTACGACTTCATCCTAAAAGTACATATTTCTCTCATTCTTTTAGACGACACTTGATTTGAACAGCTGCTGTCCAGAGGTGTTCTGTCTTGCATATGGAGTTGGATGAGTCAGGTATTTGATCATAAAAGAGGCAAGTATGGGTCAGGATTTCAAATACTTCAGTTGTATATTTATTGAGTAGATCTGGCAAATTATTTGTTTCATTGGGACATATTGGAACATCAGCCTCTGTATTTTGCTCTGCAGCCAGCCAGAATAAACCAAATAGGGCTTCAAGAAAGGAAATAAACCTTGACAAGTGAAAATTACATCTCCTGTATTAAGGTTCTTTAAAGTTGGAAGCGTCAGTTCTTCAATAAAAGGCCACAGTTCCCTTTTTGTTCTCTGGCACTGTAATCCATTTGAGGATTCTGTCAACACCCGTTTCAAAAAATGCAGAAATCTGTTGAGATTTGTAGGAGAAAAATCTATACAAGTTACCTTTTACTCATAACTTGAAGTGCACAGCCAGAGCTTCCTCCAAGAAATGTTTCAGTACTAGAAAAGGCATGTGGTTCCATATTGAAAGTAAGTAGTGGTACCACTATAGAGTTTACTTTTGGCCTGGAAGTTTGCTCAGAGATTATTTTGGTCATCCGCTACTTGCTCTAACTGCCCAGAATGTGAGGACACATCTGAACTCTGACAGGACAGTGGGACAGATACCAAGAGAGCAAGTGCAACACTTGGAACATCGACTAGATGGGAAGAATGTTAACTTCTCCTCAAAGAGATCTGCCACGATTCATTGCAGCATCTATTCCTTACCTTCCTCCTTTAATTTCCTGCATCATTTAACCAGTGTTTTGTGTGGCAGAACTGCTCTGCACATCAGTGCTTCCCTTTATGTTTGTTAATAAATAGTGGCTTCTGCTACACAAGGATTTTTGGCAGGTAGTGGTGAACATAATCTCTCCAAGCTGCACACACAACCTAAAGACAACTCCCAGACCTTTTAATAAGAAACCAAAACCTGTTAATGATGCGTGGAAAGCAGCCAGTAGTTCACATGATTCCTCCCTCTTCTCTCCCACCCTTCCCAATAAATGTTGTTTAAGATTAAACTCTATTCTTTATATTCTCCTTTTCTGGCTTTTCCCAGGAACTTATTTCCTCCAACCAAACTTTCTCTTACCTCAAACCACCTTTGGTCAAAGTGTGGTTTCGGTGTATAGGGTGGGGAAAGGAATGCTACAGTCTAAAGTAAATGGAAAAAGCATACACTAACATGGAAGAGCAGGTAGGAGTGCTTTACATAGAGCTGAATTCTTTAAAAATAGGTCCAAATATTTCAAACTATTTTAATATATGCACCAAGCTCTGTACACGAGGCTATTGAAATATTGAGACCCTACAAAGACTCAAAAAGGACTTGCTTTCAAGGTAAATTTAACTGAGTTAACTCCTAATTCAATTTGTTTTGGTTTATTTTTCAGTGCTAAAACAAAAATCAAAAAATTATGCCTAATGCTGTATCTTGGAAGCCTTGAAAATGTGCCCGGAGGTCAACATAGATTTTCAACATTAACAAAATTATTGATTATTTCAGGTATGTGCCCTACAAGATCATAAGGCAAAGCAATAAATTGGATAACTCATCAAAACAAGTCCATCCTTTTAATTCAGCAGAAAAGAAAACTTTCAGTTGTGTAGAGATGGTATGAAAAATTATTCTAACGGAAGCATCTTCAGTACTAGTTTGGAAAGTGGTGCATTTTAGGCTTGTTCCGTTAAAAATTCCTAAAGAAACAAAAAAACCTGAATAATGTTTCGAAACTCCATTCTAGTCTCTTTACTGCTGTTCTTGGCATTATCTCTTATACACTCAAAGTAGTTCTACACAACTATTAATTGGATCTTTTGGGGAAGATCAGCAGAATTTCCACGTCTCAGCAAAACCAAATGGCTATAACTTAAGGCTATCCAAGATCACTGGAAAAATATCAGCCATGGGAATTTCACCCTGAAGAATAAGACCTCTGTGAACCTTTATCCCGTGGCTGTCCCATGTTCACACATTTTGCCACTGAAGTTTACCTAGAGGAATGTATGACGGTGTTATATGGGGCAAGAACAGGGCTGAGGGAAATTAACCTCGATGTTGGTGGAAGTGAAAAGAAGTTTGTGTTTTGTGAACTGTGCATGTTTGAAGAGAATATCGTTTCATGAATTCCTTTTGCCGACATTGCCTGAATCTATCAAGGTGATTTGCAGTACATGTGGCTGCTTCTGTATTTTGAAGACATTGGCTGGATTACTCTCAGTGCCTCTGCACTAATCTCTGAGGAGACTGCAGGCTGTTCTTGCCTCCTGCTGACAGAGAAGGTTGTTTCCCAGCCATGCTGCTTCCAGAGCTGAATTCAGGCACAGTCGAGAGGAACAGAGTATGTCAATCCACCCAAAAAACAACCAACCAACCAACCAACTCTGCTGTCCTGCAATCTAAGTAGTGTTGCTCTTCTTCTAAGTAAGGTGAAAGACCTCCTTCTAGGTAAATTATTTATCAGTCAGCTCTTTGAGCCACCTGGGAACAGACCCTGTTCAAGTTTGTCAGTTAAGAAATGAGCTCCTGGAGTGATTCTGAGCATCTTTGAATTTTTTGTTACTGAGTGGAGTCAGCTTTTTTGCTGGTCTTAATTGCCTTCTCCAATTATTGGACGTTTAAGCTTCCAATGAAGTAAAACTACTGGAAGTATTGGCCAATACACTCTAATTTGCTCAGTAGTTTAGCAACTGCCAGAATTGGAGAAAGAAAGAACGAGTTTAATTTTTATGCCAAAGAAAAAAAAGGTGGAAAGGTCAGTCCTTGATAACAAGTAAAGTTTGGGAAGGTTATGGAGGTGGGTTAGAATGGAGACAAAAAATTTGTTCATGCACTGTTTGGGAGTTGGTGTATTTGCTGATACATTAAAGCTGTCTTGAAATGCTTTCACACTTCTGTTCCCCCAAGAGAAAGCAGCTGATTCATAAACTTAAATAGAGAGTATTAGTTATACAAAAAAGATATTACGCACCAAATTTCAGGAGCCCAAGTGCAAGACATTAAATTTTATTGGAAAGCTATGAAATAAAACTGGTTTGCAGGTTAAATCACTAGTATGACTTTTTTAGAACATTCACCATAATTTACTTACACAAATTAATAAAAGGAAACACATTTGTTGAATGATTCCAAGTCCTGCTGCCTCAGAATTCTTTTATTCCTCCTTTAAAGATAGTTACTTAATTTTTTGTTTTCAGTCTGTTATCATATCTGATTATGTAAGATAATGACTTTAAATTCTGTTGATGCATCACTTAGAGAATGTAGTTGTTGGAATCACTGCAAATATGGCTGATAAAAGTAGAAGAAAGGAAAGACAAAGAAGAAAATGGATGTAAGCATTAGTGAACCTCAGTAGATTATTGATTTCTTTTGAATTGTTTGACAGATAAAATGGTAAAGCAAAATGTTCAACTTCAAATGCATCACTTGAGGAAAATAGGAGAATGTAGCAGGGAAGGAAGGAAATGATGAATGTAACTTTGTTAGAGAGGAGAAAATGCAATTGTTCTGCATGAGGTGTTCATCACTCTCCTCTTTTTGTTCTGCAGCATTTGATAAACGTCCATTTAGCTGTAGTAGGCAAAAATCACGTTTAAAGCCTTGGTTCATGGGTCATCTTTCAAAGCATTACATCTTAATAGTTTAAAACTTTTATCTGGTTCTGTACAATAGTTTAGTGTCTGAGGCTTCAAGCAATTCTCAGAAGAAAGTAGTGAGGAATTTCACCCTGAACAAGGAGGGGCATAATGCATATGCATTCACATCAGGGCTAAACAGCTTTTATAAATTCCACTGGAGATACTGGTCTCAGAGAAGAAACACATTACTCCAAATACGTCTACTCAGAATAACAATGAAACGACCCTCTGAGGGTTTCTGTGATGTTGCATGTGGACTGTGACTATTATTAGGTAGGAAGGGAGGAAAGAAGACCTGCTTTATAGTGTTAAGTCGTGGGCAGGCATATACATACAGATGTTTCAGGTGAAAAAAGAAGGGAAGCAAGCAAAAATGCTGCATGTAGATTTTTTGACTTTAAAAAAATGCAATCTTGCTTATTTACAAAGAATTCACAAATTCTGTTTCTTTAAAATGTTGGTGAAAAATGAGGTGCCAATGAGAGAAGGAGAAAGGCTTTTGCTGGGAGATGCCAACCTGTTTAACAGCACCCTCACCCGCCCCTACAAAGTGCTCAGCTAGTCTGAATCTCTTTTGTAGTCTCTAGCTTTTTTCTCTAATACACATTTATATGCAAAGCACTATCCAGCAAAGTTTTTACTTGTTTCTGAGTTAAATTACCATAGCAGATTTCCATGTGCTTTTGGAAGGTGACAGAGACAGCAGTTCTGTTCTCAAGGCAGGTACTGTTTAGTGAAAGATCTTTACTATTTATTACCTCTATTCCTGGTGGAAGATTGCAATTACTATCCTACTTCCAGCAACTCTTTACCTGAATCGTGACAGCTCTTAATTATGTGTGAAAGAAGAAGTTATATACAGAGAAATTTCTCAGAGCGAATTACCTGTGAGATGTATTCCAGCTTAGACCGTCTGCAGCAGGGCCATTCGTCTTGTGGTTCTCATTTGGTTGTTTTTGCTTCAGGAGCTGGGAAACTTTGCCTGACTTTTGATACCAGAATTAGCATTGGGAAGGAATTTCTGCTACTACCCTTTTCCCAATGTTTCTCTCCCTCTTTTTTTTTTCCTTCTCTGTTAGTGAGATTTGTCTGTCTATATTTCCTCCTTTAAATAAGCCTCTTGCAGTCTGCTGCTGAGTTAGTCTACTGCTGAGTGTACTGCTCAAAAAACCACAAAGAAATAAGTAACAGGCTTTCAAATTTCTGATCAAGTTTAATGCTAAATCTTATTATTCAGCTACATAACTTTACTACCCTTCAGTTATAAATGTTTTATTTTCTGTTTAAGTATTTATTGGCAAAAATATATTAATGTCTGTACTTAGAGAAATGTACCACAATGGTAGTCGTGTTGGAGTTGATTTCCAAAATAATTTCAAACCTGCAGAAGCTGGCATTTAACAAATGTCCTATTCCAAGTCATACTAAATCCAAGATTTTAAATTATGCCCAGCTTCTAGACCATCTTAATGAGTAAAGATAACTGAGCCAGGACAAGTATTTGGCTTCCAGGTCCAGAATAGGTAGGGTGTTGGGTGTTGCCATTTAATATGGGAGAAATCTGTTGCCTCATGAAGGCAAGGAAGGAAGTTCCAGTCTGATCTCTCGTCTAGTTGAGCTATTGTGAGATTTTAATGCACAGTCCAGGAGATGATGAGATTTCTGTTTCTGTGGGAAATTTCAGCTTTATTGCATTATTTCCAGAGAAACTGTTTTCCCTGAAAACTTCCAGGAAGCTCTCAATGTTCTACCACAATTAAGTTGTATTTATGATAGGTTATTATTTCCTGCCCAGTCTCTCATCATAGAGAGTTATTCAATTATGGATGGTCACTCTGAGTTTTAATAATTCTTTCTGAATTTATATTTCAGCATGAGGCTTAAAATGGCTTGAAATAAACCTCATTTATTAAAGGTAACCTTGACAGCACAAGGTACAATAAATTATGAAATGCAAACAGTTTCAGGAAAGAGATGATCATTGGGGATTGTAGTAGTAATTTGATATTGTAGATTGACTGTCATTGACGACTTGACTATTCCCTAATCAATGTGCTACAGGAAACAGCTACATGTGTGATGGTAGTTTATCTTTGTTTTGTCTTTCTGCTATTAAACCATCAATATAATCGTCAATAAAGGAGCTGGCCACTTGTTGAAAAGCTTCCACCTATAGATAGCAGAGAATGGTGCTGAAAAAAGACATTGGTCTCCTGGCAGCATTAAAAGTTGGGTTTCAGAAAGCCATGTAAGCATTTGTGTGCTGCAGTTCCTCCACAGTAGGGCCAAGCATGACAGGGACAAGGTCATCCTGATGCCCTCAGTGGAAGGGAGAAGCCCAGCTGCTTGGGGGACAAAAATTACAAGGCTTTTTTCCTGCCTAATTAGCAATATTACTTTATATTTTGCACATCCATCCCTCTGCATGCGTTCGGAAGAAGTCTGCAGGGAGCTCATTATGTTCCCAGCCTTGTAGTTATAGGTTTGCAAAGCTGAACCTTCAGGGGTGTGGGAGGTGCGTTCACTTGAAGAAATTCCGTATCCAGACTGAAACACTGCTGAAAACTTGTAGGAACTCCGTAGGATGTCTCCTGTGGGGCATGCTTTATCCTGCCCTGCGTGTTCCTGCAGAGAAGCTGTCCAGATGAATCTTCTTGACATATTTTCACTTTGAGATAATGGCTGAGGGCAGAATTTTGGCTGAGATGTCATCTGTTAATGAGTCTCTAACCAATGAATGGGTTTGGGAAGAAAAAAGACCAGATGAAACCTTGCTTATCACCTCCTTGGCATGATTTTTCAGAGCTCACTGTAGTTCCTGTGAGTGGCATTTTCTATCAGTACAATTTAGTGTAAAGGGTTTTTATTTTTTCTCCCTTCTGGTGGAATGTGGGTGAAACATGACAGAAACCCATTCCCAGCACACTGCAGTGCTAACATACTCCAAACTGTTGCTAAAAGCAAGACGAGAAATTTTCAAAGAAAGGATATAGGGCAGGAGCTTATGAAAACCCTTTGAGGATGATAGCATGAACATTTATTGCAAGAATGACTGTCTGAATCCAAACTCACTTCTCTTTGAGCTTTCTTCTTCTGAAGACTGAATCCTTAAATCAAAAAAGATGGCACAACATATCTCATGGAATTATTTCCTGTAACCAAGATAAACAGTTTAAACTGAAGGAAGTGTTGTGTCATTATTTCCTGGCCATCATGGAGAGGTGCCAGAAGCTGCTCCTCAGAAAGTCTGTTAAACTTTACTCGATGGAGATATCACTGTGTGAAGTCCCAATTGCTCAAGTTGCTCAGCGCTTTAAAGAGAATTATTAGTCAGAGACTTAGAAAAAGATGCAATACTTTCCCCAGTTGATGAACTGCACCTTCCTTACTCTTGCTAACAGCAGATAAATTATTTTGGGTTTGTATAGTCATTTTTGGGTTCACACTATACCCCATGGTCCAGTTCAAGTGATCACAGACACAACATGGTGTTATCAACATATCTTTCACTGCAATACAAATGCACAAACCCCAGAATAATCCAGACTTAAAAAGACAATTTCATTTAATGAAGCATAGTTTGCAAAAGAATAGTTTTTAACAATTGCAATTGAAATACTGACATTAATATATTTTTTTAGGAGTATAAATGGCATCAGCAGCCCTGATAGCTATATAGTAGGAAGCCAGATGGTTGATAAGGAAAATGCAAGTAGCAGGAGACAATTAGCACATTCTCTCCCTTAGACTACCTGCATACCCCAGGACTGAAAGAGTCACTAATCAGGTAACAGTATTGCTCCTGGAAGCTACTTATTGTGTTTTAGAAGAGAAAAATGAAAATTTATTCACATAGGGAAAAATAATTGCCACAAATCTGTTTTCTTTGCTCACAAATAATTTGATTAGGGGATGATCAACCATGGTATTTCTGGTTTTATTAATATGATGGTCTTCTGTGGGGTGCGGAATAGTTTGGGAAGCTGGTGAGAAATATGCTGTCACACAATGCCTGAATTATTATGCAGGTAAAATTTACCAACTCCCCTCCTCATTTTATCCTATTTGGAAAGATACATGAGAAATAAATGGCTGGTTTTAGTGAAAGTGCGTGCTACTTCATCTGGAATAAGCATTCTGTCATTTACAGATTTACAGCGTTAGCCGTTCTCCACTGCTGTTTGCAACCACTGCTTCTGCTTTTGCACTCTGCTTCTTTGCTTTATTTTTGTTTTTGAGCCTTTCTCATTTGCCTACTAGCTTTTATTTTTTTTTTCCCCCTAGATAATCTCGAAGGTGAAGAATGACCAGGCAGAACTCAAATGCCATTTTGTTATGCTTAATAGCTGATTAAAAACGAGCTGGCCCATCTCTGGTGTTCACGCGCAAATGCTCTCTCTCGGGTTTTTTAAATTGAGTCATAATTGCCGATGCCAAAAGCTGTCAGTACAACAGGATAGAAAGCAGTCAGCTCTTCTTAGTGTTATATAAAGTTGTCATTTTGGAAGAATGAGCAATGATAAAGAACTGTTGCAGTGCTTTTTCCCATTTTCACAGTAAACCATGCAGTTCATGTTGCTTGTGTCGGTCTCTTTTCTAATAAATTAAGTTTCTCCTGTAAGAAAAGAACCCAAAACAAAGCAATAGGAATTTAAGCACAATATGTAGGGGAAATAGGGCTGCATTTTTAGAAACATTTCTATCAAACACGCTTGTTCCTGCATGCAGTATAATAACGTATAAAAAGATTTAAGACCTTCATGTAAAACATGAAATTGAATGTATTTTTTTTACCATGGCAGGCACATTAGAAGCATCTAGCTGAACATTTAAGGAAAAAAATTGTATAAAACGTTCTTAGCTCTGTATATAATACATATATATACAACTCAGTATGCTGACTTCCCTAATCACATGTGATTTAGTGGGCAATATAAAGCATGTTAATATTGATAGTGTTTGAAATCTTAGCAGAGAATGCTCTCACTGGCTTCTGCAGTGTTGATGTTTTCCAGTGGACAACAGCATGTCTACTTTGAGAACTCATTTCTTTGCTTTCTCATTAACGTTCAAATTACTTGTAGGATGATTATTAACAAAAATGGATGTTGTACAACCTGACTCTGCAGCCACTATTGCTTTTTAGTAAGCAGCAATTTACTTCTGGCTCTCTGTAACCCACAAGGTGATGCCTTGGAAATTCTGCATTTCGTAATGGGAGCTGAAACTCAGCCTTCAGAGTTCCAGCATCTGTGGCAACATGTGCTCATGCATTAATTTGCTGAGTCAATGTTCCAGTTTTCTGATTCACCTCTTTTACTGAGCTGATAACAGCTTTTCTGAAGCTGTTCTGCACCAGAACTGGCTGCTTTCTCAACCGGTGACTCATTGTTTTGTATATTATGCTTTAAAAATTTCACAGTGGACAACCTGTGCCCATTATACAGACATAACTTCCCTGGGTTGCTCATATGCCTCCTGGTGCTGTTACTTTTCTGTTGTTATCTGATTGCAGCTATCAACTATATAGACATTAGAGTAAGAAAATAAGTTCAGCTGACACACCAGCAGAAATCCACCTGACTGCAGGCTCTGTAAATCTGCCTTATAAATGCCTCTTGCCTTTATAAAATATTGAGCAAAACTAAAAATGGTCAAATTCTTCTTAAAGGCAAAAAATGCTAAAGCATAGAGGAGGAAGACTTAGAGAGGAAACATTGGATGGATGTGTTTAGAGGAACTGAGACAGTAACTTAAATAGGAAGATGAAGACGAGTGTGTTCTTAGAGATGGCAAATTCTCAACATGGAAATTATTCATTATATGCACATAATGGCAAACCACTTTTACAAAGCCAACCGCATCCAAAGAGCCTGACTTATTACAGCTGTAGGCTGTTCTTTCTCTGTGTGTCAAGTAGCATAAATAATATTTAAGTGGTGGTATTTTTTTTTCCAGATAAGCAAAATAATGATAAGACTGGCTACCACAAATTTTGTAAGTATCCAGGTTATATTTGATAATTTGAAATTTAGATTTTGTCTCTGGGCAAGTCACAAGTTTGGAAGCATGAGAGAATGGCTTCTGTGTATAATTAACCCCATTCCAAACATGCCTAGTTACAGCTAGATCAGACATAAGTCATTAATTATCCTTGGCATGGAAGCCTTGACATACACAGTAGTTTTGGAGATAAAGTAATGAAAATCTGGAAAATGTAATAGCCTTGCTGTGTAGTACCTGAGAGGAGATGGATGTTGGGATAGCAACTTATCTCACTTTTACTTATAAATGTAGTTTGGCTCAATACTGTGTGATTTCCTGATGAGAGGTTATTGCTGTACTCAGTATTTGAATCCCATAAAACTGTTTCTCAAGACTTCTAAGGCAAAGGTTTGTTTGTCCTGGACTTCTGCTGTTTCGTTTAGCAGCCTGTAGCTCATTTAATCCAAGAAAATTTGTTACAGCCCCAAACCTACCAGTGTAATCTTCTGCTCCCATGCAGGCTCCTTTGCTGGTGCCAGAGTCACCCCCAGCAGCCTGAGCGAGGATAGTGGAAGAGAAATACACGGATAAACTTTGTGCTCCAGCCTTGGCGTTTTCCAGCCTCAGCCATCAGCATCGTATTTCACACAGCACAGGTGCTAATCTGTCTGCCTTTGGCGTGGAAATCTTCCTATTTGGGCAAATTACATAATACTCTGATTGCCAAGATGCCCTTGAGCTTATTAGAGAGGGAAAAGGAAAAAGTATCACATGCTGTTCAAATGGGACAGAGGTAAAGGTCTTATAAGCACAGGCTTGATAGTTTTTTAGTCTATCAATAGAAGAAATACCACATCTGGGTATCTTTTGGTTGTTTCATCTGTTACACTTCAGATTTAACTTGCTTTATTTTTATTTTACTTCATTTTTCATATTTAGCTTGATTTAATGATTTTGGAGGAAAAATATCTTCTAAGGCATATCTGGTTTTTTTTGTTGTTTTTCCAAGTTGGCTTCTATTTTTGATTAATCTTCTGAGCAACAATAATCTGTTTTTCACTGTGTACACACTGTACACATTATTTAAGATCCTGAATCTGAGATGTTAATATTCAAAGCCAGAATTGTATTACTGTGTTTATGATATAAAAATATTTCCAATATGTTCATATCAATATCTGATTTTGAAATTACCCCTGTTTTTTGCAGGGGGAATAAATGTATAAAATAAAGAATTTTTTTGTAGTTCTATATTTAGCAATAATATGTGCTTATTTATATTCATAGATACTATATAAAGTTATTATTATTGCTTTATGAAAAACCAAGTATGCTTTTTATTTTGTGAGAGAATACAGAGTGAACTTTATTTAATGCCCCCTTCTTAAGGGGTAAGTATAACTAAGATAGGAAGAGGTTTTCAAGGATAAACTGTGACTTGTGGAATTTCAACCTCTAAAGGTTAAATAGTGTTGATGCAGAGCTACAGCCATGTGCATGATTCCCATCTCACCCATGAACATTCTAGGGCTGAAATCTTCAGTTTGGGGGAAAAAGTAGGTGAACTTTTTGCCCTTTATCCTCTGAGAATATTTGATGATGCATCTCCTAAAATAGCAGATATGCTTGAGAGGAAACTGAAGTCGCTCATCCGTCTTCTTGTTCTGATCTGAATGGAATATTTCTTATTTATCTACAAATAAATATTTGGTATTGCTGGACTTCGGTAGTGCCGTCTCTATATTCAAATGAGAGCAGCAGGAAAGACACAAAAAGAAGGGGAAACTATTTGTGTTTCCATTAAGAATATCTCTAAAACTGTGTGTCATCTGTGGGGTGAGCCCATGGAAATCAAGGTGTGATTTGACTTCCACAAAACAAAAACATTTCAGCAATAGAATTAAATATATAACAAGAAAAGTCATTGGGTCAGTCGATGCCACAGACAATTCTCTCTTTAAAACTATTATTGTCTCTCACTTTGAGGGTGCTTCCTAGTTTCTCTGTAGCTGACATGACAGAAGAGATAATGCAAGAGCTGAAGCTCATTTGGGCTTTGGAATCTTAAATGGATCCAGTAGTGTACACTCAGCTCTTCAAATGTCATGACTCTATGGGTTTCTTGGGGTTTGACTGCTCTGCTCTCAAGAGTCTTCTCTGCAAACCTGGCAGCAGCATGGTAGCATTCACAAGGAATGGAAGTTCTAAATCTATTTCTGTAAGTTTTTCATTTGAAATATGTTTTCTCCTCACTCGTTTAATTCTCTTCTCTGTAATAAGTTGGACAAAATTCTAAGTTAATACTTTTTTTTTTTTGTAACTGTTTCTTTTTGGCTTGCATCAAAATAATTTTCTTTATAATGCCACAACGCAGAGCACTTGTACAAATTAGCCTGAGACATATGTGTTGAAATCATTGTGAGACTCTTGCATTATTTACATCATGACATTCTGTCAGTGTACTAATACTCAAAACTGTTTATATTTTTGGATTTAACAAATATGTAAATCAGGTGCACGTTTCCCTAGGAATGCAAATGTCTCTAATGAGGAAAGACAAACTTCAGAACAAACAAACAAAAGCAGAGAAAACATTAAATAGCTCATATGAAAGTGGGGATACAAAGTAAGTGGACTAGAGATACTGGAATGTAATCCTTGCCCTGGGATTGTTTAATCAGTTCATCTTGAAGCTCTGACAGATCAATTGTTTCTTAGCAGGGAGAGAGCTGGGGAAGAATGGCAGCCAGACCGAGTTTTCCCCTAAGAAGGCATGAAAATCTCTGGTTTTCCTCTTTGTGGCAATCTGGAGAGCTGAGAGGATTGAGTGCCACTGGCTGAATTCGTTAACTCTGGTACAATACCACTCCAAAGGGCCCCAGCTCTCTGAAACACTTGTTTGTATTGCAATAATTAAAATAGCTGTTTGATTTCAGTGTGGAAGCACAGAATGGGAATAGCATCATGGTGAATTGAGTTCAAGTATTATAGAAGGATTTGAATGTCCTTCAGAGAGGCATTCAGCTTGGATTTCATGTCAAAACATTCCTCTGATTTAGTAAGGATGACTGATATCTTTGAATCATAATGCTCTAGATTGAGTATATGTATAAAGGGAATGTTCTTTATTGTGCTATGTTTGTGCTATGCTTTTTATTATGCACTGCTCACTGAAAACTTTATCTTCCATTACAAGCTGAATTCCTTTCAGAAGAGCAATTAAACAAAATTTGCTTACTAAAATAAGACATCATTTATTCTGGCTTCTATTTTGAATTTTGATGGCTTCCTGCTAAATATGCAAGGTTTCTTTTCTGTGAAATTAGCTCAGTATCTAAAAATCTCATTTACTTGGTCTTTTGTTTTTCATCATGTAACTTCAGCCCCCAAAGTACTGGTAAGCATTGTATTTCCCAATTATCAGCCATGTTAAAGAAGATCATTATGGAAAAATTAGTCTGAGTTCTCAAAAATCTATGAATTATGAATAGCACATGAGTAATAAATGGAGTAAAATGTTTTAATTAACATTCTTCAGTAATCCTTTAGCTGCACATTGTATGTAACTATTGCCTTCTCTGTCTAATTCCAGACTTTTAACTAAAAAATGTGCTTTGTGTCTGTTATAGTCAGAAAGTCAGTTGGATTCTGTACTGTGACAGCACCACATTCATGATGCTTCTGTCTCATTTTTCTCTGTCATTACATATCTGGTCTTGCTTTAGCACATCCTCATTTGTTTGTACTGGCAAAGCTGATGGGGAAGGATCATTAGTAGCAGAGCAAAACCATCTTGAAAAATGCTATCTTGAACTTCCCATGTGCTGCTTAATCTGTCATGCAGATACATGTATTAGAGGCTGGAGAATAAATTCTCAGAGCGAAATTAGTCCCTGAAAAAATCTGTCCCAAAGTTATGCCAAATCTCCACATCCCAATGCCCATAAAATGTCTACCCTTGACTTACCAGGAGTGGCAACTTTGAAATGAGGACATGTGGGGGGCTGTGTTGGTAATGTTGGCCTCTCTTCACCTCACTTGCACTATAAAGGTGGAGCGAAGGTTTGCAACAATATCAGCCAACACAACATTTATTTCTCATTTCTTTCTCACTATTACACTTCCAACAGCTTTCTACTTTCCCTTTCCTATGAGTTAACACCGTGTAGGAGGTGCTGGTTTTGTATTGCATGAACTCTGAAACCCTGTCTCTGGAGGAGTGAGGAGGCCATAATTACTGTGAGCTGCTGGGGAAAGAAAACTTGATATTCACAAAACTCTCAGCAGAAGCTGGACTAGGACCTTATTAAATTGATACCTCTAATGCCTCTAATTAATGCCTTGGCTGGGTCTCCAATAAAGTAGGAGTTCAGTGACTTTCTTAAAAATTATTCTTCACTATATACACATTAAATTGACTTTTAAGTAGTGCACAATTGCTGTCAGCTAGAATGCTGCTCAGAAATCTGAACTGGCAGGTGCCTTTAAGTCTTGTTGATTTGAATTAATGATTTAAGTACTACCAGCAATTACACTTACAGAGTATAAAATCAATCTTCAAATTTAGCTGCAACAAAAAATATTATTTAAAGATTCAGACCCTCCAGATGAGTATGTATGTTTTACCCTAATTTTGTAGAAAAAAGTGAGAAAAAAGGATGAGTGACAAAACAGCAGGTGGTAGTTTATGGTAAACTTGCATAGGGAGGAAAGATTATCGAAGCTTTCCTTGGGATTTGCATCTTTACAAAAAATAACTTTCACTTCAGGAATTTTTTCATTGTTATATTAAGAAAATCCTTCAACTTTTATGTTCTCTTCTTGTATTCAAATTGATCATTGTGAATATAAAATAAATCAAAGTGACCAAAATGGAAGATTTGGAATGAACAATTCAGGAAAAAGAACCAGACAACTTTAGTAAATAGTCTACCTTTCTGTACTGTTGGAAAAAAGCTTCTTGACATGATATTTTTTGTGAATTTTAATTTGAAATATTCATTTCTTTTCACCAAGACTTTTTTATCTCTTGATTAGTATCCTTTGTGCCAGAAGTCACATGTGAGGAGATACCTTGATATACTACATTGCAAAATTGTCAGAATAAGATGTGGATTTTAAAACTCCAGGAGTGAACAAGAGATGAGCATCTTCTTTGTTCCTGTTTGTGATTATTTCAGTCTATTTTTCTAAATAGGAATGTCTGTTTGATTTTAAAATGATTTTGTCCTATTTTTTTAACTTTTTTTTTTTTAAGGCTTCATGGGCAAAAATAGTTCTATAGTTCTCTGTTCTCCTTCTCAAGGACAGTGGAAATGAGTTTTTTTCATTTCTGACTTTGTGTTGCTCTCTTTTTAGAACTAATCCTTACAACATTCGTCTTACTGGCTTTTCAGATTTGAAAGTTTTCTGAGAGAGTGGAGAGAAGAAAGGCTATATGCGAACAAGGATTGCATGTTAGTTTGATTTCCTTATGAAATAATTATGATTTCTTTTTCTAAATACTTTCTGCCAAAAAGATTTGAAGAGTTATTTAGGAGCAGTAAATAGAAACTCTTTGTGGATTTCAGTTTTGCGGGTTTAAAAATAACCTGCGTGTGAAGTTGCAGCGTGATGGTTGCCTGGAAAGTTAACAGACAATAATTGGTGTTGGAGAACTGGAGGACTGAACTAAAATCTTCTGGCTTGAATTTGATGGTTAATAGCTTGTTTTTGCAGTTGTTTGAACTTCTGTGATGTTCTGTTGGTTTGTGTGTGTTTATGCTGCTCCCTTTGCTGAGAATGGTTTCTGTTCCATCTCAGTGTTTCCTGTCATCCTGAACTATATCGCTTTCCTCACAGTTTGGAAACTTAAAGGATTTCTGAAAATCCTTCATTCTCAGAGATCAAAAGCTTCTATAAACCTGAGTAAGTCAGCTGCACTGGAGATATTTGAGGTAATATCTGTTGACAATCTACCTCCCAAATCTCTTTCTTGCCTAAAGTGTCTGAGACAGTGAGTTAAGCAATGCTACAAATTTGATCAGGTGAAATTATTTTTCACCTTGGTCTTACCTCTGCTGCTTTACCCTTGATTCAGTTGTCCTCTGACCAATTCTTCTTAAGAAGTAATGGGTTTTTTCTCATCTCACTGATCCCAAGTGGTTTGAAATTCACTTTTTTTTTAAAGGAGTCATTTCTCCATGTTTAAATAGAAGTCATCATGAAGAAGGTAGTAGTGCTTCAACAGGGATTGAGCTGAATGTATTTCCTTCTGAGCTCCGTTAACTTGTGAGCTTTGATTTCAGTTGGAGCTATGACTACAATAACTGTAATAAAAACAAATTCTGACATTTGATGTGACCCTGAAATATAGTTATTTTTCAAAAAATTTGGTTTTGGGTTGGTATGTTTGTTACGTTTGAAAAATGAAGTGTGAATCTTCCCAATGTTGAGATGTTCCCAATTTGGATGCTCCTTATTTTAAATAGTCTCCTGGGCTTCTCTCTGCTGTTTTACAGGTAGATGAGGAACTCCTCCAAACAGTCTATTTTCAAATATGGCCTTTTATGGCTGGATTATGTCTGTTACAAATTCACATCTGGATTTGGCCAAGATAGGGCACTGGGTTGTGGTGCTGTGTCTGACTGCCAGCACTGGCAGTTCCTGGACAGCTCCTGGACAAAAAGCACTGCCCACAGCTAGAGCTTGATTGCAGACTCTGTCATGGAGAAAGTTCAGGGAAAGACAAGCTTTCATTTGTGAAGCAAATGCAAAATCCTCTGTGTTCATTTCAGCTGTTCCAGTAAGAGCAAAATAATCTCAAAAATCGAAGAGGAATCGGAGTAGGCATCCTACCGCTCGCCCACTTGCCTATCAGTCAATTTGTGTGAGGAAAGAAATAATGTATAAAGAGTGTCTCCTCTGAAAAATATTTATGACATGCTCATTCCAGCTTGTTTCCTTGCTTTATTTCATTTTGTTACTGAAAGAAAAGCCTGACATATTCCTCTGTGGCTTTTGTCTTTAGGAATATTCAGGGTAGTCCCACTGACTAAGATTTTCATATTAATAATGAAAGTAATCAGCGTGAAATTGCAAAAAGAAATCCACCCTTTCTATTTTGGCAATAAAAATGCAGAATAAACAGCTAAAAAATCTATGTGTTCTATCTGTCTCAAGTACATGATGGGTTAATTGCTCATGAAGCAATCATTATCTTACAAGTATGACTTACAGCTCAAGGGAAATGAAAAATAAAATAAATACCATGCTGTTATTTTTCTTTATTATTGGAAGACATTCCATGGTGTCAATGCATGCAGGGAATGTTGGACAAGTGTTTAAAGAGATTAAGCTACTGTTTGGGAAGGATTTTCAGAGAAAGCTGGAAAAGCTATTACAAAGTGTGCTACTTCATATTTTAGAAGGTTATAAAAGCTTACAGAATAGGTAAAAAGACTGAATAAACAAATACTTTTATGCCTGCTGAACTACGGGGGTGTTTGCCTAAATAAGAGAGACATAAGCTTTTAATTTTTAATAGAAGTAAAATTTCTTTCAAGTACCACTTTGTGTGAAATAACAACTGTAGATCATAGAAAAATATGGCTGAAGAAAGCTTTTCAGCTTTTTTTTTCAGTTTATTCCTCAGCCATGAGAAAAGATCAACTAAACTATTTGTGATTAGTATTTGCTTTGTTTTCTAAATATCTTTTTTTCAGCACCACTGCCCCATGTTCCTCTCCCCCTTTTTTTTGTTTTTTAAATAAAACTCTAAACCAGTTCACCAGGCTCACTGTACCAGGTTGCAGACACATGATGATTTGGACATAAAAAGGGAAATTCATGAGAAACTCAAGGAACTTTACATAGGAAGCCTTGTAAGAGTTTGACTTTTTAAACTCTGTCTTAAGGGGTATTGAGGGAGAAGAAATGAGCAGTAGAAATACCTAATATTTTTATGCTTAACAATATTTTGCTACAAACAAATGAACATTTCTGGATGCATGTAACATCTGTCTTTGAAAAATGACCAGTCACTGAAAAATTTTTATAAAATGAGTATTCTTTGATCTTAAAAGGAAATAAATTGTAGACAAGTCCATTATTCTTTTAGTATCTCTCTCCCTTCCCATCCTTTCCCCCCCATCAAATGTATCTGGAAAAAAAGTGAACCTTGTGGAGCTTAGTAATGACTGAGAAATTCCCTTGAGAAAATCGTGCCTCTGCCCATCATTTGTGATCTGTATGAGGAGGCACATGATGGGTGAAGCACAAATTCTAACAAAGCCACAGAAAATCAGTAGAGATACGAGCAGAAGGTGAGGACAGTTCTGTGGGAAGGAGACTTACTAACGTTGGGTTTCAAAGCCAGTGTCATATTGTACTGAAATGGAACTATGGGAGTGTCTGAAAAATATCAGTGTATTAATGTGAGGAATAAAACAACGGAGCAATTCTTCTACTTGAAGGCTACTTTAAAGCAAAGTGTCTGCCAATCTTGGCATTAAAATTGGGCATATTCTGTCTTATAGGGCTTATATGATTGTTAGCAATTATATTGTAATGACTTGTATCCATTAGCACTCTGGGGGAGTTAAATCAACTGGAGTGTGCACTGGTAAGAGCCGTGAAGCCCTAGGTCACTGCCAGTTTGTTACAGCATTAGAGAATGTCATGGTGGGTGCATTTTTATGTCAGAAAGAGTCGGAGAGTTAAGTAGGATAACATTACTGTGTCAGGATAGTGGGAAAATAAATGCATAACAGCTGTTATTAGACGCTGTAAGTACAAAATAAATCTGTTTCCAAGAACACCATTGTGAATGAAAAAGGAGAGAGGGAATTATCCCTTACTGGTAGCTTTTAGCATAGCAGGGTAAGCTTCTTTCCTTCTCCTTTCAGGAGTTCTCCAGATCAACGAGGGACTCATGCAGAGACTGTTAGCTTGGCAGGAAAATTCAGGTGTCCAATTTTTATTAAGTTTGTTTTTACTCAAGATACAGTAAACCGCATGTATGGCAAACAAACTAGTACTTATGGCCAATTTGCATATTATTTGCTTTTGATAAAAATGTTGGGTTTGCCCAGTCTTTTGGAACTTCCAGAAAACTGGAGGGAAAAAGGCCCCCAAGTTACTTTTATAGTTCTGTTGTTCTATTTGTAATTTTTCCTACTTTTTGATCGACATCTGTAGTTTTCAATATTTAGCTACTGCACTGTTGTTGATCCATTTCCCTCCCTGATTTCCAGAAACTGGTTATATGAACTTGCAGTAAACTTTTAAAAATGATTACAGCCCTGGAAAGAACAGTGAGTTCCATGGCATCAAAATCAGTTCATGTGTTGCATACCTTTGGCTTCCCACTACCCATGGGAATACATCAGAAGACACTTAACGTTATTAAGTTAACCAAGCACAAATTTGTCTTACAATTTTTCCATTCATTCAAATGGGACATGAATATTTTGTTTCCTAATCAGCACAATTACTCTGGAGCTCATGTTGCAATGTGTCGGTACAATGACAGCTCCCCCTGAATGACAACTCATATCTGTAGTGAAAAATGACAGGATTTGTAAACCAAGGTTGTTTAAAGAAAAGACTCAGTTCTTGAGTGACTGTTTCGCAGTTAATCATTGCTGCATTTTACCATAGACATTTACACCTTAAATACACTTGTTTTAAAATGGATCTAACTGGTCTGCTGAAATGGACATGTAATGGTGTATAACAGAATATTCTAGTTCAGTGCCTGTTAACAATATTGTTGATGGCAATTAGAGGATTCTCAGGGACATTTTACATATCGTACAATGTGATCTAATAAAAAAGTCAGTAGTGATGGGTGTCAGGGTTTGTAATGCTCACCTTAGTGACAAGGTCTTTCATCATGCCTTTTGTTGTCACTTGGGCAGTTACTGTCACCAGCCTTTTTCTAATGGAGGCCTTATTTTTTTATGTAGCAGAAGCCACTACTTGTCTCCCTCAATGTGCATTTGCATGCAACTCTGTTATATACATCATTCCATTTATCCTTAAGTTTCCTTAATGGCATCTTGCTTAACAAAAAAGGAGAAATGAAGTATTTTGCACTCATGAGCATAGGAAAGTAGTCTTGGACTGAGAGCTGACTGGGAAGCTCTCACATGGTTTTCATTCTCATGATGTAGCTAGAAATCTGAATATAAATCACTGTAAGGTTTGCTAAGCTTTTGCTGTAAGATTTGCTAAGGTTTTAAACACAAGCTTTGGGACTTGAATTGGTATCTGTACAATACATGGACTGCATTTAGTTTCAGAACCTGGGACAAGGGATTGACTCTGTGATGTTTGGATGGCAGCTAGCACAGGCCTCTGATTGTACTTGCAGACCAGGGAAATTGCTGCAAAATACGTATCTGATTCTGAGAATAATGTGCTCCCTTCCTCCCAAAATGAAGAAAAAACCTCCCAACATTATAAGTGCTTTTGAACACTTTCAAAATATTCAGAAAGTCTGCAGAATGTCAGAAAGTTTTAAGGTGTACTATGGCAGAAGTCTTGACATAACTATGCTGCAGACATCAAAAAGACTAATGCTGGTGTCATGCTGATTTCGTTTTTCTTTTGTTGTATAAATATATATATAGTACTTTAAAAATATTGGAGGTAATCTGAAGTGGTTCATAAAACCTTGCTGGTTTGCAAATCACTACGATATTTTAACTGCATTGCCTGGTTCTGAGTTACTATCTGTAGGCATCTTGCATTATATTATACCTTGGAATTGCATCTGCAAGTTGTGGATACACAATATTGATCCAGAAACTTGGTATTTAAGCTTGAAGAAAATGAGCAACTTCTGTGTAAGATCTCTGGTGTGAAATTCTGCTCATGGTAACTTAACAGCGTCTCCTTTGTTTAAATACTGCTGATGGTTTGTCTTTCCACTGTGTTTCAGTGGAAGAAGCTTTTTAAAGCTCTTTACTTTCAGCTTTCCTTGTGAGATTCTTGTCTAATGAATCATGCCATATTTTTTTGGTACCAAACCCAGAGACTTCGCAAGGAGCACTGCGTCCTAGTGCATACATCTATTTTAATTAGTAGATAGAGATATCCAAGGTTGGTAAATATTTGTTATGTTGGCTGTTGAACATCATCTCTCTGGAAAGGATGACTGAAATGGGCGATGATTTTAAATTTCAAGTAATTAAATGATATTCAAATAATTTCACAAAAATTATTTAATCTAAAGGAATAAAAATTTCTAATGTTCAACAGTTAATGACTAAGACAAGCTGTTTTCAGCAGTTTAAAGGCATGTAAAATATTTCAATATTTTTCAGTGTTAATGCTTAAATTATATCACTTAAGATAATAATAGGACATTTAACTTATCTTTCTCCTTTCTTATATGCCTCTAAGATTTCCCACCAGACGTTTAGCATGGGACAGCTGAGTGTACCTAATTACCATTCTCAAGATCCAGTAACTCATTTTCCCCCACCCCCATGCTATATTTACCTTTCCTGTGATAGGTTATAAAAGCTCTTATTCTGAGGGCTCAGTAATCCATGTTTTAGTAGAGTGGGTTCAAAATGTTCCGCAGTCACAGATAGTATTGCCTGGGCGTTTTACATAAAGCAAAGCCAAGTTTATGTAAGAGAAACAGAATTTGTAATGTATGGCAAATAGTATTTGTGATCTTTCTGCTCCCAAACTCTATTACCTGAGACTGAGTTAATTTTGTTTTGTTTCTTTTTGTGCTCACTAATTAACATTTCTCCTATGTCCCCAGACAGCTGGTCATAAGTGGATGGACCCATGTCTAGTGAGTCCAGCAATTATCACTTTAAAAGCATTTTTTTAGAATTGCTGGCGTGATGAGACTAGATGAAAAAAACATGTAATGAAATACTGTATCTTAAGAAAAATGTAAAGTTAGTGTCATGTCACACTTATTTGATGATACATAAGCTAATGTAATTGCACAAAATAAATGTCATCACCTGCATGAAGATAAATAGCTTTTCCTGCACTATCATGCTTTTGCTTATAAAACGCTGCCATTTTACCAGTTGTCCCCATTTTTTTGCCGAATAAATTTTATAATGGCCATAAAAGGAAAGTGTAATGTGTCTATTTAAGCCTTACAGTATTAACAGAGGGCATTTCTGTGGTTGTATATAATTGAAATCAACGACATCGTTACCCGAAAGTTTGTTCTATTGCACTGTCACTTGACAGAAATATTGTTTATTTCCATTCTCTAACCTATCTAAAAGTCAAAATGTGTGGAATCAGATGCACATGGACAATTAGCATGTGTGTGGCTGGAATTTTATGCTCGTAATGCTACCTCCTGCTGTAAATATCTGCAATGGAGATCTGATGTGTTATCCTTGCAGACTGGGACACGAGGCTGTCACCTGGTAGGGTGGCAATGTGTGAGAGGAAATGTCAGCTCATTCTGTTCTGATAAAAGCACTACCAGGTCACAAGGATTTGTCAGGAGCAAAGTGTCCATAGCATATCATTGGTATAAAAGAAAGGTCAAATAGTATTATGAAAAGTATTTAAAAAAAGGTTACAGCACTTTCAAAGTTTTTATTATGATTTGGAAAGTATTTCCCCTTATGCAAATGTACAGGAAATAAAAAGAAGATATATATCTTGTAAATATGAAACTTCTGGGATGAGATGAGTTAACTGCCAGGCAGCTACTCCATATCATAGGTGCTAAGTTGGTCTGGGGTCCAAAACCAGTTGTCTGAAATTTTTACTGCAGATGTAGTTGGATGTCTGCATTTCATCTGACACAGATATCCCACACTTAAAGAAAGCAGCACTTCTAATACTTCAGTAAATGAAACTGATATGTATTCAGATAAAGAATAAAATTACTTTGATGTTTGCTAATAACTAACTATCCTGGACATGTTTGAATACCTCCCTACTCTTGTTACTCCTGTTTTGTGGAGAAATGGTTCTCATTTTGCTTTTTGTAGCTAATAGTAATTTAACAGATAGTGGTTGTCAGCAGTTGAAAATGGATTTATTTCTCTATGTCTCTTATTGTAACTTTTTCCCTGTGAAACACCAGGAAAAACATCCTTTCTTGTTTAGTTTCTCTTGGAAACTGCATGTTTGGGTGTGGGACACCCTGTGTTTGGTAATCATAGGAGTGGATCCAGCACAAGGGTAGCAGTTTATTCCTAGTTTGTTCCATTAAATAAGTAATGCAGTTGTTGGTGCGGTGCTTGGAGCAGTAGCAGCTGCACGCTGTGTGCCCCATGCTGTTGTGCACTGGCAGTCCCTGTGGGTGTGGTGCTAAGGCCTCATTGCAGATGTTTCAGATGACTTCAATACCCACAACTGGCAAATGCCCAAAGGAATTGTGGAGGTCTCCTCAAATGAGTTAAATGAGTTTCTGTAAAGATCTCAAGGGGCTGGGTGGCACCTTCTGGGCAGCCAGGCTCGTGGAACTGTTCACTCCCTGCACAGCAGTAACTGTCCTGTATAAACACAGGCAGTATCCTCAATAAGACCTGATTATGTGTGACAGGGAACAGACAACACACTTTGTTTTTAAGCTGCATATGCTTTTTAATTTCCCTCATAAGGGGATATACGTGAATGTACTTTCACACAGCTCATTGGATTACAACCCGAACGGTATTTTAATATTTGTGTTCCTGTAGCTGACGGGGTCATCACTGAAGTACTGGGACCGAGTAAGCACTCCAGTTAATGATGCAGAGCTTTCTGGCTTCGCTGGAAAGAGATTTTCCTGTTCCTGCATGAATAGAATTCCACTGACTGTCCGCTGATAGTCAGTAGAACATTGCCACCCTTTGGCCACAAAGAAAAGGCACACGGGGAAAGACTCATTATGCAAGTCGGGGATGCTGCAGCAAAACTATTTAAGAGTATATTCATTTGTAATGTAACTGCTCAGCAACGGGAGCCCAGTTGGGTGGAGGTTGTAGGCATCATTTGCTTTGATTTAGTGTATTTCATACCACGGTGATGTGTTTAGAGAGAATATATTGTGCTACGTACTAATTATGTTTTCCTGAGAACTGAATTGCATATGCATTGTGAAGATAGGATGAAGGCTACCATGGTTACCATTGTGCACCCAGGAACTTATTTTATACAGTGCCAATTAATCTGAGGTAATGCTTGAGAGAGAAGAACATTGAATAAGAAATGCTAATGTCTCAGCTGAAAGATGGAAATTAGATAGAAAAGCACAGCTCTTATTGAAAATTATATGTCAGGGTCAGCATTTATAAATGAATCCACCTGTAAGACTAAAACCAATAGTTCTGTCTTACATTAAAAAACGTGTATCTCTCTAGGCTTAATTGACACAGAGGACGCTGCTGCTTTATCAAGGATGTTCTCTGAATAGGAGGCTTTTTCCCTTCTCATGATTTAACAGCATATTCCTGCAGTCGAGACTATAATTGGGGATTATTGCTATGTCAGAAAGAGAGTGCATTTGCGTGATGCAAAGACATCTGAACCTTTTGCAGGTTACAGTTGCTAGGGACAAATCTTGTGCCTCTGGCCAAAGACTTCCAGATGGTGAGGCCTGAGCGTAGCACAGCTCCAACTCCTTCCTGTTGCTGACAGCTCAGTTCGGCTGTTGAAATGTTGCTGACATGGCTTTTTAGCCAACTCCATCGTGTTTGCAAGGCCAGTGTTTGGTAGGGAGGGGAATACAAGGGTGGCTTCTGTGAGAAGCTGCTGGAAGCTTCCCCCGTGTCCAACTGAGCCAAGCCCAGCCGGCTCCGACATGGAACTGCTGCTGGACGAGGCTGAGCCCGTCAGTGACAGTGGCAGCGCCTCTGGGGTGGCGTAGGTAAGGAGTGACAAAGTCACTGCACAGGAGCAACTGCAGCCAGAGAAGAGAGGAGTGAGAATGGGAGGGAGAAACAGCCCTGCAAACCCCAGGTCAGTGCAGATGGAGGGGCAGGAGATGCTCCAGGCACCGGAGCAGAGGTTCCCCTGCAGCACATGGGGGTCCTCAAGGCACCTGGGATCCACCTGCAGCCCCTGGAGGAGCCCACACTGGAGCAGGGAGATGCCTAAAAGAGCTGTGTCCCCTTGGGAAGCCCACGCTGCAGCAGGTTTGCTGGCAGGATCTGTGCCCACACTGGAGCAGCCTGTTCCTGAAGGACTGCATCCCATGGAAAGGGACCCGTGCTGGAGCAGTCCATTAACAGCTGCAGCTCATGGAAAGGGCTCTGTGTGGGAGCAGTTCTTTTCATAATTACATTTATTTTTACCATTTTATAAAAATGCGTGTGACACTGAACATTTAATCTTTAGAAGAAATTCTTCCATTCCTTTTGATTCACTAAATGCATGACCAGTTGGATTGGAATTAACTTGGCTGATGTTCTACTGAAACAGATGAGGGAATCCTTGTATCCTGCATTCTGCTGGCTGAGCAGCATCACAATCTATGGGATTGGCAATTTTTGGCAAAAGACTAATGGTAACAAACAGTTGGGAAGCAGCAACTTCAGCTTCCACAGATGTTCCAGCAGCAAATAACTGCTCAAGGCCGAAGCTTTGATGCTTAAGTGATGGAATGTTTATCTTCACAGAAATTTAGCTACTAAAATGTATAGGTACCTCATCCAAGTGTTATTCATTAAACATAACCCATTGTCTTATGTGACTTGTAAGTATATTATTGCTGTCTTTTGTTAAAAACTGATTTGCTGTGCATAGTAAGGCACATCAATGAAAATAAAAGTAAAGCTTTTTCAACAAAATTCCTTACTAAAAGAGAATATTTCTTCTAAGGTATTTTCAGAAGAAATTTCAGAACAAATATTTCCTAGCCAAATATTTTGGAAAATGGTTAGCTGCTGATTCAGGTCCTATGTATTAAACTTTGTGTTGAACTAAAAAAGAGCCAGACAGATGTGTAACAAAGAATCAAAGGCATTTTTGCATCTCTGTCAAAGCAAGTTCACATTTAATCATCAAATTCTTGGCAAGAATATTTCTGCAACCTGTGTCAGTGGAATATGTATGAGCTTAGGAAGTTTATATAATTTTCTCATTATCTAACTTCAGTAATAAAATAATTGAGTTGTCTAAATGCCTATCAGTGGAAACAGTAGATCTGTAGTTGTGAATAGGAACCTTAACCTATCAGGCTGATGGAATCTGCCTGATCTCTGAACTACTCTTCTGGGGTGAAACGTTTGCTTTCTATTAGTTTTTGTTAGAATACTTCCAGCGAGTGATTTCGTTTTCTCATTATAAACCCCCTCTGCAGGTCTCTCTGGCAGCAGAACAGTTGACTTGTAAAGCAAACACTGCACCTGACCAGGTAAACAGCCGAGGGCTCCGAGTGGGTCCGTCGTTGTCTTTACTTGCAGGGCTGGAAACGGTAGTTTGGGTAGGAACATATTTTGGATATGGATACATCAGGCAAGGTGGGTGAAGCGTTTTGAGAGCATCTGGTTCTCTGGATGGATAGACACACAGATGGAGAAGTTCTGAGCGACTGAACATCGCTGGGATTATTCAGCAAGCTGGCACAAATTTGTTTCTCCGTGAGGAAGCCTGCAGTGGAGCTGAAGGCCATTACAGCTGAAAACCTGGAACTAAAAGGATGGAAGGTAATAGAGAAATACAGAGAACACTATATTAATTAATATTAATTTTAGAAGATTAGCTTTTAAATTAAAATCTGAAGATAAGTAGTTAAAGAGGAAGTTTATATATTAAGGGAAAAAGTAGGGCACAGTATAAAAGCACCTCACTTCATTTGCAATCCAAATGAAAACACATAAAGTGGTTTTTTTGCAATTTATGATACTCTTAGGAATTAGGACTCATCCTACAAACTCAAATCATTACAATAGGACCAAAAAAATAATTGTTGTTTGCTTGACAGTAGCTGTCAGAGGATAGTGTGCTAAATTATATTTCAAATTAATGAAATGTTGAATTATTTACCTGTTGAATAGCACATGGAATTATCCTTTGGAAGGAGGCTAACCATTGCTTCTAATGGCATTGGCTTATCCCTCCTACCGCTTCTGCTTTCCCAGTTTATAAATTCCCTGATTTTTGGCAATTTTTGGTTTGTACTTAGGCTGTATAATTTAGCATCATAAACAGCTGAGACTGGCAAGCAGTGCATAACTGATAATGTATCCAGCAGTTTCTTTTATGTTCTGGAGTAATTGTAAACAAGAATAAAGCTGATTATTTCAGCAAATGTAGCAACAGTCACAAAAATTGGTTTTAATTTTAGATTTTTGTCTCCAGCCAATAGAAAGAGGATGGCACTCTGAATTGGTCAGCCTCTAGAGAGGATGGAAGGAGCCAACAACTACCATAACTACACTTACAAAAGATTCCCATGTTTCGTAGCACATTGTGTGACTGTGGAAAAAGAGTTGGATTTGCGTGGTGCCTGCAAGCTCATCACCTCACTGCTGAGTGCTTTGTTTATCCATTCCCTGTGAAAGATGCACTTTGTTGTCATGTTTGGTTGTTGAGATGTTTTATGAGGTCTCTTAAGGCATAGCTCCATTTGGGATGACTTTAAGGTTATTCTGTCCTTAAGGCAGAAGTACCAAGACTCTCCCACTCTCACTGGAGCGTGTGTAACACAGAGCAAGACAGTGCTGCCAGTGAACTGAATTCTTCAGTGTGCAAGAAAAGAGAGTCCCAGTGAGCAGACTTTTGCTCATTTACTCCCTGCAGAGAAATGACATTTGTTCTCCACAGCATTTTCTCTTGAGAGGACCAGTTATTGGCTTATGTCACAAGCAGTGTAGCATTCCTCTGTGATATATTCCTCCAGGCATACATGGATCCCTTTCAATACTCAGTGATCCAAATTTCACTCTTATTGATTGTAGGAGTGTGTGGTGGCTGTGAGAACAGAAATTGTTCTTCAGTATGTGTTAAAGTGCATCTTTCTGATGCAGTCCTGCAAGGTGCTGTGTGTGTATGGATAAACTTGTGTGCTTATATGAATAAAAGGCTTCAGTGGCCTTTTGCTGTTAATTAGCTGACCCTGATTCTACCCAGGCCTTTGCCACTGACACAGACTGGCAGAGTCTGCATAGATAACCAGAATAACAATAGATAATCGGGATGGCAAAAGCTCCCCTTCTTCCTTCACCTGCTGCAGCTGGTTTGAGGGTAAGTAGCAGACAATATATATATAAATAATAGGCAATATTATATTTTTTGTTGCTTTGAGTATGATTAAAGCAACCGAATTTGAGACATGTTGGCAGGAAAAAATAAGAATGAGAAAGTGATGTTAAAATTTGATGACAAGCATATGGGCACCTCCCCACATGCCCTATAGCCCTGCTATTGGATTCCTCTGGTGACATTACATTTGTTTCACTCCTGGAATAAAACTTGTATTTTCTTTCCTGTGTAAAGTTTTAGTATTTCTGCTCTATTTTGCTTTCTGAAGGAGCCATTTTAGAGGTTAACTGTATAAGAATGCAGTAAAATATTTAAATGCTGTGGTACCTGTTGTGGTGAGCAAACCTTGTTAGCTTGGCTTGGGCCAAGTGTCAACTCAGTGTCAAGAGCATACACAGATGATCCAGTCAGCTGGGACTCAGCATTGCGTGGGTCCTGTTGTTTTTGAGGCCCTTCTGTATTGCAATACAGATTTTCCAGACTTGAGCATGAGGGGGAAAATAAATAATTCAAAAATAATCTAAAAGAATGGGAAGGTAACCCCATGATGAACTTAGTCCAGCCTGGACTCATGGCTTTTTTAGCCTTCCTGGTTAAATATACTAAGCCAAGTGTTCTGGTGCTTTACACAGTACATTAAACAGCTTAATCATACTGTCCTGTCCTGCATTAATAAATTTAGCGTTTGTATTCCTGAAGCAGCTGTTTTCTTCTCTTGCTCTACTTTAGTGCTTCTTCAGAATACAAATTCCAGCTCATTTCCATTTTTTCCAGACCTAACACTTTAAAAGTTTTGTTCTACTGTTGGGTTTTTAACCCTTTAGACCAAAAATCGCATGGTTTGAGGACCACCGTTTTATTTTTCAAATAAAATATTCCCTTTGCTGTTAAATATTTCCCAGTATTCTTGATCATCCTTCTGGAAGGAGGGTCTTCTGGGACAGCATCTTTGAGACAGAAGAGCTTGTTCCTCTTCTTGAATTGTACTCGATTGCTTTCATGCAGAACTAATTGCCATGTTTTCACAGGTAAGACCTCATTCTGGATGCACCTCAGTTTTTACACATCAAAGAGTAAGACAGATTATAGAAATGAAACTTTTAAGATGGAAATTAATAGGGTCTGTGCTTTGTCCTTCAGAAAACCTCAGACCTAAACTATTATGAATTTGGCAGTTGAAAATTTTGGTAATAGTTGCAGATACTGATAACACCCCCTCCCCTTCTCCCCCCCCTTAGGTACAGATCAAACTGCTGTACTGTGAATTCTGCTTCTCTTTAAAATCTGGAAAAGATTGCTCAAAGGTGGTAAGTTTAAATAACAGGCTTAAATCAAACAATTTAAAATGAATACTATTTATCAAGACTATTTTTTTTTAACCTCTGAACTTGTGAATTCTGTGACGGCTGGGGGTGCACAAGAAGATCAGAATTGCCAGGGGTGACCCCAGCTGACCAAAGGGATATCCCAGACCAGATGGCATCGTGCTCAGCAATGACAGCTCAGAGTAAGGGAGGACATTCACAGTTATGTAATTTATCTTCCCAGGTAACTGTTGCATTGGTGGAGCCCTGCTTTGCAGAACACTGGTTTGGGAAGTCTTACCTGATCCTTCAGAAATGTCATTGCAAAGATCCTTGTGACAAACTCTCGTTGCCACCCAGGCAGCCACCAACCATCCAGTGAAAGAGATTTGGTTCCAGCATGTAAGTGCTGCTACATGCCAAGATGATGATTGGTTTTATTATCATTATTCATTCAAACAAGCAGCCCCTCTGTGCAGCAAGGGGGTGAGCACAGGCTGCAGCTGGGGAACCCCATAACAGGGTAGAGGTTCATTTAGCAGTTCTCCTTTGCTTTAACCTACAACAGAAGCAAACTGCTGACTTGAGACTTTGCATTTCTTATGTGCAGTGAATGTTGTGTGACAATGCCTGAAAGTGCAGGAAGGAGCAGTTTAGGAAGAAGTGCTTGTAGCTTTTTGTTTTCAACAGCCTCCCAGGAGTTTTGCATACTCTTGCCAGGCCGGAACATCATTTGAACACTGTAGGAATTAACAGAACGTGCTCCACTAAGACTTTAAGAAGCTGTCTAAAGTTCTAACATTACTAATGCTTGAGGAAAAAACTTCTGCAAACACTGCAGGATACTGCAAATGGCAGCACTGGAATCTATTTTATTTTAGCTGACTACCTTCTAGTGCTCTCCTGTTATTTTTCTTCAGATCCTGCTTTTGTGCCCTACACAAAGGGAAGTGTATGTTTTGTTTATTGCCTCGACTGTGCCAGCAAACATGCAGAATAAGGATGACTGATGTTCTGTGAGGTTTCTTATCTTTCATGATATGATTTCTTTAACAGCCGTTCTAACTCTTTTCCCTACATATTTTTGGTGCTGAATGCAATTCATCATTGCACATCTTTTTTCTTACTGCCTTCTCTGCATTTTCTACTTTTCCTGGCTTAGAGGACAGCAAAGTTGTAACGATCATTGTTAAAAAAAAGAAAGGAAAACTTTTATTATTGTTAATACAAAGCTATTTTATCACAGCAGATCTTAAACCTTTTACTAGAAACCTACATTTCCTTTAATCAGATCATTATTAAGGAAAGCTTTGGGTCTGAGAGTCTTCCTCCCATTGTCCTCTCTAACCTTCCCCCGAAAAACACAAGGGACCATACTTGGAAACAAATGACTGATTTGTATTCCATCCTGCTTTCTAATTCCTTGTTTCCTGTGCTGAGAATTCCCTTAAGGTTTTGGTGCTGGCTGTTGACTGGACAACTGGAAGGTCTCCATCAAACTTACTTTGCAAAAAGCCACTTCATAACCCTAGTTTCATAGTGAGTATCAGTTTGTTGTACTGATACTGTTGTACTGATTGATAAAAAGATGAAGGCTTTTTAGTTGTATTATGCTACTTATGGATCAAGGTTTTAACAGGACTGAACTGATGCGGAGGTTGTTAGAGAGAAAGAGTGGCAGTGTTTACACTGAGGGGGTTAAAAATCCCAGCATCCAATTATAAAGTCATTTTACAGCCTTAGAAGGCCAGTACCTGTATAAAGAAGTTACAGCAAAGAGTGTCAATGAAAAGGAATGAACTGAAGTGATTTCTGTGGAAGGCACAGAGCAGGTCAGCAGTAGAGTGAGGAATAAGTTTCAAGTCTTGTGAGTTCCAGCCCAATGTCTTTGCAGCAAATTCTTCCATTCTAGAAATCTCATAACTTGCTGAACAGACCAGAAGGTAAAAGTCGGGTTGCACACACTGTGCCAGATGACAATCACTGTGCTCTAGTTAAAAAAAAAAAACAAAACCCAAACAACATTGTATTCAACCTAACTAAACCTTACCTATCTCTGATTAAAAAAAAAAAATCCCTTGTAAGGTGAAATGTCACTTGTACTAGCATTTAATGATCTCTTCTGAAATAAACACATCTGGGATCCAGAGTCATGGGAGAGCTGTAAGCAGTCCATGACAGCAATGGAAGTGTATCATGCACTCAAGAACTGGGTTGGGAGGGGTAGTTCTGGAGACTTCTCTCAGATTTCCTAGTTCTTAAGATTTGGGGAGTCTTTTTTCAATTGGGAAATATTGCCTATTGTATTTTTTTTCTTTAAAATGTCTTTCTTTGTCTCAAAAACATCCCATTGCCTGTTCAAATGAATTTTTTTTCCCTTTTCCCTTTTTTTTCCTTCACCACTTGTAAATCACTGTTTTGTGTTGTAAACCAATGCTCAGAAACCAAACCCATAACTTGTGATTGTATTACTCAAAACAATTCTGCAAAAAACACCTTAAAGTTATAGAAATAGTTTCAAATATGTCTCTATTTATGCAAAATTTATATACATGCTCACTAAAATAACTGAAAAATCAGCCAAAATTATTGTTCCTCTTTATGGATTTACAGCACATAGTCTGAAGCACAATGGATAGAAAAGCTTTCAGAAGTACTTGGGGAAAAGATCTGGCTCAGACTGAGTAGATTGAGAATCTAATACAAAATGTGGGAAAGCCTGTCTAGCTTTTATTAATGCCATCTTCTCACCTAGTCCCTGTTCCCTCCCAGAAGGCCAATCTGTAAGAGTGGATAGACAACTGCAAAGCAATTTGCAGCTGGCTGGCAGGCTGTAGAAAAACATCCTGAATATCTAAGGTTTATATGTAAAAAAAAAAATTTAAAATCCTTTCTACTACACCACCAAGATCATATGACACTTCACAAACAGACCAGGATGAAAAATATTCAATCATAGCTTAGACTACTCAAAAATTATGGCATTTTTTAATTGGAATCGAGACACATTTTTCTTGCTTTCTATTGCTGTCCCATATCAGAAATGCAGAAACACTACTGAGTTTCAAGAGGAACATGTCCCACATAGATTGGACATGTAAGTTTGAAATCAAGTACTTCCTACATAATAAAACTACACACAAGTGTATGGACAAGAAACGTGTTAAAATTTATCACCAGTAACACTATGGATGATTATACTTGGCACCTAGTGTAGAACATACCTATGAAACAGGAATTACCATCTAAATGAGTAAAATTCCCACAGAGTTGATGGAATATATTTATTAGGTAGCTGACAAGCTGATAACAAAGACTGATATAACTGTAACTCTGGGTTTGTCAATTTAAAATAACAATACTATAAACAGTACACATGAACATGAGCCTGAGCTATTGCACTGGCTGTACCTGGTGCAATCTCCTTGTCTTTATCTTGACCCATGAGTTTTATTGTTTGTGTTCTTCCAATTTATCCACCCCTTGTCCTGCTGAGGGCAAAGTGAGCCAGGAGCTGGGTGGGAGTTTGGCTATCAGCCAAGGCTGGCCCACCACAGCTACAGACAATTAACAGTCAAAACTGCATTCCAAATTAGACTCTGAAGGGAATGAAGTGAGAAATGCCTGAAAATGAGTTCTTCCCTTCTAGAAAAGGTGGATTGTTGGGGATTGGTTTTTCGTTTCATTGGTTAGTTGTTTTTTTGATTTTAGCAAAGAACAGATATAAATGATGTGTCCTGGAATAAATTGATGCTGGAAAATTCCTTCTTTAACTATTAGGCAAGTGAGGAAGCAGCATTACCTCTGAGGAAAATGAGTCAGACAAAATTCATTAATTTAAAAATAATATGCATCGCTTTCTGGAGGTTTATATGACACAATTGCCTACAGCAATGGATGCTGTATTTGGCGATCCAGGGAATCCTTTCAGTGCCTGTGTTTGTAAGGATTATGTAGAAATTCCTCCTCAGCTGCGAGTTTACAATATGATACATTGGCAGGCTCCTGAAGAGACTATGTTTATTTTAGTGATGCTTATAGGTGTATGCAGTGCCACCTATCCTGGGACTGTACTTGCCCAAATGTCAAATCTTTCAGGTATTTGTATGTATTTTCTTGGTACATTTTGCTCTCCTGTGGTGAATCACTCAGGCTGTGTAACACAGAGCTTACCCCAAGTGGAGGTTACTGCTAAGGGCTGCAGGTCCCCCTTTTTCCCTGCTCCCCGGAAATTTAACACTGGGGCTGAGGCTGAACCCTGGGAAGTTATTGCTGTCACCAAGAGATCTGGATGTCGGATTGCAGTGGGAAAAGGTGGTGTTCAAAGGCAGGGAAAATGTCTGGAGAATGTTCTTTTTTTTACTCAATTGGGAAGAAACTCCTTAACTTTGAAGTAACAGGAAATTAAAAATGGTTGGTTGTACCCTTTTATTACACAGGGCTTTAAGCCTTTAAGGCTTGGTGCAATTCTGGTAATGTAAACAGACATGGACTGCAGCTGCTGTTTTATTCTTTAGTATTTTGTGCCAACTGCTGGTAGAGAAGGGGTCCAGATATAATTTATTATTTTCTTATTTCTGTTGTGCTAGAAATTACTCAACCCAACACTATATGTATAAACACACCTTGAATACAAAAAAGACAACTTTTTTTTCTGACACAGGACTTGTACTAAATCTTTTGCACAACTTCTGAAATTAATCAAATGAAAACATTTATTGATACCTAATTTGAATATTTTTCAAAGTAAAACAAGAAAATACAATTTTCCTAATATTGTGCTACATTTTTAAGAGTAGGAATTTAATATTTTTCTTATGTATTAAACAGTTCAACAGACTGGCAAAATATATTTGAATAATGGAACTATAGCACAGATTTACATGGCTGTAGCCCCTGTACAGATACCTAAGAGTGCTTTACAGGCAGTCCTTGGCCACGAGGCTAAGCAAGATAATTTCAGGATGTCTCTTATTTCAGTGGGATCTTGAGGAAGGGATGGTGTCTCACATCCACACCTCTAGAGTCTTCCCTGAAAGGGCCATATTAGACATTACTAGATGAAATCTCTTCTGCTTCATCCTCTGTCTTCCCATGGGAAGTAATTGTGGCTTGGTTCTCTTTCCTGCCACATGAGAAAACCACAAACCAGTCCATGGGTTTGGCAGATAACTGTTCAAATAAGCATAAAGAAAAAAAGGCTGGCTACTGTTGTAAAGAGAATGTGAAAGGATTGACACAGCCATGAAGCTGCTCCTCTCTTACTAGACTGGCACGAAAAGAGATGGAGATTTTTGCACATTTGCTCCCAAAATCTAAGAAGCCGACTGAGAAGTTTAAAATACTGGCATAAATGCACTAGGCTTTAATTAATTATTCCTTCCTCTGTGGCTCTCAAAGCTTTTCAGTTACACAAAAAAATCAGAAAAAAAGCCTATGGCTGAAAATAAAACTAAGATTTCACAAAAATACTGGTTGATCAATAGTGCTGTAAGGGTTGTGTGTGTGTAATCATATATCACAATCATGTGCTCATGTCTAAAGTAAAATTCTATAGGCAAACCCTAGGCCAGATTTTTTTCCAAGATTAGTTTCATCAGAAAGTGACAATTTATTAAAGGATTTTAAGCAAAGGTCAGGTTCTGATAAAGCTTCAGAAGCGAAGTTATTTTCAGTCCAGCATGATTACCTGATAATGAGAGACCCAGCAGGCTGGGTTTTATGGCATTCATTAAGGGGTGAAATAAGGAAGAACTTGGGTCTGATTTAATGGCTATTCCTGTCTCTCCCTCAGAAAACCTCAGGTTAGCAGAAATTGAGAAAGTGAGTAGAAAAAATAAATTATTTTTGCATAGATATCTTTTAGCAAGAAACTTTTTACAAGGGCATATAGTGCCGGAACAAGGGGGAATGGCTTCAAACTGACAGAGAGTAAGTTTGAGCTGGATATTGGAAAAATTCTTCCCTGTGAGGGTGATGAGGCTCTGGCACAGGTTGCCCAGAGAACTGTGAAGGTCCAAGGCCGGGTTAGATGTGGCTTGGAGCAACCTGGGATGGTGGAAGGTGTCCCTGTTCCTGACAGGGGGTGGAACAAAATGAGCTTTAAGGTCCCTTCCAACCCAAACCTTTTTATGATTCTAACTCCAGTCATAGTTTTGCCTGTCACCCCTCCCTCCCTTCTCTCACTATCCCAGTTACTTTACAGCACTTTTATTTTTAATATTCCTTCTTTCCCACTGAATGGATAGGGAAGTTCCCCGGAAGGATAAAGATCACTGACCCTGAAATAGCCATCCATGTCAGTCTTATTTGGCAGCTGCTTCTACATTAAGTGTAAAATGCCTTCCCCTTCCAAGGAATCTTGGTTCATCCTGTCCAAGCAGATTTGTTGTGTATATGCTGAAGTTGGAAGTTCTGAATACTCTCAACCTTTTCTTGTGGAATCAAAAATAAAATCTGCTGCTTTTGTGTGTCACTACAGAAATGCTGTTTGTGACTGGAGAGAGCAGAACTGTTTCATTAGGAATGCAGTCAGAGTGGAGTGCCAGCACAGAGCGGCTCGTTAGACCACTGCAGCAATGAACTGTTCTCTGAGGCAACAGGCAAATAATACATTCAGATATAGATTTTTCTCTTATTTCATCTTTCTTAGATATCTTTATTTTCAGAGGGAATCATGTAATGCCTTTAAACTGATAAAAGTCAAAGCAAAAATATTGGTAAAAGAACTCAGTGGTGTTTGAAAGCTCCTACTACAGATCTCCAGAAGTGAATTTCTGTCAGGTGTCTCCTTGCATTTGATTTCTGCCTTTAGCAGCTGTTTCAAGTCAAAGAAGGCCTTGACTTCTATAATTTAGTACTGATTTGTAACTGGGATACATATGTGTTCAAATAAACATAACATCCAATTTAGAGGTCATAATTACCCTGTGCTCAGCTTCCCAATTACAGAGCTGCAGTCTCCTTTGCATGCAGCACAGTTACCACTGCTCCATCTTTTAAGAGAGACAAGAAGGTGTCCTTATATTTAAAAATAGATCCTCTCATTTGCTGCTGAAGAAACAACAAATTAAACCAACTTTGCACTGTAAATGCCATAAAGTTTTTACATCACAAGGACTAAGTGTTGATAGGGAATACCTTGGGAGGTGTCTTAGGATGTTACAAGTTTAACAACAACAAAAAAGTCCACATGGATATTCTCAAAAATATCCAAGAGGGAGAATAGTAATAGCTTGCTTTCACAAAGGTGGCAGGGAGGCCATAATGATGTGTTTCTTCCTAAGTGAAAGTAGAAATAAAGGCCATGACAAAAGCAGACCCAGGAGCACACACTATCAGTTTTTGTAGCTGTTTCCATACTTCATTAGAATACAAAGCGAAGCAAATAGTTAAAATCTGTGCTGAGAGTTAGAGAAGTTTTTGAAATCATTATCAAAAATCGTTATCAAAACTCATGTAGGTCTCCAGCCATGGTGTGAACAATTATGGACTCATAATATTTTGTATCAGTGCAAAATAGTCAATGAAGTAGTGAATTACAATACACATTTATAAGCAAACACTATCAAAAAGGTGTTGGACTTTCAGAATTTTAAAAATGCCCACAGGCAATGTAGCTGATGGATGTATGAAATGTGTTTCTTTTTAGGATGAGCTTAAAACCTTTTTAATGCTTTACTGCTGCTTCATTCTTTCCCTCCACCTTTCTTGTATGTCTCAAATGAAAATACCACATGAAAGAAGTCTAAGTGTACATTTCTAATCCGTGTAACTGAACAGCTGCAAAGGACTTTAAGGACCTCACCTTCTATTTTTTGAATACCCAGGTGATGGAGACATACACTACATCAAGTCAGACTTTATAACCTTTGTCCATCTCAGAAAAACAATAAATCCTTTTAGAATATAAAGTGGATTTTGGCTGCCGTGAGGTTTGGCAAGTGTTCCTGACTGCCACAGCACATTTGTAGCTAAACTGACAGTGCAGATTCTCTAAACATCCAAGCACAGGCAGGTTTATCACATTCTGGTTCTTGATGTTTGTAAATTAGTCCTGCTTCTCTCTAATAAAAATCCTTGTAGCAGAACCAAGTATTCAGCATTTCTATGACAAGAGACACTATTATTTTGGAAGCACAGCTATTTTTCTTCAAATTAACTTGTTGACAAGAGGAAAACCATGCTGGAGTCACTCAGAATGTTTCCTACTACACGACAAAAAAAGCCTCCTTTATCACTTGCAATTTTAACACGCTGTGCTTTTGTGGAGGAAAGAACTTTATACACTGTCATCTTGATGCCACTCACATCTTTATATCTCAAAAGTACAAAACTACAGGTCAGTTCATGAAAGCAATTCCACATCTGCTGAAGGCTCAAAAGTTAGCTTTTGTCTCAATATTGACCAGTCTTTGGGTTGAAATCATTCTCAGTTCGAAGGTTTAAACTGCTTCAAACTCTTAATATAAGTTTCCCAGAAGATAAAAATAAAGATCGCCATATGTGTTATACAAGATTTAAGCTCTACTCCTCTGAATTAGATTAAAGTAAAATCAAGTTGACATTGTTGCTTTAGTTTTAAGTACTCTGCTAGTGGATTCATGTTATGAAGCTTTACAATTTAAGACCAGAAAAGAAAACAGTATTCAATCAGTTTATCTGCTTTCACAAAGAGAGTGACAGAATTGCTACCATTTACTTTTAATTAAAAACCTCAAAATTATTTTGGAGTGTGGGGAAGCTTTATGCAAGTGTATGTCCAGTACCACTGAGTGAAAAACAACTGAAATGCAGGCAGTGGCCTCACCCTCCTCACCCTTCCAGAGCCTCCTCAAAACCTTCAGCCCTTCCCCAAATGTGTAGTTGGCAGTCGTGCCCGCACACAGCAAAAAGAAACGCCCGTGGTTCCATAAATGCAACAGAAATAATTAAAAAAAAAGCCCTACCAGCCCTCCACCCCCAAATTCACACATTTCTGCACTGCAGCTCCACACCCACATCCCAGCTGCAGCATCAGAAAGCTGCACACAGAGCAGAGGGCGATGGAGGGATATTTTTTGAAGTGCAGGACTTAAATAAAAATTTAGACATCCTATAGCTTTGTCACTTTTACATTATTTTAAGTGCAGTGTTGTTTTCCCGTATTCAAAAGAAAAGCTATTCTAAGCAATAGCCTATCCATGGAAAGTGCTGCAGCGATGCTCTGGAGTATAGATTCTGATTAGGCAGTGGTGAGCCTTGCTGTCAGTAGCCTATTTGCTGGCCTCTCTTCAGAGACAAACAGGGATTTTACATCTGTGCTTTTCTCTAAAAGCAGTTAGTGACATGAAAAGATTTGATTTGTAAATGTCTAAGGCAATAGACTTCATCTTTATAGCACGCAGAGAAAGGAAGTATGAAGCACTGAATTGCACAGCTGCCTGGAGAAGAATCACTTTCTTTTCCAAGATCACCATCTATCAGACAGATGAAACAGGAATATTTCCGTGAGAATTGTCTCAGGAGCAGTACAGAATATATCTACTACCTCCTCAAGCATGTGCAGTTTTAATGAGTTTCCACCTGCCAACAAAATCTGAAGTTCTGCAGACTCCTTTGCCCTCCCTCTACACCTTTATTTCCACTTGTTAAAAACTTATTATTCAAGCACTCAGCTCTAACTGTATGTAGTGGGCTGAATCCAATATATAAAGAATCACTCAATAATTACCTTTTTTATTTTTTTTTTCCCCAAGTAAGAATCAATAATCAGGTTGGATATAGGGAAAAGTTTCGTAATTGAAAGAATGGTCTAGCATTGGAATGGGCTGTCCAGGGAAGTGGTGGAGTCACAATCCCTGGATGTGTTCAAAAAATGACTCTTTGTATTTAATAAGAATCAATATCAGTGATCACCCTTTGCTTTGTGGGTGTGGACATCTAAAAAAAAAAAAAAAATGGTATGTGTAGAGCTTTCCCAGTCATGGAATGTATGAGGTACTACACAAAGGACAACTACAGCCACAATATGCACAACCTCATGACAAATTTTAGATATCTGCAGGTGCAAACAGCAAAAACCAAGATAAAGAATCGCTTGGAAAATTATTTATACTTAATAAAATGGCATATTTGTACAGGGGTAGCATGTTTTTAGTAGGACACATCTATTACCAGCTGTGAAATTTTAAATGGAAGATAGTTTAAGGCATTAAAATGCTCTTTCTTTAACTCTCTGCAGATGTACCCAGTGCACAGCGGGAACAGTGCACACGCTGCTCTTCCAGTTCTCAGAAGTTCAGGCTTTGGGGTAGGTGGGAATTCTATCTGTTTTTAGAAATGGCAAAGGATTTCAATCTAAACTTCAGTAACTCTTATCCTATATTGAAGTCAGTTATAGAAAACAACAAAGGGCATAAAATTACAGACAGAGCAGTATTAATAATTTAAAAAAGAAATTCAGTGACTAAAATTGAAAAAACGTATAAAAATTTAAACTGAGCTAGACAAAGAAGATAACATTTTTCTTTAATAACCCCCTCTTCGATATTGATTGCTATTTTTCTTAGAAGAGTTTTGCTAGCTATCTGAAAGAAACTGTCCTTTGAGCATAAAACCAGTAGAGACCAATTAAATCACAGAACATCCTCCAGTAACTTACATTGGACAGCGAGAACTAAAATATTTTTTAGTGCAGCTTAGGAAGTCAGAGCATTCTGAAATTTCTTACTCTGTTTGATCTTTCTACAGATAAATGGGCGGAAGACTCACAAGAACTAGCATTTATTTGAAAAATTGCTTTTTATATCCAGTAATAAAATATGCAAATATATAAAGTCTTTCCCTACCCCATATTTAAGTTATCTGAACCAGTTCTCCATGTATTTCTTTAGATTTTAAGTCAATTTTAATTAAATGTTTCACATCTCACGAAATCAAGAGAGACGTCTCAAAACTTCAGTCAAATATTTGAAGATTAATTTCACAGAAGTACAAAACTTAAATTTGAATAAGTTACTTTTTCTGTCAAAGAAGCTTTAGGCATCAAGTTACTCAGAATCTTTAAAATATTCTTAGATTATGATATTGCACAGAATGTCCAAATTCTTTGACAGAGTGCTAGTAAGTAAGAATCAGAAACATTTATTGTTTAAGGCAGCCTCCATAACAAGTTTGGACAAAAATTTTTTTTTTTTAAAGCATATCACAAGGGTTTTTCAGTAAAGTATTTAGGTCTGCAATTGTCTGTCAAGTCTCCAGTGTCCATATCTGTGCTTTTGAGGGGTCAGTCATTGTAAACACTGAGCAACATCTGTACTCTGCTGTACATTAACCCCCTTCTTATTACTTCCTAATCTGAACAGATTTAAGGAATTTATAATTTGACTCTCACTGAAGAAATGCAGCTAAACATTGGATACTGATAATCCAGTCCTTTCCATAGGAGCAGCAGCAAAGTAATAAACCAGATCACCCTCTCTGGCATGCTTGAGATTGGCAGTGTGAAGCTATTGGTGACTAATTTGTCTGCTATTGTGCAGCTCTAAATCCACGCTCCAGAAGATTATGTGGATAAACTCTTTTTCCTGTTTCTGAAACTAGACTCATTCTTCTATGTTGCTTCCTGATCTTTATTCTGCTCTCCCTAATGTTTATTCTGTCAACTGCAGTCTGAAAATCTCACGAGTCCCCCACTTCTCCCTCCTGCAATATCAGACTTCTCTCAGCCCTTTTTACTCATCTTCATATCTGCAGTCCTCTTGAATTCTCAACCTTTAACTCCCATTTCTAAAATTTCTGCAATTCCTCTTCTCCATTCCACCCCGTTTCTCAAGTGCCCAGTCAACAGCCAGTGCAAAAAAAAAAAAGTTATTTTTTTTCTCTACAGTACTGGAAACTCTTGAGCTCTGCCTGCACATCAAAAAGGTTCTCTTATCTCCCCAGTTCTGTGCTGTCAGCAAATACAATGAAATCTAAGCAATCTAAGTGAGCTTTATATCTCCATCAGAAACTGCTTCGTGTCCTTTGCTGCTGTTTGGCTCTAAAACTAATGTTCCCAGACCAAGGTCACAGTAGCTGTTGCTTTTTTAGACTTCTGTCCCTTACACACAGATCCTGCCCTATTTTTTCCCACCACATCAGCAGGGGTCTCACAAGAACACAAGCTCCCAGCCCTTACCAAGAGCCCTCTTGCTGCTCCCCTCCTTCCACCTTGAAGCACCATGGGGCAGCTGTTGCACTCCAGGATGGCAAATTTCCTGTCCTTTCCCTTTCCTGCATGCTCAGATAGTCTGAAGAGCAAGTTCATTGAGAGTCTGGACATGTACATGCTGTGTGAGAACAGACAATATGCAGTCTGCTCAGGCAAAAAAAGTTGTGAAGGGCTTGACTTCATCAACAATGTACCTGTCCAAGAATTAGCTGAAGTTCTTAGTCTTGTGGTTTGGAAACTGTGGAGAGGTGTTCATGGGGGTGGCAAAGGCACAGCAGTGCTAAAGTCCATCAAATGTAGTTTCTGCAGCAAAGTCTAAGTTTTCCAAAAATCAAAGGCTCAAGAGAATGAAGGGAAAATAAAATCCAAACTAAAAATATACCCAGAAATAACAAAACAACACTATACTACTTCCTCAGGTTAACTCTCAGGGAAACCACAACTACTTTGGCTGAAATAATAAAATAAACTCTAACAAAGCATTACAGGGAATATATCTCTGCGTGGGAGTGTGTCTAAGAATCTAGAAAAGCCATTCAGAATGGAAAAATTCACATAGCTGCTTGGCAAAGCTGTGAGCCTCTGAGAACTGCTTGTTACTAAAAAAAGTATCAGAAAGCCTTAATGATGGCCATGATGACATCCCCACCTCAAATGTGTATTGTATCCAGACAGCCAGCAAAAACTCTCATCCTAATGGGGCTGTGTAAAGCAGTCTAGATCTTCAGCTTCTGTGAAATGGAAGCCTGCTCTCTTTCCCAAGTGGGGGTTTTGGGGAAAAAAACCCAAAACCCTGAACCCCCTGCACAATCTCTGTTGTGTTTCTATGACAAGCAGCCTTTATCTGCATTATCTTTCCACAGAAAGCTCTCTGCAGCAGAATTGTAACACCCCCCAGGGAAATGCCTCAGTTATTCTGTCCTCAGAGGGTACATTTATGCCATATCATTGCTACCTTAAAAGAGGTTGCTTATTGTCCTCAGGAGAGCAGTTCAGCTGCATTACCTTGGCAGTGGCTGCTTCCAAATGTATTTTCATCCTCAGGAAAAGCTGATGATGATGCTTTTGTTGATAAGAAAATCAGAAAACTTTTCACGAACATTTAAATTCTGCCATACTAGAAATTACTTGTCAGTAAGGAAAGTACCTTGGGAAGGGAAGCATTGTAAGCTTTTTTTCCTGGGTCACAGAGATTTGTGTTATTGGAAGGACAAGGAACTGGAAGTTGATCACAAATGTACAAAGAAAACAACCAGCAACCCAGAGGGATAAAATTGAACATCCCAGTTCACTACTTTATCTGTTCCACATGAGCTCAAGAAATCTTAAGAATATCCTGTGCTTCAATCCTAAAAAAACAAAAAAGTCAGTGCCACTCACTCCTGAGACTATGGTAACTCAATAAATTAAGGCAACTCGAGACAAGCTGGGTATTTTATACCCAAGGGGTGTTAGACTGAGGAAGGATAGAAATTGAGTCTGTCCTTTATCCAAGTGGAATTGTGAGTGAAACTCACACTTTCACTACAGCTTTTAAGACTATATTTGTCTTTAATCAACTTTATTAAGAAAACAGGGAAAAACAGCTTCAGAAAGACCAACTCCCAAAATATTCTGGTGTCAAAAATTAATGGAGAAGTATTTAGTGGGATATGAATTTCCCCTACAAAGCATCATGCCGACAGTTGGAATAAAAATCCCTCATTCCACTTTCATTACTGAGGCAGAAAAGCAAAGCAAATGGGAATGGCTCTGTAACCATAGCAACATTTGCCATTATTATTTTTTCAAAGAATTTCTGAGGCTCTACAATTTGAATTCTGCATTCTGAGGATAAAGTTTGTATCAAGGAAAAAAATGGAATAACTTTATTTCTTTGCAGGTCCTTGTGGCAACTTTTTAGAAGAGTTTTTTTCTAAACAGTAGTTTAAAAAAGAAGTCACATGCAAAAAGTAAGGAATGTAATTACTTATACTTTCCTTAAATACAGTGCAAGACATTGTATGTAACTCTCAGGAGATAGTGTTTGGAAATTATTACTGTGCATGAAAACATAGTAATTTAGAGTGGTCAATTAAAAGAAATTTTCAATAATGACAGTAAGTGTGAGAAAATAATTATGGTTTCTGTATAGTATCGGCTTAATCAGAACATGTTAATTTTCATAATCTTGAGTACAAATTTCCTAGATGCCGTTGCTTGGGTCAAATACAAGAAGCTTTCTTTCTGCCTCCCTTCACCTTAGTGCCCACATTTAATCTCAGCTTACATTTATTATGAATAATTGTCCTCACAATAGCTTATGAGCACAGCCAGTTCTTTTACCAGAACCCCCCAACTTTCAATTTTACAATTAATATTCAATGTTTATGAAAAGCCATGCTCAGAAATAAAGACACAGCTATAAAATAACACAAAAAAAAGTACTTATATTACAGAGGTAAAATATATTCAAATTCTAAATATTTAAATCTAGGAGGCAATTGAAGTTATTCTTTCGATATGCTCAGATAAGGCAAGGTCACTGTTCCAGATCCATTGGATCTCTTTACAACACCTAGACAGGCATGAGCAGAGAGAGAAGGAGAGAGTAAGGGACTCGGTCATTAAAATAGATTCTGGTTGTCAGTAGAAATAGTAGTGGAAGGAAAAGGACAACAGCCAGCAACTGGAAAACACATTCAACAGCAAATAGAGAAGTCTTTGTTCAGGTTCCTGTATCTACATATTTCATTTTTATTTGCAAAGGGAAATAGTATAATAATGACAGATTACAGTCAGTAAGGGACTCAAGCACCACCAAAATGGCAATCATAAATCCATCACAAATACTGCCAGGAGGTCCTTAATCCTGGAGCAGCATCTTGATAAAATCTTGCATCCAGTTTGCTTTTCTTTTATTCTCTTTCTTTAATACTTCTTGTTAAAGATCTCAATTAGGAATGTTCTTCTTGGCTTAAGGTGGTCAAATTAATGTGATTTATTACCTTGTAAGGGTAAAGCATTAGTATTTTATGTAAGTGGCATGTAGCTCCCATAAGGTAGCTATTCCTCAAGCTAAAATGAGCTACCAGTTTTTCTTTTGGATACATGAGAAGCTGAATCTCATCTAAGGACTATTCTGTGCTGCACAGAGCAAGACTTACTTGGATTTATGTGAAAGTCATGTTGGCAACAAGAGAATCAGAATTCCTGAGATGTAACATTTTTAATGCATCACACCAAACGAGGAAAATATCCTTCCTAATTGTTATGAGAATATATCAGAAAAGAAAACATGATAAGGCTGTGTATGGAGATGGTATAATTAATTTTACCAGGAGAGAGAATCTTCCACCTTGGGATCCCGAGCTGGGCAAAGTGGGTGTTGCAAGAACTGCCCAGAGGAGTCCATTTGCCATACTGAGATTTGATCTGCTTTAATGTGTTCCAACTCAAAGCTCACTAATTCACTTCAGGCAAAAAGTGACTCTTTAAACTGTTCTGTCCAATTCTGCCCAAGACACATGAGAGGGTATTTGCATGAACTGCTTCATCAGCAGATTGCTGGTGCATGACTATAATCTCCAAAAAAGAGGGCAGCAACAAGCAGCTGCAGCTAAGAACCCTTTTTACTTGCACAATTACCTCTGGAAGATATTCATGCACTCTTTAATCCCTGTGAGCACCTGCTGGAAGCAGAACAAAGATGAAATGATGTTTTTGAGGAACCTCTGTGGCACACCAAGCTATCTCTCCTTCTGGCAATCCATCTGCCATGTCATCCAGTGTAAACTGTACTTCACATTGCAATCTCATCCTCAGGATGAGTAACAGCAAGGTTCCTGCAATTGTTTGACCTAGAAAATGACAGGTGTCCTGACCGAAATCCTTGTCCATGTTTGTGTGGATGTGAGCAACAGGATTTGGTTCCAGCAGGGAGGCAACAGCCCTAGAAATGCTGCTGATGGCAAAAGCAGAGTCCTCCCTTGCATGGCAGTCATTTGCTGGGATTCTGTCACCACAGTTTTCACCAACCCCCCCACCTCTTCCAGTGCTTTTCCCAGCGGTGCCACCTCTGTGCTGCTCTGGCAGGTGGGCAGGGAATGGTGGACACTTTGCTGCTTCAACAGAGTGCGCTGTGCAGGGAATGTTTTCCATGCTGATGGTGCTGATGGCCCTGACCCAGCTCTGCTCACTTGCTGGTAACCAGAAAGTTGGTCCCATCTTTTTTACAACCATTGTCTGCTTCATCTGCTCCCAGCCAACAAATTCTGTTGGCATAATGTCCTTGGGTTGATAACTAATCACGCTCCCAATTATGTAACAATGGCAACTTCCACCACAGACTCATCACACAGCAGCTCATTCATATCACAGCTTCCTTTTCTCAAGTTTCTGATGCTTAACCCATCCTGGCAGAGTCTGGTAATAATTTTCTCCCTTTTCCTACTGCATTAACTTTTCCATAACTCACAAGAGAGCTTCTTGCAAGGAATGTTAGCAAAGGGAATTCCAGGTTTTAATCAAGAAGAGATAAACTCCCAATATCACTATCACTGAACACTTCAAATTTATGACCATATTGCAGCTTTGTGCAGTGTCTGTGTTACATTTCATGTATATTATAGGTGTAAGCAAACTGCAACATGCACACAACTCACTACAATAACTTATTTTCTTGCTCTTCTAACATTTAAAATTTTGATTTTATGCTATATAGGAGGTCAAGTATATATATCTCTTCCTTTTTAAAAAATAAATCAGGATAAGCACAAAGGTCATGATGTTTTGCCACAATGGAACCTTTCAATAACATCTGAATAACTCAGGGATTTCTCAGACTTCAAAATCTTAATTTGGCTGAGGACAAAAATTAGTCCAAGACTGGCCTATTTATAAGCTTCTGGAATTAATTGGTTATACTTGTAAAACACTTAAAAATTATAAACTGTCAGATTACATAAGAAATCCAAAACACCCAACACTCAGGTAAGACTTTAGCAAAAAAAGAATCTTCCAAACATGATTTAGAGGAAAATTATATAACTAAACTTATCTGAACCAAGTGATGTATATTTACTTGGAAGAGCTGATTAATCTAAATGCCCAAACCTGCCAATATATCAGTTCCTCAGCACATGACAGATTTTCAGAATCATCCCCTCATTTTTTTTCAATAGGAACAATTTTGTGCAAACTACTTATGAAAATCTTCTTAAGTGATTCTTTATAGCCTGTATGTTGCAATATGTGGAGCACTGACTGCATTCATAGAGGCAATAGTTTTTTGTTCTTGTTTATTTAACTTTATCCCTCTTTGTAATTTAAAAGAGAAGTACTAGATAAGGAAAAATATCAGTGTTATTTGTGAGGGAGCAGGAATAAGTGTAAAACTAATCACTCTTAAAATACTATAGAGAGGCATCAAAGGCAAAAAAAAACCCCAAAATACAAACCCACCATGAATAAGAGTCAGTATATATATTTAGCAGAATCAGAAGAAAAACCACAATTAGAATATTACTTATTTGTTATATTTTATTCTGTGGCAAATGTCAGCTAGCAAGAAAATAACAAAGAAAGCAAAGGACAAGGTGAGTGTTCCTTCCTCCCCTGCAAAAACAGCTCCTTAACTTGTAACAGCACTTATTGTGCTCCATTTTTGATGGGAAAGTTGACACTTAAAAATCTATTTCTATCAAATCACAATTGATTTAATGAATAGTAATCAGACTCAGAAGACTATGCCAAAATATTAACTTGTTAAATGAAATTACTCACTGCAGGTAGCAAAGCCACCCTATCTTGAAACAACCTGCTAAAAAAATACAGCTGACCAGAGAATTAAATGTGCCCAGGGCATGATGCACTGATACAACAGAACCTAGGGGCTATAAGAGGAGCAAGGCACTAGGTAACGTCTCTACCTTGAATCTTTTCTTAATCTTTCTCTTTTGTGCATGATCTGAACATAAATAGCTCCTTGATGGGTAGACACAACAAGCTATTAGGTCTATTGTGCTAATGATCTGCAAATTAAACTGTAGCGAACCCAAAGCAAGTCTCCATGCTGAAGTTGTTAAGACCTTCTCTGTCAATAACCTGCAGAAAATGAATTATGCAATTACACCTCAGCGCAAACTGTAATGACTACAAATTACAGCAGTAATTGTATTATACAGCAAAGTGATTTGATTCATTGCTTACAAGGCATAATTAATAAGCTGAAATAAGATTATCTCTATATTCCATCTTTAGAGTCTATTTTTCTGAGGAGTAATTTGTCGGGTTTTTTTTTACCCAACATCTCATTGCTCTGACTGTCAGAAATATTTAATGCATTTTTTTTTGGGTGAAAGTCATTGAGTATAATCTTAAATTACTGAGGTAAGTCTGGTAGGGTCTGTAAGGAATCAGGAGGCATCACTGCTCTCAGGAGATGAAACAAAGAGATAAACAGAGATAAATAGAAGGCAATCTTGTATGCAGAGAGCTCTTTAAGGGTGTCTGTTGATGAGCAAGGGCAGAGAAATTACTAAGGAAAATTACATTTGCATTTCTGGTAGGTGACAGTTCATTTTAATTTCATTGATTGTTTTTAAGTTAGGATAACAAAATAGCCTTTACTATTTCCCAGGGGAAAAAGAATTAGAAGGGTAGGCCAGGCTGGGGTGACACCTCCCAGTTCCAGTTCTCCATCCCAAACAAGAAGCAATTAAGTTTGGCAGAAAAGCCACTCTAAGCAGTTCCTCTCCTACGGGGACTGGAAAAACCGAGATAACAGAGGAACTGGACAAAGAGAAACATCTCTAAGCCAGCCAGAGCTGCTCGGCCTGGAGTTCACAGGAATGACATTCCCTCGGGAATGCTCGGGACATGAGCAGGGGCCTCTCTGTCCAGTGTCCACTCCCCTGTGCTAAGCTCAGCATGGGCAGCAGAGGCGGCTTTTTGCAAAACACTGACATGTCAAATTTGCAAACACTATTGCACAAGAAACCATAAAGCAGAAAGAGAATAGAAGGAAAAATATCTGAGCTGTGGACTGTGGGCAGCTTGTTAAAGGTTCTTGATAATGACAGAATGAGTGGAAGTGATCATTAACAGCACAACCCCAAATCCTTCATGTTATTGCTGGTATTTTTCTTGAAGCTTGCTTTAGTCTGTTAAGATACTTTTTAAATACCAAGAAGTGGTCAACTAAGGATGACAAGGGGGGTAACATATCCAATACTTTCACTCTGTCCTAATGTTCACCTCTGTTCATGTCAATCAGAGACTTGATTGGGATTTAGTTGCTGATTTTGATTTTGTTGCTTAAATAAATGGTCTTCATTTTATAAGTCTACACTATTCTCATTACAGAAGTTTTTCCAGTGGCTTCCAGCTCGATCTTTCAGTTCTTAAGGACAATATTAAATAACACAGCTGGCACGGAATGCAGTTATCCTCATGCTCCAGTCAAATGCAGGAAACTTGTGAGCTCCAGTACTTGTCTGGGAAGATAAGACTCATAGAAACAAAAGCTTTAAGAGTTCTCTGGTTGCTATTTTGTTCAAAAGGAAAAAAAGATATTAATTTATTATTAGAACAATGTCCTTAATCAAAATGCTGATTCAGCTTGCTATTTATTAGATGATTCTAATGAAGACTATGAAAATCAGGAAAGCAGCCAGAACAGCAATCAACTCCATTTTGCAATAAACTAAAGAGCACCTGGTGCTTTGCAACTTTGTCCTTTGATAATCTGAAAAAACAGTTTTCAGCATCTAAACAAGCATGTTGGTCACCAGAAGAAGCTGTGGTGGCTTTATTTTTCCTTCCTCTGTGCTTTCATAACATTAAGAAAACTGTATTAAAATGTTAATATAAAGTTCCAGTGAAAACCCTGAATTTCTGAATGCTTGTATTTTTCCATAACAGTCTCTGCAGTTGCATTCAAACAGGGAGAATAATCTGAATGTCAAATATTTGACAAGTGAATTTGAGCAGAAGTAGGTAACTGTGGAGCCAGGGATTATTTTTTAATAATTGATAACACTTCATATAATGCAAACTACATATAAGAAACATGCTTTTCAGCCCAGGAATAAGGTTTGATAAACTTTTAATTTTATTAAGGATTCTTTCTTCTTCCCTCACATCATTATTTTAAGAATGCATTACTGCTGTAAGTTGTCTTTTTATACGAATTAAAGGGGGGTTTGGTTGGTTTTGGGTTTGTTTTTGTTTGTTTTCTTTTTAAAATAAAGATGCTTCCTACTCTACTGATATGTTACCATCAATTGTGATTTAATTGCTATCTGACAGAAGTTCCTTATGCATGTGCAGTTTAGGAAACTACTGAATTTTGATTACACCTTTGCAGTAGCAGATATTTTCTCATTTTAATAAAAAATTAGATAAACTATTATTTAGAAAGTTGTTGCAGGTCTTCCCACTTCCAACCCAAGAAGCTTTTTCCCTTCTATTCAGTAAGCCAAAACCATAACATGCATTCACACACAAAGGAAAAAAAAAAAGTGAAAGAAGACAGGAACATTCTGATGAAAAAAATCCAGCTTTCTAAGTAATCAAAATGTGTGTAATTATAAAAGCTGACATTATAAAGCAGTATATGACTGTTGGACTCCTTTTATTTATATACATTCTAAACCAACTTTTCTTAGCGTGTATTTTACCATTAATACAGGAAGCAAAGCTTTCAGTTTTTATACACGAAAATTTAGACCAAGCATTTGATATTTAAATTATAAACATACATAAACACCTTGGTGATTTAGAAGAGGAGGTCCCATTACCTTACAGTAAATCAAGCTACATTAAAAAAAGCTTGTAAGGCAAGAAAACTTTTAAGTGCAAAATTGTTTTATGGCTTATTAAAGTTATCATCCATATAAGAGTGGTGGCAATGGGATGTGTTCTCAACATGAAAACTACACCATGAATGCCCCTAAGTAGTCTGGCAGAGCAAAATCTATACAGAATATACATTTTCCTAATTCCTAAACAGGGACAGGCAGTTTCCCTAATTTGATCAATCCCAAATCTATTTATATAGGGACAGCAGGCAATGCTCAGCCATGCCATGGGAGTGAATACACATTGGTTACTCCAGGAAGCAAAAACTTCCACTCACTGTGCAGTGTTTGCTATACAATGTACTGATTTTAAGAAAGCATTATTGAAATTTTAAATAGGAACCACAAAAAACCCTTGTAACAGATCTACCCAGAATTTTTCTTCTCTCCCTATAAAGCAGCATCACTATTTTGTATATTTTGTACACTGTTTTTTGCAGGACTATGTTCAAATGAAAAGGCTGAAGTGAGTGCACTTTTTACCCCTAAAGTAATCTGATGTTCTAACATGTATGATTTTTGACAGCATTATAAGAAACCAAACAAACTACAAACACACAAACAAACCCCAAAACCCTGACTTGAATTGCTCCTTCCTCTCAGTAGCTCTGCACAGTAGTAATTGGCATAGGAAAAGCTTTACTCCATTAAAATTTCTTCTCTCATAAAACAGAGATGAGAATACCTTTGAACATAATTCAAATAATTGACTGTCTGCATCTATTTTTGTTGATATATGTCAACTAACAGAGCTGTAAGTTAGCTAAAGCAATTGTATAGTACCAAAAAAAATTCTCTCCAGAGCAGTACAGTACATGAAATACTTTTTATGCACGTTAGTGCTGAAGTATTTTTTTACTCTTTCAAAACAATGCAGGTAACCTACAACACCAAAAAGAAAATCAAGGAAATCTACCTGCAAGTCAGGTAGATTTTAGGCACTGTGACGTGCAATTATACATGCTACCACTTTTCAACTTCCAATTTTAGAGTAATGAAAAATCAAAGTTCCCTGAATTACACTATGTGGACTACTAGGTAGAAATTCAATCAAATAATCCATGAAGTAATTCTTTTTCTTAGAGCTGCTAAAACAGAAGTGTAATCAACAGGACTATTGAAACAGTGAAAGTCACCAGTTCTGAATCACACTGTGACATCCTGGTTATACTGGGACTTCTGTGTCTACAACCATGTGCTCCAAAGTGCAATACAAATGTCTTTCAGTATAAAAACCTTAATATTACTTTACTTTTCACTCTGAAATCAGCAACAATTCTGATGTACTCACCAGCACAAAGAGATTCTGTCTGTCTGCTGTGAGGCCCTGGCATAGGTTGCCCAGAGAAGCTGTGGCTGCCCCATCCCTGGAAGTGTCCAAGGCCAGGTTGGATGGGGCTTGGAACAACCTGGGATAGTGGAAGGTGTCCCTGCCCGTGGCAGGGGGTGGAACCAGATGGGGTTTAATGTCCCTTCCAACCCAAACCATTCTATGATTCTGTGATTTTTTGTTTTTAACATCCAGTGATGGAAATACTGCAGCTGTTTTCCATTCCCTGCTTCTTAATTTCCAGGTTTTGCATTGAATTCTGTAAGCCTGAGGTAACTCTATTTCATTTGTGATAGTTAAACCCACAATGGTTATTTATTTCTAAAGCTCACTTGCTCTGCCATTTCAGGGACATTTAGATGTTACATGTTAAAAAAAGAATGACTAAAACCACAACACAATGAAGCCATCACAACTAAACATTCCTCTCTAGAGGCAGATAAGGGGGTCCATATTTTCTACATTTTTCCATGTGAATGCTCTATTCTTTGAGCACAAATTGCCCCCCCCACCAAAGCTAATTCACTTCCTAAAGCATTATCCCCACCTTTTTCATGTGCTTCTGCCTCTTTCAGATCAAACACCTGTACAAGTAAGTCTCACAACAAACTGTCTCACCAAGATGAAGCTGCTGCACAGGCTTGAATTATCACCCTCTCAGCCATGCTGTGAAACCACCACGAAGAACAAGACAGTGCAGGACATCAGTGAAAAATCTGCATCTCTGCGTGACTTCACAGATCACAGCGCCTCCCAAGGTGCTATTCCTGTCCTGCCACTATCAATACACCCTGAACAGGTTTCCCAGGGAGCGGAGGAACATCAGCGAGCCCTTTTGTCAGGCTCGGAATTGCAGAGATGTTTTTGCTGCCCAAGCCAATGTCTGTGAGTGTGGCACCTCAAACAGCACCAATCCAGACTGCCAGCACATGGTTCTGCTGCCCATTTTTCTGCACGACTTACAGAGCAATCAGGGTGCTGAAGACCCTTTGATGCTGATGATTATCCTTGTCTTTTGCCAGCTTTTTTTTTCTCCTTCATTTTGTCCATTGTTTTTTTCAACAATTGAAGAGACTGAACAAAATCAATACAAGAATGTATTGCACCAACACTAAACACAGGTCAGCTACTTGCACTGATTAGAGAAAACTGATACAGTTGAATTTGAATTTCACTGGGAATCTAAAACTTAAATGTATGAAAAATTGTGGTGATGCATGCTTTATTTTTACTTGTTTGCAAAAAAAAATCCATAACTTTATCAAACATTATAAACACTTTCACTGCTGACAACCCTCTTCAAACATCAACTACTGTAATTTTCCACACATTTACATAATACTGGCTGATTAAGCTGTCAGAATTTTCATTGCTGCTTGCTGCAGAAATCAAAAATAAAAACACAGTGTTCTCAATGGTTTGCCCTCCTAAGATTTTGGCTGTGAAGAAGAAACAGTAAGAAACAGTAAAATGGCTAATCTGAAGTATATAGGGGAATATTCTCCTCGATTACTAATTCCCTCATCCATGCAGAATTTGGCTTCTTTCCCCCAGTTTAAAATCTGCTCCAGCTGGCAGCAACCCACTCAGCAACAGCCCAAGCCCTGGGTCTGCAGCCCTGCCTGGAGGGAACCACTGGACACCCTCTTCCCTCACAACTCTTACAAAATTACAGCATCTCCTACCCTGACAATTTAATTCTCAGGGTAACTACAAAGCCTCGAGGCCTGAATTGTCTGGGAACCCAGAAGGCTGTTATTGCATGAACATAGCTCTCCCCTATGGTATTTCAATGCATTTCCATTCTATCACATTCCTCTGGTCTGGGTTAGATTGCAGCAGCAGTGATATTCCTGTCAAGTTGCATATGGCAAGATACGTTATCATGTGGACATATCAGATTTGTAACAAAAATTACCATGTAATTATCATTGTTCCATTGTCATGCAGTTTGCTCTCAAAATAATACATGTTGTCTCACAGCTTATAATTAAATCATAATCTCTTTATCTTCCACAGTAAAACCAGTTTTGAAGATGAAAGGGAGGTCAACAGAGAACTACCAATAACACAGAACATCCATAAAGACAAAGAAATACTCTGCTGTGGTTAAAAGAGTAATTTGAATTCCTTTCCTTTCTGTAGAAAAGGATAAGTACAAGAAGCTTTGCTTGTGAATGCTTTTAAAAATAAAATTTTTAAAGTATCACAGAAAGATAAAAGTAATCAATACCTCCGCTATGAAATCATCCCATCTGGTTCCAACACACATTAAAGTAATTCAGACCAATAAAACTCCTCCACATATAGTTTAACACTATTTCAAAAAGGAGTTTAATGATCCACAATAATCAACCATTAAAAATTCTGCACTGAAGCTTCCCAAGCCACGAGAACTTATTCTTATCAATTGTTCTTCTAACATCAGCAACCAGTTTGAGACATAAATCAACTTTAGAAACACAATTCTAAAACAAGAACAAATAAAAATTGTCTAGAATGCCTGTATAATCACACAGTGAGAAATCTGACATTCTTTTCTTCTTAAAAGAGCAGCTTAAATTGCCTCTGAAATTCCAATCGAGAACATTCAATTTCTCTGTTGGCATTTTCATACTCATTTACAGTAATTTCTGTGGCTCAGAAAGAAATCAGGTAAACAAGAATGTGGATTATATTTTTCTTCTGAAAAAGGTGCAGAATGGTCAGCTGCTCTGGGATAGAGCAGGGGGCTTCTCTCCTGATTTGTAATTAATCTGCTTTCTCCATTGAAAACTGTGTTTTGACTAAATTAATGGGGGAATTAATACTACTCTCATTATGCTTATTGTGCAGTGTTAACCTCTATGTTATAAAGAGAAGAGACACTGTTGTGATTTAGCATCCCTGTAAATATTTTATCTTCATCCAAGCCGTCCCTGTTTTTTCCTTTATTCTCCAGCTGTGCATTCTGAAAATCAAAAAATAGTAGACACTTTTCCATCCTTTATAGATTTGGCCTAATATCACAGAAATTAACAGGAAACCTCAACTCTCAATTGGAATCTGAGTCAAACTGTACACTGATATGTAAATATTTCCTTTGATCTAAAAGAAAAGAAATAGCTTATTACCTGTAATTCTGTGTTTTTCTGGTGAAGAAGGCATATGTCTTTTGAGCTTTTTGGTTGTTTTTGTTGTTGCATTAGCAGTGGGGATGAAATAACTGGAAATAAGGAGGATCATACTGGTCATCTGGTGAATGCAACCCTGTATCAACTTCTTACTCTTCAGCAAGCTGAAATTAGAGTTACATCACTTCAGAAATTAAACATCATTGCGTAAATGGCTAATTGCTAATGCACTGATTTACACTCTGGTGAAGGCTTTGGTGAACCTTCCCACTTCTATAACTACAAAAAGGAAGCTAAAATTACTTTGTCATGACCAGAAGAGAACAAATGTATCTTTACAAGAAAGGCTTTCGGAAACATTACCATAATTTTTCTTGTATTTCTCAACAAGCTTTGCTAGTCTGAAGTCTATACAAAATGCTTTCAGGGAAACTGGAAAGCCCACATGGTTTGGTTAGTTTTAATTGTAACATGTTCTATTTCTTTCTTCCAGAATCCAGAGGAAGCAGAGGTTGGAAATGAATGACAGAACGTTCCCCTCACAAAAAAAGAGCTATCAGGTGTGTAATAAGGGCTCAGGGAAGCTATGCAATTATGCAAAATTCAAAGGCAACTGGAGAACATGAACAGTTAGTATAGGACTGAGTGGAACTTAATAATATTCCATGAGTGAGGAGTCTTGGACAGTCATGGAATTTCAGGCAGTAATGTGGATGAGAGACAGAACACAAAAGCCCACAGGAATTACAACGAGCTTCTATTAAATAAGGGTCAATCAGGCTCAAGAGATTGTAAGAAACTTCAGAAGATTATGAGTGGTTTAGTGGCCTGTATTTCTCTCTTCCCCAGCCCATCCTATTAATCTGTTTTCTAAGATCCCTTTCCCCCTCCCCCATTTCAATGAAAGAAGTATTTTTATCTCCCTCCCAAACCTTGCAGGATCGCTCCCAACGTGTTCTCTGAGCAGCCTTGTTGTCTGCATCCCTCTCTAGGATCCAGATCAGCCTTTCCTACTGCCTTCCAGCAAGAGGCAGCCCCCCGTGTCATCCAACAGCATTTCAGAAAACCCCAGTTTTCCTTTCTCCTAACTTTTGGGAACAAATAGGAGACAAGATGAATAGGGTGGAGTAAGTTCTGTCCTAAGAAACAGAAGGGATAGAAAATAAGAGGACTCTGCTACTTCCTTTAGCAGGGAATAGCATCTGCCTTACAGCTGTCTCATGGAACCACAGACTTCAGCAAACTGTGGAGGTCATTTCAGCTGGATCTGCAGAAACCTAGCCTGTGTCCCACAGGGACTTTCTGCTTCTAATTAGGAGATGCTAAATGGCTTCTGTGAATTTGAAGACATATCAACACAACCTGTTCTTGCTTCTTTTGCCTCAATATATTAATTCTTTCCAAGCTGTAAAAGACCAAAGCAAGATTAACCATGATGGGAATGAGAGGGAAGGCTCAAAATGTGTTAGTATTATTATAGACATCAAGGCGTCTGTACCACCTTGATGAATTATTTCTAAAAATAGCACTGATGCAGGTGATCAATCTTACAGGTTTGGTCAAAAGGATAAGCTTCCCCCAACCCAGATATTGATTGCTTACAGTAGGACTGTGTTTGAGAATTATAAAAGGCATTGCAGTCACTGCAAACTGTGGCCACAGACACCTTGAGACTCTTGCAACAAAAAAAAGTGGGTTTTTTATTTTGATATATTTACTTCTTTTCCTCCTTTAAGTGCTGCCTGTTACTCAGCTTCCACAATAATTGCTTAATTCTGTGATTACAGTTTGCAGAAAAAAGATTTACAGAACTTTTAAAGTAACAAACAAATAAGGGCTAATTTTTGCAACAGCAGCACCTCACAAGCAAGTGCATAGGCAAAAAAGTGAAAAGAGAGAATGATGGGCAAGCTATGAAAGGAGTGATTTTCCTGCTGGTTGTAACACTGATATGATGGCTGTAATATAAAGACAGCACATATTTTTTGGTTTTAATATTAATTATATGTTGTCATTTAAAAGTTAAGTAGCATTTCAAATCACAAGGTGACTTCAACAGTATCTATGAAAATTGCCAGCAATATTGAGCCTAAAGTGTGACAAGAATTGATGCAAGAAATTTGGATCCTCTCACGATGTATCCACTGAGAACCTCATCACCTGCACAGTGCAACCAACACTTCGCTCCAGTGATGGTGTTACTGCCTCACTGGCACAGGGATTCAGAAAATCAAATAAAATTATGTATTTGACATCCTATTGAACTCCAATTTTTACTAAAGAACAGATATAAGGTTGACAAAATGTAATGTGTTTTCTCTTTTTTGGCAGAATCTTGGTCATTTTCACACACTTCCTGTAACAATGCTGGAAATGTCCTCATGCCAACTCAAAAAAAAAAAACCCAACAAAAAACCCCCAAACCCAACCCAACCCAAACCAAACCAAACCAAAAAAAATAAACCAAAGACCTGGAAGCCAGATTTGCCACAACAGTAAATTTATGTATATAGAGAAAGTAAACAAATCCTGAAATGACAAAAAGTAATTTCAGCACTCCCAAACTCTGCACCTTCAACTTTCTACAACTGTATTATTATTAACTGTATTATTATTAACCATATTATAGAACTGTATTATAAACAAGGAAGACAAGCTCAAGGCCACCCCCACTCAAGATACAACTCACATTTCAAACAGGTCTCCCCTCATTTATCCATCATCAGCTGCCTCAGGGTGTCCCATTTAGCAAATCTCTCCTTTGCATTCTCGAATTTCTGGTTTATTCAGGGCCATAGTTCTTACTGCTGGACTGTCTGACACAAATAGATCCTGGTATCTGTTTAATTTGCTTGTGGAATTCTATGTTTACAGCAAGTAATGTCTTGTCCTAAGTAATATTCAAAATTTGTTAGATTCAGACAGCTAGAAAAGATGGATTAATTAACACAATACCAGTAATATTGTTAGTAAATACGAGGCAACAACAGGGTACTACCTATCTTCATGTAAAAATTTCAAATATTTTGAAAATAAATTATTATTGGAAAGGAGAATGCAATTCTGAGCTAAATAATTACTCCTCTTAGAACATCATTTATCTTATTGAAAATTTCATAGTGTGCAGAATACAGAACTGTTCTGCTCTTATACTGTGAGAGCAGAGATTTTAAAAATGATTCATTGTCCTGTCAGACTATTTGCCTAATGCCAGAAAAATTCCATTAACATCTTTCAGCCTTCCTTTCCCCTCCGAAATATTGGTAATAAAATTGCTCTTCCCTTTCCCACCTTCTATCATATTGAGTTGGCAAGAAAAGCAGAGGAAGAGGAACTAACTCTACTACAGTGATTTTACAGTGCAAGATGTGATATTTAGTAAAACATGGCTCAACTTCTTGTTCTTTCTTCTTTTTAATTAAAAAGGGACAGTTTTCCAATGTTGCAATACAAATGGTGTTGACAGTAACAGGTACATTTTGTTCTGGACTCCACAGATAATTCCCGCCCTAATTTCACAGGAGTCAGGCTCCCATCTGAAGCCAGGCATGCACTGCACATTCCTTCCTATCACTTCCAAACATTTCAGACTTGTCAATGGTACTTTCTGGAATCTCATTATAATAGATTATGCATGTTTTATATGTTGCCTCAGAGAACTGCATATTTTAAAACACACACATCTCACCAAGAAATACTCGATCTGCCAGTTTTGCTTTATCTACCCTTCATAGATAATTTGCCTTCTGAAAAGAAGTGAAAAGAGATTTTAAGTGATTTTAATACAGGAAGAAATCCAGCAGCCGGAGCCAACTGTTAAAAAATTTGAAGCCCTATTAATTTTTTATCACATGTCCAAAAGGACACTGCTTTGTGTAGATTATACAGGAATATTCAAATAAGTTTGGGAAAGAAGCTTCAGAATAATTTTAAGTAATGGATAATGATGCCCATGAAAAGATGAGTGAGAAAAAAAGGCTAAGAAAAATCTATTTTGATCAACCAGCCAACCACAGAAGCGTGTCAAACACATGCATTTTCATTTCTCTAAGAACAGGTTCAATGAAGCATTAAAGAACATATTACCACAGAGACAGCTGTATTCCAGCATACCAAATCAGGAGACATCCAGGTTACTTTCCTGATTTATGTATCCCATAGCATCCTCCTGCCAAGGCTGAGTCCCATGACGGAGAGAGCAGACTAATTCTAAAGACATATGCTACACTTCATCTTTTCCCAGAGTCTCAAGCCATTGTGATCATGGCAGAATTTGACACAGAAACTAAAAGATTTATAGCTCTCAGCCTTGCAGGGCTTGCCAAGATTTTCAGAGATGACCAAAGCAGCACTTATATCATGCAATTAATAATTGTATCATAAAAACCAAATCACTCTGTTTACAGTGGTGAAACTCGACAAAAGTTAAATGGGAAAAAATCTTCATTGTGGATTTTTGAAGTTTCTCTTTGAATCTCAATGCATAGGACAAAGGACATAAATTTTTTATATTCACGCTTCAGCTGAGATCTTTTTTTCCCTCTTTCAAAAAGTTTTCTGCCAAAAACCCTAATCCTATCACTTACTACCTGCTTTTATTCACTGTTCACCAAAACTTCAACTGCATCTCAGAAAACAGCATTGCTAAATAGCAAAATTTCTAACATTATCTCTTACCACCTTGAAATGACAAATGAAAGCTCCAGATCCTTTGTCATATGAACAAAAACTACTGCTGATATAGAAATGAAAGAAATAATGTCAAAACTGTGTTAAAAGCTTTCAAACTGAAGGCAAAGTTAATTTTGCAATAGTCTAGTCTATCACTAAGGATCAACACACATCCAGATATAAAAGCAACAAGCTGCAGCTTACCTTGAAGAAGTTTGGTGGCATATCCTCTCACAAAGCAAAAGTGTTCCCTAGTCTCCAAAAACGTATAAAAAGAAAATGTCTGGTCCAAGTTATCACTCACAACAAACATGGATCTTAAAGGCAGAAATAGTTGCCTGTACTAGTAAATTCATGAAAATATTGGTTATGCTCTTATTACCAAATTAATTATACTTTTCATGATTTTCAAGAGCAAATCATTATGACTGATGGGGCAGGACAAGTTAGAGAAGTTCAAAACTGAAAATAAAACTATTTCTTTGCAATGACTTAAGATGTGAGAGAATATTTGTTTGAGCTTATGGTCCACCTTACTTAGAGATACTTTGAGAAAAGGAAGCAATGGACCAAGCTGCCACAGGAAACTGTAGTTTTTCTAGGAACGCTCCTACTTCTACTGCACCACCTCTTAAAGGAAAGTTAGGAACAATTACATGAAGCCTGCCCTGATACAGAACAATAGAACAATTGGTGCATTAGAAACACCTTTCAATCTAAAGAACATGAAGAACAAAAAATCTGTTGCACTTCTCTGTGTAACTAGAATCACTTATAATGTCAGCCAGAAACTGTACTTGTGTCCCAATTTTTTTTTTTAATAATACTGAAATCACATTCTTTTCAGTGATGACTATCGCTCAAAGTACCTGCTCTATAATTTATAGAACCTAGGAAGTCCATCAAGATTCATTTTACTCTCTGCAAATAAAATAAGCAAAATACACCATTCGTGGGCACATAGGGCTTTATCCCCTGTTTTCATGGTCCACTAATATACACAGTTACCAAAAGTTGTCCATGAGTCCACAGCCCACACCAAGGTTAGGAAAGAACTATACAAGAGCTACCATTCATGTACCTGTTCAGATTGTTTAGGGAGCAGGAATAAATATGTAAGACTTGTGAAGCTCAGTATTCTGTGTTTTCATGCTGTAACACTGACTAGATCAAGACAGAGCCCTGGAGGTAAGCAATGCCCTACATACTCTACATTTCCTATTACTGTTTAGTGTCAGCCTGTTGCAATGTACAAGAACTGAGTGTCTTCTCTCCTTATTCAGCACTTTTATGATGTCATTTTGGGTGGTCAGGCCAGGTTTAGATCCCCTCATGACAAGAGAGAGCGAGTTCAGCAGGAGGTCGTAAAGAACACGAGGGGACTGAAGCACGTGAGGTGTGAAGAGAGGCAGAAAGTCTTGGCTGTGCTCAGCCTGCAGGACAGAGCTGGGAAAAGCAGCTGCTAATTTCAGTCTTTTCAGCGATAGAGTTGTAGAAATAACGGAAATGGAAGTTATAGAAATGACAGAGACAAATGTTTCTCTGAGGTGGAAAGAGATAATAACAGGTTAAGAGTCAAGAGGGAGACAGAAACAGACATAATGAAAATTCTTCCTGGCCATAAAAGAATAATTGACAAGAGCAGCCTCTTACTTGAAGTATTTGTGGGATCTCCAGCTTTGGTGATGCTTGAAACCTGACTGGAAGCGGCCCTGAGCAACCTTGATTTGCTTTGAGGGTAACCCTGCTCTGAGCAGAGGGTGTCACTGGGCACTTTTCAGAGGCCCCTTCCGTTCTGAAGTATTCCATGATTGTCTCCTAACACTGTCCTGAGGTAACTTCTGAGCACTTGAAATGCCATTTAACAGATAGGGCAAGGGAATCTCATTCAAATGAACTGAGGGGATTTTTAACAATATTATGGAAAAGAATCCAAACAAAAAATGAAATGCAGTGTTTAATCAGCAGATCAGATGCTCTTTCGGGTAGTTCTTTCTAATATTTTATTACATGTTGGGGTTTTGTTTGTTTGATTGATTGGTTGGTTTGGTTTTGTTAGTAAAAAACCTAACTATGAAAGGGAATAAAAAAATTAGATGCTGCCTGTTCAGGCCACTTACAGGTATCATAAATAAATGTTATTTGTTTTAAAACCCACTTTAATTCAAGATGCATTAAAAGACAAGCAAACAGTCGAAAAATACAATTAGGTTTTGAGATATTTAAAATAGTTTTCAAAAGATCAAGCTCTGCAGGATATATTGCATGATAAATGCCACCACAAGTCCCTAAGGAAAACAGAAAACTGGTCCAAGAAATCACACTTCTTATGGTCATACTGCTATCCTCTTGCACACGTGAGCTTTTCAACCTCCCACTCATACATCTAACAGAGACTTCTCAGCAACAGCACAAAACTACAGAGGATTTTATTGGGAAAATCTGCAACCAAATACAAAGTAACATACAGCAGACTGTGAATTCTGGTTACAAAGAGCAGTAGAGAAGAATTCACCAGGTGTACCGACTGTTAACTGACTTGAATACCATTCCTTTTCAATAAATGCACTGCATGTTTTCCTTCTCTAGGGAGTGGCTTCTAGTAACACTTCCATGTCCTAAAATACAGGACTTGAAAACCCTTTCTGGATTACCTTTCATCCACCTCAGGGATAAACCAAATTCAATGTGAAAGAAACCTCATGTAACTGGAACATCAATTATTAAAAACCCCAATAAAACCTCCCAACTATTCTTGCAGTACTTTGTCCTGTTGTGTTATCGGTTTTCTACTGTGATCCTCACAAGTGTAAAGATAATGCTTAGCAAGAAATGATAAATTGAAAGAAACATTTAATGTGTAAGAAGAATGTGCTGGATGTTACACAGAGAGTTCTGCAGACACTGCTCAAGGAATGCTCCTGAAGGCTGAACTCTATAACAGCACATGATTATATCAGTTATCTTACTCACACAGATATGGCCTCCTAAGACACTGCTGGGTTTGGTGGGTTTTTTTTTAATCTTCCAAGAGTAGGCGAACTCCATACTGCACACATTTGTCAAAATCGGGGTAGAGATTTTCATAATTGGCACTCCCTCAGCCTTTTGTTTTCTCCACTTTCAGTGAAATGACATTGAAAAAGGGATTGGAATACTTTCAAATGTTCAAAATCGTCAGGAACTCTTATTTTCACCATAATCCTTGTAAGTGAATGACACCTTTGGTGAGTACAAGCAGCGCTGAGTGCTACTGGAGTGTGTTTTGATCTGTACATAGGAGGCAATGATCACAAACCAGTAATCAGGGAAAAATGGGAATACAACTTATGTGGCACCATTTTTCTAAAATTTGCTAATGCTGACAAACTTCCAAACCAGACAGAAATAGTCATTGTGTGTTTATTCCAGTTACAACTGTTTCAGTGGTTGATAAAAGCTACTCCCTCACCACCTGCCTGGGGTGATACCCCAGGAAAGCAAAACTTCAGAAAGCTTTAAGATGTACAAACCCAAATCACGAGAACATGGCACAGGGGAGGTTATGATTTGGTTGAATCTATAAAAAAGTCCCCGAGCATCACTGTAACAACCTCTTAAGACAACAACAATTAAACCCTTTTAAAATAAATTTTCCAGAAAGCTCTGCAAGGCTTCCCTACACATTCACATCCATATGAGCGCTATGCTTGGTCCATGGAAAATTGCATTAAAAATTAAAAATGAATTAACTTATAAAATTTTGTGTAATAGACCACCTTAAGTGTGAAATAATGAGCTTACAGATGGAGATTGCAGCTACTTGAATTCTGAAAGTGTCTGGGCAGATGCATGATGGTACAAAAGCAAAAGACCACCATAATAAAAAATGGCAGATAGTCTGATTTCCCACTACAACCGTTACAGTAGGGAGGAGTTATAGCTGAAAAGAGACAAATATCACCAGTTACCTCGGTGTTAGTTAGTTAGTTTGTTTTTAAATCAAGGAACTGTGTTGAGGGAGTTTATAAGATGAAATCTAAGCAAATAGATAGTTTGAATATTTCCTCCAAATTCTGGAAATGGTATCTCTTAATTATTTTGTCAAAAGAATTAAATGGGCTGAGGATGTCCTTGGAACAAAATATCCTAATTTTAACTTTGCAATTTACCAGATGTTCAGCTAATGCCAATTTGCACAGCTCAGAAAGTCTTACCTGGAAAATATGAGTATTCTGTTCACTTCTATACCATTTTTTTGTCTTGATTTGCCCTAGGTATTAATTGTTTCAGTTTTCTATGGATCTCCTACATGTGGGTAGAATTAAAAATTTAATTCTGTATTTTAAAACTTCCCACAAGGCTTAATTGTTAGTGAAACCCATTTGATTGCTTCACTGTTTTACCCTGAAGTGTTTACTTTCAATGTTCATCATCTGGAGCATTTTAAAACTTGTGTTTCTCCTATTGACAGACAAAAAGTCATAGAAACGTTCCAGTAAAACACGTTAGACATCCTGAATATTGCGTGATCAAGTACATCTTGGGAAGGATCATAGAAACAGATTAGAAAAAGATGGGAGTCATTCTTCAAAGCTTACAATGTCTGTGGGGATTAGGGAGATGTTTACAACTGCTGAGTTTGGACACATTCGCTTATCTGAGCTCAAACTCTTTTGACAAAGCAAGCAAGGCATAGCAATGAACTAAATGGACCATGTGCCAACCAAAACCTCCCCTGCCAGGAAGTACAGCAAGCAGAGTTTTCATTGACAGCAGTGTAGTTGTTTGGATGGCAGAGCCCACACCTAGTTCAGCTTTAAAGAAAAAAATGTAATTATTTCTGGCCTTTTGAAATTACACAAGATGAGCACATTCAGATAGAGTCAGATATGATATAATGGAGGAAGAAGAACAAACAAGAAGTCCCAAACACCAATTCTTTAGTTATAAATTTTATCTTTAAAGGTGTGTCTACAGTGCCTGTATGAAAAATGTAATTATAGTTCAGAACTAGCAGCATTTTCTTTAGTCACTGAAAGTAACAAAAGGAGCCAGAGATAAAGCACAGCATGGAAAAGAAATCCTATGAATAGCATGTATTTTATTTTTAGTTTCAATATATAGAAGCTTCTACACCTATAGCTAACAAACACATGGAGTCATACCCTCAGAATATCATCTGTTGGAGTGTTTTCATTAAAGAATCTATTTTACTGCTTTTTTTACTCCTGCATTATTTTAGTGAAGTGAGTAGGAAAATCTTTATTTCTAATTTTTATTTTCATTAACTTTCAGTGCCATCAGCAAAACTATTGCTTAGAGGCTTTTCCTGTCAGCTTTATCAGACAACTTTACTTAGGGGATCATATTTTACTACAGCCACTGAGCTTAAATCTGCACCTGTGTTCCCACTTCCTCTGCTTTGTAAAGAGCTTCTGTGACTATTTACAGAATCATTATTTGAAAAGGTAGAATACTTAGTGTAACACTCAAACTCACCTTGAATACCTGTCAGCTTTCCTGAATGTTTTCAGCTTAAAAAAAATAATCTATATTTTTTTCCCATCCTTTGACAAAGATAAATTTGAGTGATTTTCAATTATGTGATGTAATACAGGTTCTTAACTTGTACTGAAGCCATAATGTTCATAGAGCAAAGTGCTTCGTACTTGAGAAGAAACTTTTGGCTTTCACAACCTCTGAAATTACTCATGCTAAAGAGCTTGTGCATAATAAAAGAAAGCAAATGCTATCCATTTCCTTGTAAGTTACCTCCACTTATTAAGGGAAAAGTTTCTAATAAGAACACTCTTTAAGAGAAATAAATCTGTAAAATGTTGTTTTAATTCCAATAAAATAATTTTATTCTAAGTCTGTTAATACCTTATTTTTGTAGGGTATGAAAGTGCTTATGAAAGTATATTTTTTGCATTATATTTTCAGAAAGTTGTGGCTAATATTATATACCATTGTATTTTATAAATACTGTCATTTTCTACTGAGGTTGAAACGTTACATAACTTTTCAGATGACAGCAGTAAAATTGCATTCGGTCATGTGCACTGAGATGACAAATCTAGATTAAATTCCTATTTCTTTAAAACTTCCATCAATCAGAGGTTAGGCAAATCCAAACCTTAGGTTTTTTAACACCCAAAATGTCCAAATCCATACTCACAGTAATTATTGAACGTTTAGGAAAACCAGCCTTGAATTTTGAATTTAGATCAACTCAGAGAAAAGGAACTCAGCAGCACACTGAGGAGCAACTGAGAAATCACTTTCCTTCTCTCCTCGGTTTATTTAAGTTCAAGCACAATGAGTTGTGTTTATGTATATTTATAGTAGCTTTCATTGCTAGTATTAAAGAACTGCCTCAGCACATAGTTCCCTTTCCCATCATTCCTATGGCATTTTAAATATAAGAGGATAATATAAAAGGATGCTGCAAGTCCTGAGTATCAGTGAATTGTACAGAAAAATTTGCACTGTGCCCTTACCATAAAGAATTACCAAAATTTTGTGAAACTGTACAGTTGGGTTAGTCTGTTTTTGTTCCAGGAAACTAAAATAGGATTTATTGGGAAAACAAGACAGCAATACACTCCACCTAACTAAATGATGTTAGTGGACATTATTAGTTACAATCCAGTGAGTTATGTAACAATCTTATACATTTGTAGCATAAACATTTTAGTACCCTTACAGTATGACTTTAAAAGCATCCTCAGAGTTAGGGCTCAGCATCCCTACTTCATTAAGGGCCTAAAATATAGCTTGAACTATAAGAAACTACTTTCATATTACTTTCTGCAGGTAGTCTATTCTGTTCATCCTTGGTTATTTTAAGCTTTAAATTGTACAAGGCACATCTTATACTGTAGCCTCCATTCTGCATAGCATTTGACATGAATTTCCTTTTTTATGTAGAATGGAATGCATAGTTTTTTATGGCTGTGTTGGATTTTTCAGCTGCTATGACGTAGAAAGAGTACAAGGGAGGAGGAAGAAAGTGCGTATTCTCAATAAGCTTTTTAAGAAAATGTAGCATCACGTGACTTTTACACACCTTTCTCCCCTTGATTTTATGCCATTATCTTCACACAATTCAATCACCTGTGCTTGTCATCTCATTTCTGACACTTTGATCCTTGTCTGACTTCTGGCAAGCAATTCCCTCCAGTGAACTCCTGTGCATGAATCTGGTAAGGTTTTGTAGGACGAGAAAATCCCTCCAGTTTTACATCCCAATCACTTGTACATCTTCAATTCACTTTGCTCTTGCTATGCCCCTTTTCAGTAATTGTCTAGGTCTTTTGCCTGAGGGAAAAGCATCGTTACAGTTCAGACTTGCTTGAAAATGACCATGTTTTGACTTTAATTAGAAATCAAAGCTTCATCAAGCTTCTGCCATAAACACTGGGTTTGTCACGCTATTTTAAACTGTTATCAATAAACCAGATAAAATTTCTATTGGCCTATTGGTAGTCCTATTGTATTGGTCAAAACCAGACGTGCCAAAACCTGCTTGAAAGCTGTTCAGGCTCTAACCTCAGATCCTCTGTATCGGCTGACATTAACCTCAGCTGATGCATAACCAGTCTGCTGCTTTTTCACTGCATTTAATTTGCAGCTCTGGTTTGTCTTTAGAATACTCTGATGCCCTTTATGTGCAAGTCTTAAAATCTGTGTGCTCCATTTCCATGGTGTAATTATTGTGAAAGCCTTTTTTGATTGCTTTATACGAAGGTTGTGTAAAAACCCTGCAAATTCTGTTCTAGACACTTCTGTTCAGATTCAGTTGGTATTTCTGTAGACTGCTCCTACCAGCAGCACAGATTGTATTGTCTCTCAGAAAGTACAAATTTTGCTTTCTGCTCTAATTTGTTCATCATGCTCTGTAACTCTACTCCAGCCAGTCTGCCTTAAGCTATAACCAATATCAGGGCCTCTCCTGGTGTCCATGGTGGGTATGGAAAATGATGAGAGAAATGATGTGAGTGGTTGCACTTGGGTCAATTATTTTAACCAGCTGGATAGAACAGCTGGTTGACTTCTTTAGGGACATTTCCTTTCATTCATTAAATTTTTTCTGACATTTTAAAAGTTCTCATTGAACAAGAAAATTCAGAACTTAAGAATATAAAAAAAACTTGCGCTCCTCTTAAGTAGTTCTTTTCTTGTCCTAAATAAACTCTCAAGTCTGCATGTTTGTGTTATACCTTTGTGTTACAGAAAAATTCTGAATTATGTCAAACACAGAAATAAGTGGCTAGGAATGGAAGATTAAAACTACGACAGTTATTGACTAGAATTTCTGTTTCAGGCTATAGCTCTCATTTTGAAGTAGAGTTTATCTGACTTTGAACTTTGAATTTCGATTTCTTGACAAACCAGCAGTGGCAAAACCGGGTGAATAGCTTTATTTGAATGGTAACATATAATTCTTACTGCTAGACAGAGGAAATTGAAACTACATTCAAAGTAAGGGAAGGTGAAATGATTTGAAGAGTGTCTAAAGCAGATCTGAGTCCATGTTTGTATATCCACATGCACTTCCATTAGTGGAACACAAGCAACAATCACAGGCTGCCACATGGCCAACCTTCCTTAGGATTTACTTGTTTTCTGAGGACAGAGCACTGCCTCAAGAATGATTTTCAAATTCTTTGTATTTCAAGAACACTGATAGAAGCCAGTTTGCCAGTGTGGAGAGGATTGCAGAGTGAGTCAGATACTTCACAACACCAATTTAGTCACAGTAAACACATACAGTTTTATAGCTGGATTCTGAAAACATAATCAGCTCTTTCTACAAGTAGTTGAGACAGAAATTGTCTTTGCTCATGCTTTCCTAAAGTTGGTGCTAGCATTTTCAAACGTGCAAATCTGTAAGTGCTGTGATGATCTAAAACTTTTTTGTTGGAGTTGAGGAACTACGTTTGCACAGATCATAAAAAGTAAGAAGCTGTTTGGAGAATGTCAGGCCTTTGTAGTATCAGCTTTTGGTGAGATCACCTCCCAGGGTCCTGTCTTAGTGCTTTTTCCAGAAATAATTATGCCCTTAGCTTTTTGTGTCTTGAAGCTTATGACATAAACCTGGTCTTTAAGGAGTATGAGGAAACTTCTGTTTTGGGACCATCACAAACATTTAGTATAGTTAACAGAACTCTCCTGATTTCCAAGGACAGAACAAACAAACCAAGCCAGCATATGCCAAATGCAATATTAATAAAAAATCCTTTTTATTCTCTGTTAGTGTGCTTATAGCCAAAGATTTACCACTGGTGTTTTCCCCACTTGGTAAGGATCACATCACATCACCCAGGATGGTGTTAAAATATTTAGTGCTGCCATGACCTATTCAGCATTAGGGTCTTAAACTGAATTTTTAAGGCTGTAACTGGCATTAGTGTTACTTCTGTTCATGGAGCAACTTTGTTTGAGACGTTGTTTGTTTTACAACGAGTTTGTGTTTGAAAATGCAGTGTTATGAAAACACAGTTACAGTACACGTTGCACCTGACAGATGACTCATTTTAATACTATGTACTTCATCTGAACATTGTTAAACAGCACTGAAAGGTTGTTTTTACATGACCTGACACCTTTGCATTTTATTTCCTTCTCCCTGTAGGGGAAAAGTATGTTGGTATTTTGCCAGAGAGATTCCTCTGTGCGTTGTCACAGTCTGTGGTGGGAACTGTGAAAATGGTTATGGTGTCACCTTCACTTCCCCAGGTCTAGAATGGATGGGAGCTCTCTGCCCTCAGTGAGTTTCCAACTATTCCTTTATAAGACAAAAATATTTTATTTTGTTTTTTTAATGTACCTCTTTTTTTACATTCCAGGTGCTCAATTAACATTCTGTTAAATTGCATCTCTCCAGGTTTAGTTCGGAGTAGTTTGCAGATGCCTAATCAACATCATTGTTATTCTGGGCACCTCTGTGAAAAACTTGAGTACAAATAAAAGGAACCTAGAATTCTCTTGAAAGAATGTGTGTGATGAAGTGCCTGAGAAAACATGCTGTGTTTTTGGGATGCCATAGACTAAGGCAATTTGTTAGGTCTGAAACATGAATTTTAGAAATTAATCAATACGCCAGTCAATGCTAAAAAAACACTTCTGTGCATGTTATAATAAATGTGAGAAGAGTTAGGCTCTCCACCGAGCAATGCTTTAAAATTAAAATTCTCTTTTTCCAAAGTAATTGAACTGACACATTTCCTATGTCAAATATTTTTTTAAATGCTGAAGTCTACTATCTGCTATTTGCCTTCTCAAAACTCATCATAAAATCATAAACAGGTTCTACACTGACTTATTATTTATCTTCTGTTGATTTAGCGTTCAAGAAGAATCTTCTAATCAACACTTTATTGACAGGCAAATTTGCAAGAAAATCTTCAATAAATACTTCTGGTTTAAAAATCTCCCCGCCATTTGTAAAAGCTATTAGTCTGCTGTGTCTTTGTTTACAGAAGAAACCATGTTAGATTTTCTGTCTTCTCTGTCATAGGGAGTTATCCAAGGAAAGTATCACAGAAACTGTCAGGACCCCAAATATCTCAGCTAACAAAGAAATTAATCCCAGCTGTAGGTTTAGACAAGATCACACATACTCTACGCCTAAAATGAACTTTATACTTCACTCTGTTCTTGATTTCACGTGGCTTCTGCTCAAATTCCAATTGTTTCAAACATTTCTAAACAGGTATTTACAAAACTAAATTGGTTCAACTCAAACAGAATGGAAACTGAGTTTCCTGAGGAACTTTTCTGACAGCTGGTCACCAGTTCTCAAACTGGGTATTGAAAATATTCAGCAGGTAAATGTTGTGGTAAAGTCCCATTTTCTGCGTAATTTTTTGTTCATACGGGGATTTTGAAATTAAAGGTTTCCATGTGAATTATTTTCTCAGTTTTAGACAAAACCTTACTTTTCCAGATGTGTTTCATTCCTAAAGGATGTAATGGCATCAGGAATGTCCTGTCTAAGGCTGATACTGCTGAGAGTTCATTCCTTGCCATTGCAAGTGCAGTAGAACCTGTCCTGTCCTGCATAACTTTATTTTCTTGTAAATAGACTAAATAGTGCCTGGGAGTACAGATGTGATGCATGGCATTCAAAAACAGTGTTTTATGCAGTGTGCCTTTTTATAGAAAAACAACTAACACCCCATTCCTTCCTTACACCTTTTTTCTCCTATCAGTTATTCAGGACTACATTTAATTAACACAGTTAAAAGTGTGGGGTTTTAATTGCATAGTCCTTTAGGTTCATTGAGATGGTGGGGCTTTACCCCGAAGTAAATGTGACTATGGGATGAAGCTCCCTTTTGTAGAACCCATAAATTATGAGGACAACATTCTTACCTTTGGTTTTAAGGAATGTTTCATCTTCAAAAGAAGCTTTGCGGCAAGAATCCTAAAAATATGAAGTTTTTGTCATTATCAATACATATTCTTTGGTTTTAGAGTTATATTTTTAAAGGCAGAGAATTCTTGGTTCTATCAAGGTGAATTATATTCATGGACCTCTCAAATATACTCATTAACTCTGAAAAAACTTTTCAGGCTTAGTTCTGTTATATTCTTCTTACTGCAAGATCTGAAGGCAGATTTCCCAGTTATTAAAATTTGTGTCATAGCGTATAAAGATAAATACATACATTACATAGTGTATGAAGAATGGAAAGATAAACATTAATTAATATTATTAAATCTGTCTGTATTCCATCCTCTTTTCCCTAGAACAGAAAAGTCCTAGCTCAGACCGAATTTTATGAGCTCAGTTAAATGCTGATTATTCTTTTCTTGGTGCCCAAAGCATCAACAGCAGACTCATCTGACTCTCTAAGCACCATTAAGTCAAGTCCCTGTTGCTACTACGGAGTGTTACGAGTGCACATAATTATATCTGCTCTGTGTTTCTCAGCAGGATTCTCTCTCAGAATGACTCTGTTCAAAAGTGATGTTTCCTGTGGGCTACCTTGTGAAGATGCAGCAGTGCCTCAGTAAAACTCCTCTCCATCTGTTAGAGGGTGCTCTTAACTACAGATCTGGTTTCACTCTGGAGAGGGGCTGTATTTTAGTTCACACTCCATTTCGAGATGTAACATTCCAAGCAGCAAGAAATAAACCATTGACTTTGAGCAGAGCAGTAGAGTAATAAAGAGGACGAAGGAAAGTGTTGGTATGTAAATATTCACGAAGGCAAAAAAAAATTTTAATTGCTGAGTTTGACTGGCAGCTTCTTTTCTGATTGGGATCATAAGTAGTATTTCTTTTCTTTGAGAAGTCAGGAACGTTTTGCTCACACAAATAACAGCTAATACTTGCAATTAGTCTGTTTAGATACTGTCCTGCTTGACAAATCTCTTTGACCTTTGCTATTTCCTTTATTGTTACTAAGCTCTAAGAGTCTGGATCATGTTTTTGTGAAGCTGATGTTTATTTCATTCTGATAACTTTGAGGTGTATTACATGTGTTCTGTATTACACTGCAGGCTATAGAGGCAGGATAATGAAAGCAGAGCAATCTCTGAACGTGATATGAAACAGTCCACTTTATTTTGTAGCAAAATTAATTCTTTCAGAGCAATTTGCTGCTCTATCTGTTTTGTTTTTAACAAAGCCCAAATCCAAGTGGCTACTCTGCTGAGCAAGACCAACACATATTTTTTGGCAAGGCCAACATGTTTTGGCCACAGGCTGAGAGGTGAAAGCTCTCACAGCTCTTCAGAGCACCAAAGCTACTTTACATGAAGCCTACTGAGAACCAAGATAACAGCCAGCCTCTTGTTGGGTAGCAGCCAAATAATATTATAATGCTATTTATCTTGGTTCATGTACCTGATAAGGTAACAAGACTTTAGCAGCAGTTTTAACTCAAGAAGGTGTTTCACTGCGTATGCAGCTTTATGTGGAACAGTTTCTTCTGGATTTAATCATGGCCCAAACTTTGGCTAATACCCAGGGGTTGCAGGAGGTTCAGACAGGATAGACAATTGCCATTGGTTAACTTTCAAGAAGAGTTGAAAGGTCCCTTCGTATGAAATGTTGTGAGTATATTTGATCTCTGCTGGCCAGTGGTGAAAGGAATGGCAAAGTTTCACAGCAGAATTTTCTGTCCCTTGCAGTTTTTACATTTGATAATAATTAGTCAAGATTGTGAAGGGTGCTTGAAAATAACTGTATAGAACATCACTTCTAATTCTGGCTTTGAGAACTTGTTAGGGCAAAAATACTTCAACCAACACATCAGCCCATCATTCTAATAGTATATTTACATTTCACTTATGTTAATTCTTTTCCCACAAATCTGTCCTGTCCAATTATATCTATTGTGAAGTACAAACCACGGGCTTCTGGAGGCACCCAGAGGCTTTCTCTGAAGACCAACTGCTCTCTTTTTTTGGACTCATTTTACATTTAGCAGGCTGATCAAGTAAAATTGTCACTTTTATGCATGTACAGGGAGGGGACCTGGAGTGACTTGAAGCTGTGTTAAGGTCAGAATCAGGTGTAGAACCCAAAGGATGTAACGTGCAGATCCCCATTTGAATTCCCTCCCTTCTATCAGCAGCTACAATATCAGTTGATAAGCAGTGCATGTAATTGATCTTATCAATTAATAATGCCAGCTCTTGTCTTGCTCTCTGTAAAGAGAAGTGGAATCCTCTGTCTTGAAACAGGGAATGCTCCTGATTCATGTTCCCTGCCACCTCACACCTATTCCTGGATTTCAGTGCCCTAAACTTGCTTGCCTGAGGTGATTAGTAAGCACAAATAAAAGCAGTGATATGAGGGTAGATTGCAAAGCTCAAGCTCCTGTGCACAATTTTGTTATGATTTACACCTAAAATAGGTGCATATGCACTGCAGTGCCTACAAAGGTTTCTCTGGATAAACTGGATTGGAATACAAAAAGAGAAAAATTTTAGTTCAAAAGCTGAGTATGTGTATGAATGTGTGTGGAATTTGGATCACACTGCAGGGCAACTAATTAGCTCCTTTAAACAGAATTCTGAATGTTGCAGGATGGCAGGAGCAGGGGGACCTGCCAACTGAAGTGTCAACTGGTCACAGAAAAGTAAAAGTCAATTTCTAGCTTTACCAGACTTATGCCCTTTATTGGAAACTATGTGCTGCAGCATGGGCTAAAGTATATTTTGTTAGACAGAAGGAACAGGGTAAATAAAGTTTAGTGTGCTGAAAAACAACTTTTATTATACAATGTAAATAGGTAACTCATAACAAGAGCTGAGGAAAATTCAGTGAGGATTTGAAGCTGGAATTTGATTTAGAGACTTCCAATACCTGATAGTTTATTTCTTAACCCAGTTCCTGGCAGACTGGAGATTTTTCTCATGCAGAAAAAAACATACTTAATTTTTTTTTTTTTCCTTGGAAATAAATATCAAATATTCTCATTAATTTTAATGACTTTTGTATAAGCCAAAGTTTCAGCAATGAGTGTTTTTTTTCCTTCAGAAGTAATAATTTCCAAGGGAGTGAAGTTTTAAATGAATTGAGAGTGAGTTAACTTTTTTCTTTTCTTTTTTACTCCCTTTGAGAAAATGTAATTGTAATTTAAAAAACCCTGCTTATTTTCATCACTGCTTCTGTTTTTTGCAGATCGATTTGGATGTTGTAGGCAGTGCATACCTGTTGCAGAAATGTGTTGTTCTTTGATTTCCATTCATTCAATATAACATAGCTCATGCATCACCAAAAGCATCTCTTCTCTCAGTACTTAGATTATAAATCTGAAAATACATAGAGGTCTTGAGATTGGTCTGGTACCCTAAAATCTTCCTACTGGATGCTGGTTTTAAGTACAATTCATAAATTTTCCTCCAGTTTTTTTTTTTTCTTTCAGATACAACACTATAAATACTTGGAGAAACTGAGAAGTCCAAATGCTAATTTTCCTAATTGTCTTTTGCATTTGACTATTTTGAGGACTTACTCATGGTGTAACTGAATTATTTAAAACTGAATGACTTGAAACACTATCTGAATTTTGTCCATTACATGGTGTAAATTTCCCAACCTTGTTACAAAAAAAGGGGCTTTGGCCACAAATGCTGCCTTGCAGTAAATTGCACCTATCACTAATGTGGTTAATATTTTTAACTGTTTAAAAAGTGCACATCTATTCAATGCAATCTCTAATTTTAGTGGCCAAAATCTAGTAAATGGAAGAAACCAAATGTGTGTATGTGTGTGTGTAGAACTCACCTTTATGGCAGAGGTAGAATAAAGAGCAAATAAATGACTCTTCTTTTAGATTTTTTTGCATCTCCCAAGATTTTACCATTAGATTTCTTTGGTCTAATTAATTGGACTCTGAACTTCTTATTGGGAGTTCTTGTTCTGTTTCAGACCTAGAGAGCTGATCTTAGATTGTTTATTGGTTATTTCCTCAAGTTTTTCCATAAATTTCAAGTATTGCTTCAGGCAGCAATTGCCTTATACAATTAATATATATTAATTTTAAATTTCCTTGCTGGAGGGTCGACTGTTCCTGTTTTTGCTTTCTCATCCCAACTAAGAGTCCTGATGGTAGTTGAACAGCTCTTACTAAAAGCAGCAACTGCTCATTTGTACTTTGAAGTGACAGAGGCTGAACCTTTGATAGAAAAAAACACCACATAAAATCATTAAAGCATTGAAAATGGTGGAAAGGATTGCAACTTAACAGATGTTGCTTCTGGCTCTCAGTGTAGTGTTGTAGCTGCTGCAATTGTGTAAGGAGAAGTTAAGAGGCTTTTCAGAATGTGGGATCAGTAATATCTATGGCTTTACATGGAATGGAATTTTTGGGAGAGATAATTGTTTTTAAGGTGTCAGCAAAAGCTCAAACCTTTATCATTGCTGAGCAGGCTGAAGTGCTGGAGGGCTTGAATCGTGTCCTTGGGAGATATGCAAGATTTCTGAGTGTTTCTCTGCTAAGAGTGTGCTGTGGATGGAATCCTGTGTTTTGCTTGTAGACCTAACCATTTTTGACCTTTTCCCCTGCATACTGGCAATTAATGTTTCCAGATCTTGTTAGCATATGAAAATGTGAGATAATTGCTGTATTTTTAAGAGAAATCACTGCGAGATGAGTTTCAAGGCAAGCATTTTCACCTGGGTAAAAGCTGTGCTGTGGCTACAGCCACTTTTTGGTGTGCTGTAGTTTCATTGGTGCTGGTGCAAATCGCAGGGGAAATTTGATTTGCCAGTGCTCAGCAGTGGAGATTTGTGACCAAGGAAGGAGCTGCTGTGGTGGGCAAGAAGGTCTGGATGCAGAGGGGATTTGGCTGTCTGGAAATAGGGACGTGAGAGATGGAACAACTTGCCAGTGAGTGAAGTTTCCTGTGGTGGTGAGTACGAAACAGCCACAGCACTGCCTTGTAGATATCATGGAATTCTAGGGATCAAGGGCCACGTTTGGGCTGAGGGATGGACCCATGTGGCCCAAGTGGTGCTCAGAGGACTAATGATGGAGCAAGTGTGTGAAGGAACCTGCTTGTGCTGCCTTGTTACAGACTTCTTGTGGCCAAATGACACCCAATGCATTGCTCTTTATTTATTTACTTTTCTTTTTTAGTGTTCCAACGGAAATGTATTTAATTTGCCTCAAGGGGCGCCCTAAAAATTTCCCAACAAAATAAACGTCTGGAAACTGCTGAATTTGGTTCTTTAAGTCAGGGTACACCCTGAAGAGCTCTTAGCTCAATGCAAACCTGGGGACTCTGGTTTGGACAGATTAGAATCTGTCTGGCTCCAGCAATGCACTTTTCATTCTGTCTCCAAGAACCACATATTTCTGTTACAGCGTTGAGAAAAGTCTGAGACATAATCTTTTGTCATATGTAGTGTTCTGGCTGTTATGGGCACACTGTTTTATGGATAATGGGTTTTTTATCCTATTTATCCTGCTTTAAAAGAAGGTCTTGGAAGAATAAAGAGCATATAAGGGACCTTTTTGGACATTGTTCCTACTTTGAGGTCGGGATGGGTCTAGGTGAACTCGATATGGTCCTTCCTACCCAAATTACTTTCTGACTTTTATTATATCTGCCTATATGGGAATTTTGTGTGATGTAGTTACTGCAACAGGAAGCTGAAAGAAGTTCTCTGGTTTAGTTTCCCCCCTTGGGATGATCTTAACAAAAAAATACATGGGTTGTGTTTCCAATTATACAGAGAGTTTGCCTTTCAGTGTTGCAAACATTATCCTTTGTGTATGTGGGAAGATGGGTGAATTCCATAGGGAGTCCTGTGAACTGTGTTTCTCAAGACTACCACAAATAAAATGAATACTTTTGAAAGACAGTCCTGCTTTTGTGGAGCTGTTGCAATGCTTAATTACATATTTAAGGTTAAGACATAAACCAGATGTATGTGTTTTATGGTTTGCATAATCTCAACAGTTTTCATTGCATTTGAGTTTGTGGATAAATGCATTTGTGTATGTATGATCCATCAGAAATGTCTTTAAAAAAAAAATTATAAATATCTCTGTTTTATCATCCAATTAGAACTGATCTACAGGTTGTTAACACTTCTGAGAGTGTGTCTTTTGCTTTCAGTTTGATGGGAAGTTGTCCTGTCTGTGTGAATTTTTTTAAAGAACATTCCTTAGTAAAACACCAGGTGTTGCTTGCAACATCTCATCTGAAACAGGAAACTTCACTTGATTTTAGTCTGGGCTATACAAATACTGACCAGATTCAGAAACCAATGCCCAAAGCAAAAAACCCAGGCAAATCCCAAAACAATATTCAGACATATCATGCTTGTCCTAATTTTTTTTTTTTGCTTTTTTTTTTTTAATTTTTATTTTTAATGCTCAGTGTTTTGTTTCATCAGAATGCATTCTATTTTTTCTTTCTCTTCTCAGTATTAAGACATTCTTTAGGGTAACATGTACTTATTTGAGGTTGGCTACTGGTTCTTCAGCTCTGAATTGTACCTTTGTGACTACTACAACCACACTAACCCACACTGATAGATTAAGTTTGGAGATAGTCACCAATGGAGAGAATTGTGTTGCTCTGGAGACAGGCTTCCTGTCTTTTTTTTTCCCTTTTATATTACCTCTTTAAATGAGATGTTACATTTCAGAGGATAAATGTGGTAAAATGTTTCTTTGTGTATTCCCCCAGTTGTTAATAAAATAAATAAGATCAGGGAAGTCAGTGCATTTCTTAGCAAAGACTTATCCGATTTTTTTATTCTGTTTTATTAGTTAGAGTGTGGTTTTGGTTTTAATACTGTATGAGGTCACAGATATACCTACCTTTTCTATCTTTTAATAAAGCAAGACAAGAGTGTGGTGACTGTGAGAATTTACTTCTGGAACAGTGGAATAAATGAGGTTTTAATGGGAAGTTGGAAATGCTGGTGATTTATGGCTTCCTACAACACTCATTAGACATATACATCAGTGTGCAACATGCCATAAATTATGGTACATGCTGTAAAAAGCCATAAATTGTCATTTTCAATGTGAGTTATTACCATTAAAGACTTTTATTCCCTGCTGTGCGTGTGAGTTTCCACGACTTCCTCACCAATTCCCTGACTAATGATTTCAGCAACTGCAGGAAGATGACCCAGAGATGCAGTGGCTGATTAGGTAACACAATTGCCTTAAAGCTGTTGGGTCAGAGGTTAAACTGCTTTATAGAGAAAATATGATCTACTCATCTGGTAACATCCTTAACGTGGAGCATCTCTGAATATCATTTGGACAAACTGCATTATTTTTCCTTGCCGTTGTTAATATCTGCCTACTGAAAACCAGAAATGCTTTAAAAATAACAATACCAGTTTGTACTGAACAGTCAGCTGCAGCAGAATCAAGATAAGCTCAATCCTGTGGAGCAATTCAGTCTCTCCTGTTGATCTGCTCATCACAGAATTTGCAGCAGAGGAGATGTTGTTGATATTACCACAAAATACCGCAGTAGTTGTAATATTTTGAAGTGATGAGCCACCCAATCACTCGGTTGTGTTTGTTATTCTGTATTGCAAATCAACTTGAGCGGAGCTAAATAAGGTGAGGGAATTGCAGGTAATGTTAGAGGTTTTTTCTCATGCAGCAGTGCTGTGGTATTTGGCTCCAGGGAAGGTACCGTGTTCCTCCGCCTTGCAGTGGTTATCATTTCCAACTCTGTGTAGATGCTCATGCAGGGGGAAGGCAAGAAAGGATGTATTAAAATATACTCCTAATTTTAGGCACCTTTGGGGTTAGTTTTGTTTGAAAAGTGAGTAGTACCTTTCAGGCTGCTGGCTATAAGGTGTCATTATGAAAACCAGACACTGCAGCTTGCAAATGCAATGCAAACCCAAAATAATTTATCATGGCTTTTCCAAGAAATTCTTTCTGACGAGTCTGTTCTTTTCCCTGAACGCTTGTGTGCACCAGGGCTCCTGGGGAGATTTTTCTTTGTCACACCTTCCTTAAATCTTACTTTAGCAAGTACCTTTTCTCATCCAGCCTCTTCCAGTTCAGGCTGTTGAAGACAGAGAGGGACATCTCTCTAAAAATCCCGTTTGTAATCTTGTTTTGGGCATGATGAAAAGGATAATTCTGATAAAATCAATTTTAACATTTTACTAGCCATTTTCCTTGCATTATAAGAGAAGAGTTTTTCGTGTTCCTCCATCCCCCCACTCCCCGCCCTGCTTCTAAAGCACATTTTTGGCTAAATCGTGCCCTCTAGTGAGTCAGCTCGGCGCATTCAAACTACGAAGCTTTGTCATCACTGAGGGTTTTTTTTCCTGTTTTCTTTCTCGGGTAGCTTGGAGAATTAATCAAGTATAGTTCATATGAATAGCTAATTTATGCCTTTTTCCAAGTGAGAGAAAGGTCAGTGGTTCTGTACCTGTAATGTGTTCCCAAAGCTGCCACACTTTGCTGTCGGAGAGTGCAGGGGAGGGGAGCAGTGCTGGTTGTGCTCTACCATCCTGCTCCAGCTGTAATTCCAGAGCTGTGGGATGCACGGGTGACCTCGGTAGCAACACCAAGCCAGGGAAGAGAAGAGGAGGCCAATCACAAATGAATTCTGCTTTATTTTTTTAAAGTAGATCTATAGTGTCTAGTTGATTTACATTGAAAAAGGCCAGTGAACATTAGGAAATTAAAAAAAAAAAAACAGTTATCTGAAATAAATACATAACCTGAATAAAGTAACTGTTGACTTAAGTCCAGGAATACCTCTTAAAGTCAGGAGTAATGAATTGCTTTTTGCTGACTGCTGATTCCAACCACTGAATTCAGCCTGAGGGCTGCAATATATCGTGATTTGGAACAGCAGAATAGATCATCTGATGTTCTAAAATGCTAATGCACTTTATATATTCAATTATATTTCACATTTTATAAGAATGGAAACTTGTAAAACGTGTTTGTCATTGCCCAATTCATTGATTTATTGCAAATTCAGATCTTGTGCCATAAGTTCTCTCTTGCCTTCTTAGTGTATCCACAAGACTTTTATGATCAAATCCTGTGAGACACATTGAAATGTACTGTGAGTGAATGGAGAGAAGTTTTTCTTCAGTTTGTATTTCATTAAGTAAGCATCTTCTATGAAAAAAATTGAGGCTCAAGTCCTACTGAGTTATTTTACAACTTTTAAGGTACGGAATTTATTCATGATGAAATTTTTTGAGGCATTCCTCAACTCTTACATTAAAAGGTTAGGTAAGAAAACAATTTAATTCTTATGAAAACTAGATCTTCAATGACTTTCTATGCTGTACTTGATTTACATTGAGTTTTGTTTTTTTTTTTTAAAAACCCTACAATTTGAAATTTTTGAGTGGAATATCTGATAAGTTCAGTTTGGCTGAGAAACGTTGCTTGTCTTTAATGTTGTTTCAAAACTGTGGGGTTTTTCTTTGTTTGTTGGGGTTTTCTTGGGTGGTAGGGGTTTTATTGATTTTCTTTTTTTTTTTTTAGTGAATGCTTTGGATTTTTGGAAGTTGAACTTGTTGACTTCTTCCTGGTGACTTTTTTGGGTGATGGGGAGGGATCAATTTGTAAAACACTTAGAATTTGGGAATAATTTATTCCTCATCTGTTCAAGAAGTGATTTTAAAGCAGTTCCATGTACATGTCTCAAGATGCTCTGATTTTTTTTTTTTTTACCCTTCTCCTGCGATTATTGGAGAAACATAATTAGAAATATAGCGTGTGCAATCTGATAGCTGAATTTAAGGACACAGTAATGATATCTGATTGCAGTCAGGGTGTGAAGGTGAGTGGGTGTGGGACCTTCTCATCTGTGCCAAAGTCTCTTTGTGTCCTGGATGAATTCCTGCATCCTGTCACACAAACTTCACAGCAGTGGGAGGCAGACACACTCTGCAAGGCCATCCACAAACAGCAAATGTGTGATGACTGAGTCACGTGGTCCATGGGCACCAGGTTTTGTCAAGTTAACATCAGGCCAAGTTTAAAAACAAAAAGAATACGTGTGTTAATCTTCAGTAGAGCTTATGCAGTTTATATGAGGAAGTTTTAAATGCAAATAAAAGAACTATTAAGTTGATATTTTGAGCTATAACTTCTGTTTGGAGGGCTATGCTCGAGAAACTTTATTATATTGTCCTGGGCAGAATTTATGATTTCTCTCCTGCTTCCCTTTCACTGTGATTCCAACTGTGTCAGCATGCTCAAGGTCTCTTTTTCAGTAACAGATGTTTTTTCCACTTCTGCACAAAGTAACTGCAGCTGATACTTAATCATAAATATCTCTTAGAAGATATTTTTAAATTAAAATGATATAAATTACTTCCAAATTACCACATGCTTGAAATATACAAACTGCATATATTTGTTTTGAATTGATGAATTGTTTATGGAGCACATACATACATATCCTTTTGTTCCAAAATGAATGGGTAGAAAAATTTGGAAACATTGGCTGAAAAATTTCTTTCCATTTCTAGCTTGCCTCTCCCTAGCTATTAGTCAGCTGTGTATGTAAGAGCTCTGTCTGGATGAAAATAAATCAGTTGTGCTGATTAAAAGTAGCTTAATTGTTGTCTTCCAGTTGTAAGGATATTACAAAGCTTTCTCTTTCCAGTGGTTAAAAACCTCTTTCTGATTTCTCACCAAAATTTATCTATGGCCACAGTTTGTCTGACTCAAGATGTTGAAGGTCTTTTACTGAAATACACAAAAATAAATTATAGACTAAAGCCCAAATATTTGCTGTTTGGAATTTTTAAGAGCTCAGTGAAAAGTCCTTTATAGCAGAGTGAGTGGTAGTATCCTGAGTTGGAAGAGGAGAACTCTGTTTTGGAAGTAAATTTATTCTTATATTCTCTTCTCTGGGGGATGTTTCACAGTAATTTCCAATCATTAGAAGGACATTTTAAATTCTTTTTTTAGCGTAATTTTGTTTTAGTTGCATCCAGTGTTTTGGAACTGGCAATATTATATGTTAATATGAGAAGACTGTTGACCCCCACTCTCAACCCCTCCAGGTAAATAACAGCTGCTTCGTGGAACATTTTATTGGAAAAGCTCCATACACACAGTGGACTTCTGAAGATGTCACAGCTTCCTTACCTAAACTATCAGAGTGTCTGTAACAGGGTCAGTAATCACTCTACCTAAGCAAATGAAATGGTGTCTTTATGGGATTAATTTAGAATTAATATAAATGACAAAAGCATGTTGTATGAAAGTTGATTAATTTGCTTGTGCCACAAAAGAAATTGCTGCCTTAATAGCTTTTAAAACATACCCAACTTATGTAACTCTCCTTGAACTCGGACACTGGCAAGTAAAACCTTTAATGAAATATTATTATGTCCAATTTTGCTGAATAAAAGAAATAGTTAAAAAATAAGATTTGGTCCAAATTCCTTCATCTGGGCCAGAGTTGATTTTGTAAATACATTACAGTAGACAGGTGGAAGTTGTCAGTTGTTCAGTATAAAAGTAGAAACTTGCAGAGTAAATCCCATTCATAGAGAAGAAAATTCCTGAATATGTCCTGAAGCAATTCTGGGTTTGTCTTTGTCGATTGGCTTTTTATTTGCTTCTGTAAGAAAAGCAGCTGATGCCAGGTGTTCAAACTGATATTCATCCATTTAAAAGGTCTGAAAAACTAAATCTTATTTCACATTTAACCTTCACTCTCATTCTGCCTTCAAATTTAAAGACTGTTTGTGGCATAGATTTTGTCCTTTTGTCCTTCCCCCACTGGCAACACTTTCTGCAAAGGATTTGTACAAGTTTGAGGCATTCCAGTTGTCATTCTGCTTCTCCAGAAGAGACTGCAGAAAGGACAGTGTGTCATCACTGCTTGCTGTGGAACAAGTATTTTCATCTGGTAGCTCAGTGGAAACCAGAAGCTGATGATCTTGTGCAGGTGGAGACTTTTTAGATTACAAGACAAAAAAATGCAGCCTGGTGTGAAAACTCTGCTGCTCAACTTATGAAACACTTACTGATATCCCCAAGGTTTTTCTGAAGCTGCTAGTGCTCAACCCTATCAAGGATACCCAAAATGACATTTTACTAGAAATTCTTTAAAGTGCTCTGGCTCTGTAGCAGCAAGGACAAGTTAAAAATGAGAATCAGAGAGTGCAAATTCATTGCTATTACAGGTAATAAAACTTTGTGCAGAGAAAATGAATTATATTTAAAAAAATATGAGCAGAATATTGTTGATTTCTAAGTAAGCCCTATAAAGGAAGGATGGTGATGGAGGGAAGAAATAGTATGAGTTCTTTCTTTGAACTTTGTAAAAATTGTAATGTGACTTCAAGTAGCCAATGAAGTGAATTGTTTCACCTACCCATGACCCTGTGGCTGTCAGACAGCTCTTTATCTCTGCCAGCCATCTTTTCTTCCGTTGGGTAACATCCTCGAAACTCCTACAGAAATGTGTTGTCTCTTTCTCTCCACTTCCAGCTGTTAAATCCATGGTGCTTCCCAAATGGAGTCAGCCCCCTGATAGCTTTGTGTACTCCAAGTAGAGCAGTGGTGGTGGAGGAAAAGGACAGCCTGCAATAGTCACCTCTCTTCCTAGTCCTTTTTTTTTTCCCTTTACTCTCCTCTGGAAATCTTGTAGGCTAAAATCCCGTGGGATATAGGCATAAATAAATTGGTGTACACCTAATGAACCACTGTGTGTAGACTCATCAATGACATGCAGTGGGGGAGAGCTACTGCTGCTCGTTACTCCCAAATGTGCTTGCACTGAAATTACAAAATGTCTGTGAGATCTTCCTTTTCCCTGGCATCCTTTTGCAAAAGTGCTTTTCTGTTTGATTGGTTTATGATATATATATTCTTGATTAAGGCTCCTTGTTAATTATCTTTTAATATATTTTTACTGTTGTTGTTGGAAAAACTAAATTCATGCAAAAGCACCTGAAGGTTTGCTGACATTTGCTAAATCCCCATGGTTGTAATAATTCAAAGGCAGTATATTTGTGGAACTTTTAATAACAAATTTTGAGGCTAACATTGTTCAGAAAAAAGCTGTGAAGCTGTACAATTACTGGAGCTCTTTAAGATTCTGCCAATGGGCAAGTAATTAAAAAAAAGTTGGTGGACATGCTTCAAGGGAAAAGCCAGGCTGACAAGACTTCATAGTTTGCTTTCAGCAAGGTAATTTGCTAACAAAATGCTCTGTGTCAGACTTTTGGTTTTCCTTTTGACCTCTATATAAGGTTTGAAAGAATCAAAATAAATCTTGGTACAGCATTTAAGAGATTAAAACAGGTAGATAGTTCATATGAGCCAATAGACAAAGTGCTGAAGGTAGCAGTGATTACTGGGAAAAGAAACAAAAGAAATGCTTTAGGCATTCTGGAAATACTATTGGTACATTAGTTCCCACTAGCCATAATCAGCTTTTTGAACATGGTAGGAAAAAAAGTGGTGAAATTTACTGGATCATTCTGAATAAATACTTCACAGAGGATAATGTATTCAGTGGAAGTAATTTTTTTTCTTGCAAATGTTTAATGCCACATTAGACTTACCTCAAATGTATTGTAAATGATTAGTGGAATAATCTTGAAGAGCAATTTTGAGATCACTACTGACTTGTATGTATTTATTACTGAGAATTCAATTTTGATGTACCAGTGGTGTGACATTGTTTTTGAAATTTGCATAACAAAACTTGTGTTGCCTACTTTAGCAAAAGTGAAAAATAAGTTAGTGATAGTATATATGTGTGTATATATACATATGTATATCAAGAAAATATACATTTCAGTCAATATTCCAGCCAAGTCAGCAGAATTTTATGCACAAACATTCTACAGAGGGAGAGCAGATGAGGAAAGTAGATCAGTCAGAATCAAATCTTATTAATGAACATGTAAAATTCCCCCCATTGGTGAAGAGATAGTGAAACATTTTCTCTCTCACTTGTACAGGCTGTAGCCTATACAACTCTGTATCTGCAAAGTACAGCGAATCCTTTTTCCTCTCCTATTTGTGTGCAAATTCTTCATTTTCTGTTTCACATTCAGAGTATCATTTGAATTATTACAAAGATGACTGTTCACTGAAAGACTACTCTGTTTATCTTTAAACATCCTGATCTGAACCTAATAGTTATAATCTAAGCTTTGCACACACAAAACTGATATTTAACTCTCCAGCCCTGCCTTGTGCTGCTTCAGGAGACAAAATGCTGCTTCAAATAAAGCACAAATGTTTTCACTGACACTACTCAGAATAATTCCAGCTAAATGTCAAGGGACTGTCACTTCTTGCATGGATGGCTCTGCAGTGGGCTGGGTTTACTTGGATGAGTAAACTGTCTGAGTGGAATAAAAGAAAGTGTTTTAGGATAGGATGTCTTTCTACTTGTCTTTCTCACTTGGTTGTTTCCCTGTCAGCATTATCTGTGGTGTCTCACATCAAAACAATTATGTCAATACCAGTTTGTAATCAATACCAGTTCCAATACTGGGTAGACACCGAGCTGCTGTAGCACCAAACCCATTTTGCTTTAGAATTGCCAGGCAGCAGTTGGTGTCCAGCTGTGGCACTGGGAACAGGCAGTGGTTTGGGGTATGGGCTTGTCTTTGTGCCTTGGTTTGCTTGGTTGGTTTGTGGATAGTGAGGGGTTGAGGGGGTTTTTTTGGATGTTGTAAAGAAAAACCTGTGGCAATCACAGCCGTGTCCCTGGTGATGCTAAAAGCTGTGGGTGCTGAGGGTCCTGGTCATGGCAGGTGTGGCTTTAGAGGAGTTGGCAGCTGCTCTCACACCTGACACAGCCAAGAGCTTTGTTTCTGGCATTAATCATTTAAATACATGTAGGACAGACATATTTTTACAAACAATAACAAACATTGTGAAGGAATGAACAATACTGAATGCACACAGACCATTAAGCATGGCATACTTGCTCTGTCCTTGGACTTCTTGAGCTGTGCTAATAAACAAATCATATCTAGTTTTGACCTTACAAAGAATATTTAAATAAGCCCAAATCAGCTCATGTTGCAGCCACTCCAGTAACTGACTGAAGGCTCTGTGCGATTCTCAGGAAATATGTGATTTTTAACAAGTGTAACAAAGTGACACAGGGGTTGTGTTGTGCTTCTTTGAGTACAACTATAAGTGGATTTGCCTTCCAGCTTTGCACCTTCCAGGACGTGTGTTAAGGAGTTGTTTAAGAACACTCTTCCTGAGTTTGAGCTCAAAATTGAATATTTGCTGTAGAAAATGTCAGACTCAGAAATGGGTTTTAATTTCGTGTGGGTCAGTGACCTAGAAATCTGTTTCTAAATATCCATTGGTGAAAAACTTTAGAAATTTTGTACGTAGGATGTTCTTGCCATGGGTGACATTATCCACCTTGAGCCACAACTTCAGTAAACGTTTTTTTTTGTTTGTGGGTTTTTTATGTTTTGTTTTGGCCTTTTTACAATTTTTAGTCAAAGCCCTGAATTTCACTGAACAACTGAGTTTGCTGAAGTAAGTTTCTTTGCTATTTTTTATGGAATACTGGCAAGCTGCCGCTGGGATACAAATCTGTACACCAATATTTTTTTAAATCTCTTCTGTTAAAAAGAAAAACTAAGTTGTATTTGCATCAAGAAAATCTTGAAATAACACTTAGTTCAAGAATTTGCTGTTCATTACAAAGTTGGGGGAAGTAAAAAACCAGGTTCTTCATGGGCCAGACTGAAAATAGAGCTGTTCTAAACAGCTTGGGAGAGGGAGGGGGAACAGGAGGTCTTAGCAGACAGAGATGCTGTGGGAATAGATGTCAAAATATATTGATTGTTTCTCTACATCCTCTTTATAGGATTTTACTCCTTAAAATCAATAACAACTGTTCATCAATCTTAATGAATCAGAGTGACAACTAAAAGTTTTGAGAATTGGTGATTTATGCTTTAAAATTGTATGCAAATTAGTCTTTTGTATTTCTACATTATAGAAAGATATTAAAAAAACCCCTTTCTTCAAGAAAAAGTCAGCTTATTCCAGTCTATCTCATCAGCTTTACCTGCTTCAGTTTTGAGAATTTGGAAAGGTTACTGCATTTACTGTTTGCTCATTTGTTTGGTGTAGAATTTATCACTTGTTCATCTCTTGTGGGTTTTTGAGCCTGAATGTTTAGCTGCACTTTAAACTGTTGACTTAATATGTAGTAAATGGATACATTTTATACTGGTTTGAAGTAATTAAACTGAATTAATTGCACTGCTCTGGTGTTTGTACTAAGCACAATGGTGTATTAGTACTTAATAGCTTTACCACTCAGTTTTCATGATCCTACAGCTGTAATTGGACATTTACATAGGCAATTAAAGCACTTATTTTAATTATTTTTACTTTTAATGGCTAATATTTAAGCAATGCTTTTAGTTGAGTACAATTTCTCCTGCTGCCTGGCACTTGTTAATGATAAACAGAATGTTTATGCTTTGTATGTATGAAAGCACTGTGTCTTTTGCTGGTGAAGGAACACTGCCATCCATGCCACTGGTACTGGTTGGCAGCTGGACTTGGTACTATAAATTAAAACCCTTTGATTCTGCCAGCCTGGACAATTTTGAGCCCCTATCCCAGCCCACCTATCTTGTCTAAATCTCACAAATTTGGCTACAGAGATGCTATAGGTAATTCTCTCAGAAGCCTTTCTGCCATATCATTATCAAAATCATGTAACAATGTGCTTCAATGTTTAACAGAAATAATGGTATTTTGAGGATAAATTGTTAAAATTTTAGAACATAATTATTTTTTTATCCAAGAAAGCAGCAAATATTTCTATGCAGAAAGCTTGGCTTTTTTAGCAAAGAAAAAGATTTTTGTATAATGAATTATATCTTTGAAAGGGGAGAAAAGATTTTTGAAGTATCTGTGGGAATTAATCTCCATAAAATTTTAAGAAGTATGTCACCTTGATGTTTTAATTGTGTGGAATCAAATGAAAAAATGCAGAATTCTTGGTAGTTCAACAAGTTCTAATTTATATCTTCGTATATTATTGAACTACTTAAAGCCATTTATCAAATTTGTGAAGAAGAGAAAAAGTTAAATGTTTTCCAGGATTCAGCTGTGGTCTGTAAGCTATTTCTGAACTGTTTAATTGAATATGGAAAATAAGCAATGGGGCAGTTTTTGCAGCTACCAAACAGAGAGTGACACAACTGTGGTTTTATGCCAAGATGTTTTCCAGATTTGAAGTAACAAATGAAATAGCAGGAGACTTTATGACCAATGGCTTTTAACCTTTCTCTGAACTCAGGGAGTTGTAGTTGGGTAGTTTTTTTTAGCCAAGAAAACCCCAAAAGTATTTTTTCCTGAAGTTCATGTGCAATAAAGGTGGTCTAATCTGTGTGATTAGCATCTGATGGCAAACTGTGTGAACTTTCTCCTGGCAAAATATCAGTTCCTCTCTCAGGAAGTTCTTGGGAATCAACAGGAATACAGGAAGATGTCTAATCAGTGAACATGGTGAAAATTTGTCTAGGAAGTAAGATTTCCTGTGCATCACTTAATTCACTTCAAGTGTACTGACTGAGAGGCTGGGAGTAAAGTGTGTTTTTCTTGTACAGTTTGGTTTTGTTCCTGTGAATAGTCTTAAACAAAGAGTAGTGTTACTCTACTCAAGAGTTTTCTTTTCCACTTTTTGCATAAAATATGATAGAACCATTATCTGAAAAGTTTATCTGAGGATTTTAATAATTTACTCTAATTGATATTTCAGAAACTCTGGTTTAACATTGTCATGTTGTAAATAAATGTGAACTACAGTTTTAAAGATAAATGACTAAATGAAGATTTTTAAATTCATGTTCTAAAATGTTTGGAGATATTTTAATTATTTTTATTTTTCCTTTTTGCTTTCCCCCCTCCCTTCCTCCTTCTCCCCTAATTCTATTATTGGCACACAATGTGAAAACTCACTAGATCAGAAACCATATTTCTTTTGATTTGTTGGGATTTTTTTTCCCCCTAAATATACCCTAGTGAAAATAAATCTCATTGCACTGAACAACTGACAAATACAAACTGTTCTAAAAGGGAGAGCATATTTAAGTATCAAATATTTTATATGCCTATCAATGTGAGTCACATCTGTTTAAATGAGTGAAGCACCTCCAAAGCTTTCATTAGTGCTTCAGGTCTTAAAGTATAATCTTTTCTGATTAGTAAGATTAAATGCCCATTGTCAAATGCTGATGAAGTGGAAAGAATACATTTCAAAACACATAAAAGTCACCTGAATGTGGTGAATCCCTCATCAGATACTAAATCTGTGCCCGAGGGGGATGAGTTAATGGTTTCTCAAGAGCTCACACCACTTCAGGTGCATTCTGACCTTCCCTCTGTGCTGCAGGTAGTGCTGGGAAATGTTTGACAGAGGAGGTGACTCCAGTACAGATCCCGCACTGGAAAACTCATCAGTCCAGTCCAGCCCTGCTCAGACTTGAGTTTAATGCTCTGCTGACTGCCCAGAGCAAGGCTGTAACTGCTGTGCTGCAGCCTTGTCCTGTAGGGATCAAATTAAATGTCATGGGTATTTCCACAGGTGTGTTCGTGTTGTACATGCTGTATTTTATAAATACTAATTTCTCATTGATGAATAATACTCATTTTCTCATCAGAATTTCTCTGAACAAAGAGCCTTTGTTCTGAAAGGTTGCAGTGGTGGGGACTTGGGCCCTTTCCCACATCCAAGTCTTACACATGTGAATTTAAAGCAGGTATCTCAAGGAAAACACCCCGTAGGTGCCTTTATTTGCAAAATAATTTTAAGTATTTTGTGACATCATACAATTTTGAGTTTCCCTGAAGGTATTTGATATTTGATCTGTGTAACATTGGATGTCTATTCTGAGCATGGGATACTTTTGCAGTTTTATGTGGAAAGCGTTGATAAAAATCAGGTTGTAGTCCGCTTTGTGGAGAGAAGATAAGCACAAAACTAGGGCTGAGCTCTGGGCGTTAATACATTATAAATACAAATTGCAAGTGAATAGATTTCATTCGTTGCTTCTTTCTAAGTGACCGTCCAGCAAATCAAATGTGGGGAGTTTGCTCTTTTGTGTGGTTTTTCAATTGCCTGCTGTGAAAGAAAATGAATATGGAAGAGAAGTTAAACATGCCTTGGTGTGTTCAGCCTTTGAATCCACTGAAATATTAGTGCATTGAAGAAGATTACAACATGAACTCAATTACCACATTTTACTTCCACTGCAATTTTTCTCAATTTAGAGGCTGCTTATTCTATTAAAAGAGAAGACTTGAACTAATGGTGATTGGTGATCTGCCCTACTGACTTTTTTTTACTGATTTAAATCAAATTTAGTTGTGCCATTGAGGATATCATTTAATATCTATCAGTTCATTCATCCAATTTGGACACAGAAAAGGACCTGGAATGCACATTTTCAGTAACACAGAGAAAGCTGAGGGTGAAATAGGTAAAATGCAAATGAGGGCTGAATAGATCCTCGATTCAAATGTTCCTAAGAGACATCTTGGGTGCTGGAACCCAACTCTCTGCACTGGCAGGCTGTTAGGAGGGTCCCTGATGCGATTTTGGCATGTTCAGGCTAATGAGCTATGAAAACAAGTCCCAGCCGTGGGTTGGCCGTCAGATGTTCCAGAGAGTGCCTGGAAATGAGGCCATGTGGTCTCTGTGAGGGTCCCACGATGTTTTTGCAACATCAGCTCTGTGCTAAGACACTGGAAATTGTTTAATCTCTCTTCCCATCCCTGGTGTATTTAGGATTTTAAGCACTGGAGCATCTTTAATTACCATTATTGAAAGTCTTTCAACTTTGAAAATTGGATATATATTTCACCAGAGACTACACCATGGTAATTGGCGTGTTGTTGCAATGTCTGCACAATGTTGTTCCTATTTCAGTCTCTTACAGAAAAGATTGTTTGCTGATTTTCCCAGAAGTATAAAATTAATTCAATCTAGGCTCTATCAAGTAATTTTTGTTTGTGGAAATGAAATTGCAATTTTTCAAATTGTGAATTATTAAAGTCAGCTTTGCTCAGAAAGATAGATCTTTGAGATGGAGAGCAGCACTCTTTCTTTTTATTTACATTAATCAGAACAGTATAGTTGTCACAGTTTAGTTTTTTAGTCTTCTGATGGGAAAGTATAGAAGTGTCAGTGCTAAAAAGTTTTATAAAATACAAGTGACTTTTTTTTATTAAATCATTACGTGGTGTTTTCACCCAACCCATTTACATTCAACTATAACCAGTATTTTGGCACAAGATTATGAAAAAGACATTTCAGGGCTGTCTTGCCTGTTGTTTTGGGCTTGATTTTCTATCTTGGAGCTCCTTTCTCAGTGACATTCCCTGTGACATGACCTGGTGATTATTCCATGTGAGCAATTAAAAGTGCACGTGCAGGCTGATAATTAATCTTCTCCGTTGTCAATTATGCATTCTGAGGATGGTTAACCATTGGCACAGGTTGCCTACAGAAGTTGTGGACTTTATGTTTTTGGAGGATTATGGTAAACAACAGAACAAACTCCTGAGCAAATGAATCATTTTATGCCAATGAAATGTTCCAAATCAAGAGGTGAAAACACAACAATCAGAAAAAAATTCCACCACAGCAGCTTCTAACTATCTTCTTGAATATTAAATAGTGGCTCAGTTTCATTGACATTTGGTTTTACCTTCTGTACATTTTTGGAATCCTTCATACTAATCCCAGGAAGTAATACTAGTCCCTATAATAAAATACAATCTCTCAAATCTTGAAACACCTTCCTGAACTTTAGTGAACCTACAATGCTGGTTAAGCTGGAATGCTGGTTCAGACTCCATGTGCATATGTGGGACAAAGTTCCATAGGTTTAAGCTTCCAGCATGTGCTGTGGCAGGCTTTTGTCTTCACCTTGCTGAATTCCTCCCCTGGTGTTGTCCTACTAATGGTCACATTACTGCTAATCATTCTCCTGCATCCAGGTTTCTCAGACCCAGCCTTTTTAGGGACACTTGGGCCAAGAATGTTTTTTTGAAAGACTGAAAAGATTGTTCTGTGTTTAGCTCACACTTGTGAATGTATGTTCTTGCAGATCCTCTGGAATTAACTGCTTAGGAAAACTCTGAGAGCAGTGGTTGAGTGGGCAGTCAGACCACCTGTTGTAGGATTTATTGCATTAGGATGAAGGGCTTATATTGGAGCAAGAAATATGTAAGATGTGAACCTGTGCCCAGACTAGCTGTATTCCTTGTTTCCTTGTAAAGATCAATGCTCTTTAATTACTCAAGTCCCAAGGTATGAGTTATTACGAATTATTATATCAGATATAGCATAGGACTGTTTGTAATTTGTTAATGATCCTTAGTGCACATATTCTGATATTTTGCATAAATCCCTAATTTTTCTTGACACCACTGTGCCACCAGCTTTGCTGTTCTGGACTAATTGTTTAATTGTTTACTTTTGTCCTATGTATTTGTCCAATTCCATGTTAGTTTATGCTGTTAATTCCATGTGAGATGCTTGGATGACCCTGTTCTCTTGAATGATGTGCAGGGTCTTTGCTTTCCTTCCAAATACAGTGAATAATACACGGGCTTAACCAATTATCTCCTCAAAGTTTGTCATTGATGCATTTTAACATCTCATAATGTGCCTAATACATTAAGTAACAAGATAAATATGTTGACAAGAATTATAAATGGCTTTGGTATTGACCATCAGTCATTTTAATTGGAATCAATTTGTTCAATTAGAAATTAATAGAGGTACCTAGTCAGGGTATAATGTTAGTTTTGAAATTCTAAAATTGGCAGTATTATCAGATGCTGAAGACAAGAAATAATTGGAACAGCTGGAGCAGAAATGGGATATTGTTAAATATGCTCCTGGTTTATCATGCTCTCTTTTACAAACATTTTCTTTGAAGTAAGATGACAAAGAAATTGGTCAGTTACTGGATTTGGCTAGATAATGTCTTTCTGCTGAATAATTACACAGTTAAGTTTCATGACTAAAAGCTGGTAATCCAGGACATAATTAATGAAACTTTAATTCACTAATTGTAAGCTGATCACTCACTGATGTAATTAATAACTGAATTTACTTCCTGGAGGCTGCTGTAATAGCAGCACTGAAGTCACAGATTCTCTGCTGCCAGACCTGACAAACAGCCGAAGTGGTGCCAGAGGCTGCCTGCTGTCCCAGGTGGGGCAGAACCTCTCCTGCAGGATTATTTCATGTCCAGTGCTTTTCGACTTTTCTGTTTTCTGAGACAGCAAATTGCATTAAATATAACCAGGGCTCTTATAAGAAAAAAAGTATTTGGCTGGGCAAAGTCATCCATGGTTATAACCCAATGAAGATCTTTATTTAAAAAACCCTAAACTAAACCACCACCCCCCAAACAATTAACAACCCCCTTCCTCCCCCGAAAAAACCCAAACCAAAGGAAAGAAGCAAAGCAAAACAAAGAAACAGCAATTCAGAAATAGTTTGGGTTCAAACTTTTGACTCAAGGTGAGAAAATTCTCCATTGCTAGTTGGAGCTGTTCATTTACACCTCCTAGGATACTTTATATAGAAGTGTAAAACAAGAGAGACTGCATTTTTTCTCTGAGATCACTCTTCCTGTTGATTACCTCCCTTCTAGTACCATTTGTTTGAACATTCACAAGATGCAAATTCAAGGGTGACAGAATATTTTGTTTGTGAGTGTGGTTTGCCAGTTGACTTTCAGTTCCTGCATGGGGAGATTTTGAGACAAATGCCTTAGTAAGCATGACTGGAAAAGAAGTTTTTAGGCATTGGATTGAAGTGCATATTTTGTGACCATCTCTGTTAAAAATATAGTCGATTTGCATCTGGTTGGGTTTTTTTGGTGGGGTGTTAGAATCTGGTGTTCATTGCTGTCACTTTTTTTCTGCCTACTGCCTAGTGGTGCTGCTGTCATTAGTGCACTTTCTGTGACATTTCTGTCAGCACTTTCTTTCACCAAGTTCTCCTCTTCTTCTCTAGCAAAGAAGGATCTTTTTAACTTTTAACTCTGCTTATGACTTTCTTACATACTTTCTAATTTGTAGCTAATAATAACAACTGGCGTGAAGTGCTTCACCTCACTTTAGAAAGGTACGACAGCAGTTAAACTCTCCAGGATCATCTCTTTAACTAACTCACATTGCTTAATTTAGACAGTTCAAGGCATTCATTAGTAATAGAGTGACAAATTAGAAAGAATGTAAGATCATGCTAGTTCAGTAATTTCAATTAGACTAAGCTCAGGCACTCAAATTCTTCTATAATATTTTGCGTTTTCACGAAACAGAGAGAGAAAGGCACTTCCTTCCTTTTCCAGTCTCAGTCTCTCTTCAGAATACATCTGAGTGGTAACTGAGTATGTTAACACTGGGCAGGCACTGTATTGTGCAAGTCAGTGAGAAAGAGCTGGATAATGCAAGAACTTTCTTGAGTTGTTAAAAATAGTATAGAAATCAAATTTCAGAGTTACTCTTTCATATCTTTTTCATCCTTGCTGCAAGTCAGCTTTCCTCTTTTCATGGGTGAGTGAATTTATCTTGATGGGGGTTTTTACCAAGTGACTTTTTCTCTCCTGAAACTCTCACTTTATGCCCTGTGTAGTTCTTCCAATGAAAATAAATTCCTAAGAATTGTAAGCTGGCTCAGTAGAAAGCAGGCCTACAGGAAAGGTTTATAATGAGGAGGGAGTTCATATTATGACACAGACATTTATATAGAGATGACCAGAATGATGACTAGAAGGAAGAGTTCCCATTAAAATGGAAATATGAGTTAGGTTTTTTTCCTAAAATACTCTGCTTCTGCATATTTTGATGTCTAAATATTGTGATATTTGTGCCTTTATCTATGCTGATATATTTGATTATATTGGTCATCAAATTTTCTGAGGAAATGTACTTTTTTCTTTGTTGAAAAATGGGGCACTCAGGATATTGTTATGAAAAATCCTGGTCTGAGAATAATTGTGTCTGCAGGCTATGCCAGGCATTGCTGGAGTTGAATTCATCGATATCTAAATTCTATAGACACCTCATTTCTTAGTATAGAAATAGTTTGTGTGCTGGTGTGTTGGAGACTAATGGAGTGGGCATCAACAGCCATGGGAAAAGAGGGCAGGAACAGAATCCGATAATTTTGACGTGAAGTTCTTAAATTTTGAATGTTAAAACCTTTCCAGAATTTTGAGTCTCAGCAGAGAAATTGTGCCATTAACTTTGCAGAATGGAATAGAATAGCAAGGTTCCACGTTGAGTTTATTTCAGAATTCAGGTGCACTGGAAAGAGGCAGAGGTATTTCTTTGTCATTTGGATTGTCACCTGCAAATCAGCCTCATGCTTGTTTAAAATACTTGCCTTACTGAATCAACTCATGTCCTGTAAACACCTTAGATTCTGGTATGAGTCAAGTAAATCAAGGGAAGATTTTCATGCACTGCACTACAGTTTGATTTTAACCTCTGGCAAACAAAGTAATGGCCACTTCAAAAATTAAAAGATTTTTCATTCCCAGAAGAGTTCAATACTGAGGAGCTTATGGAAGTGTGTGGTGCTGGTGTAAGGGAGTGAGACAGAAGGCGGAGGAGGAAGGTAAAGGGCTTAGTGATACCAATCAAATGTATAGTATATAATGGCAAAACCTGCATGCAGGGAGAACCCCTACTTCTGATTTTTAAAAGTAATTTAAGGGAAGTATCACACTGTAAACCTACAGAGAATAACAAGTGGCATTACTCTCCTGAGAGGGTCAGCATACAATGCACAGTCTCGAGATATTTATTCATTATCATCATGCCACATCGTCTTGAAGCAACAGATTTCAAACAAACTACTTACGAGTTTTACAGGCAGCAGCAGTGCAAAGTAAAGGAGATTTACCTAAGATTTGTACATTCTGTCTAATTTTGCAGTGCCAAAATTGGAATATTTTTTAACTTGACTTCATTGCAAACAGTGTTGTGAAATAATAATGAAATTTACCTGCCTAGACAGTCTATTTGCTCATATTTCACCTAATGGTAATGAAAAATGAGTGCTATTTTCCTTGCTTGTCAAAACCAAGTTATTTAACCCTGATGAATGGTGAGTATGATAAGGCAGGTAATATTTTTGCAGTTGGTCATAGAGAGTTGTAGAACTTCTAATTTACTGTGCAACTCTAGGACAAATATGGTAAAGGACAACTTTTATTTAATAGAAAAATTGTCTTTTACTATGCAAGAGCTACTTGCACAGAGTATCTCCAAGTAATTCCCGAAGCTATTAAAGTTAGCATGAGTTTTGAAAGTCAGTTTGAGGTGTGGATTGACCCTGATTGTCAACAGTACCATGAGTCCTCCCTCATTATAGAGCTGAGCACTTCCTTAAGGAGGACTCTGGCTGCAAATGAGCAGTGCCTGCCGTGCTGGAAATAGTCTGTTCGAGCTTGATAGATGGTTAACTTTAAAACATATTCATGACTACTTGCATGAACTTGCTTTGAACTAAAAACGTGTTTATGTAGTGGTTTCCCAAATGATTCTCTTGTGTAGTGTGCACATGCAAACTGTGTGAGTGAGCCAGTGCAGATGTAATCCATGACTTCTGTGGTCTTTCATCAGTAAATCGAACTTCAGCCCTTTTTTTTTTTAATGTTCAGCAAGAAAAATATGCTTATTGAACATATCCTGAAATATATCTCCATGAATTTTCACAGTTTAAAAATAAATGTGAGGGACTGCGTCACAATTTGCATTCCTAAGGATGCAGGGTGATAAAAGTTTTGACATTTGGGCATTAAATATATTAATAGTCCTGGGTGCAAAACTTACCTTACATCTCTTTCTAGTTGCTTTGGTTTTTTACTATCAGCCAGAGATAAACTGTCTACAACTGTAAACTAATAACTGGTTCATCTGGAATTATGATCTTCTCAGGCTATTTTTTGAGTGGGAACGCAATAATACTGTTTAGAGAGCAGTAAAACTTGTCTATTTGCAAGTTTCCTATTTAAAGAATACCTGAGAAACCTGAAGGATAAAGATTTAACAAAAGCCTGTCTTATGGAGCTTTCTGAAAGATTGACAGATACAGAGATAAAAGGGATTGAATGTAAGGAAAATAAAAACTGCAAAGGATTTAAGTAATAATATGGATTTAGGAATCAAAATGCTACTAAATTACAAGATAAGAGGATGAGGGTTTTGGGAATAAGTTCAATATAACAATAAAAACAATTTAAATTGACAGGGAAAGGAGGGCAGGAAAGATAAAAGCAGAAAATAAAGTTGTGCTAAGCTGAGGAGGAAAAGGAAGTCTGAGATCCATTCACAAATAAAAGCACCAATACTTAGAAAGCTGATGTGTTATCATGGATGTGATGTTGTGTACACAGTGAATTAGGTTTTTGTCTTGAATAACATTTCAGGTTTTTTCTGTCTATTAAATAGAAGTAGCCTTAAAGAAAGTAACTATACTTCCCTCATTGTGGAGATGAAAATGCTGCCAATCTAGAAGGCACCAAAGAGAGAATTAAACCTTGCTGACTTTCTTTCAGTCAGGCTGCATATGAGATGGATCAAACAATTTCTGTAAAGTTTTTCTGTTACTCCTGTGTGGTTTCACTGGCAAAAAGTTTCAGAAAAAGTGAGATGAGTCTGTTGACTTCAGCTGTTTTTCATGGATGTTGCTAATATCCAGCTATTTCCTGGATTGACAAATGTATTGGTAAATATCCGCTTGGATGTAAATATTGTCTTTGTGGTCTGTCCTATTTTCCAGATGCTTCACTGAAGGCTGTGGTGAACATGTGGGATACTGGGTTAACAGTTGCATTTGATGATCTTAGAGATCTTTTCCAACCTTAACAATTCTATAAATTTATTTATATTTCTGCTACGCTTTAACAGAGATGTTTACTAGACTGATGAGTTTCTTAGCACAGATTATTGTCACAGCTGTGGTTTATAATGGTAAAACATTTTTAATATGCAATTAAATTGATAATTTTTTAATCTGTGTATCTCTAGAACTAACTCTATCCAAATTAAAATAATTTCATTGTCAAAATATAGCGACTTTACGTTTATAAAGACGGTGGGGATCTTTTTACTGGCTGTTGCTATGCTGCTGGAATTCTATCCTTTAGATGTTTCTAGAGTATGTTTGCATGATAACTGGTTATAAGTTCATGCATGTAGTTGCTCAGGGAACTCTCACAGGAGGCTGTGGTTTCAATTATATAACTTTTGTAAAGAAAACAGCAGCCTTACAAGGGACAGTAAAAAAAAAAAGGTGTTAGTAGCTTGGTATTTTCCACATCCATTCAAAATACTGTCAAAATTGCAATGGACTTCAGAAATAAATGTGGAGAGAAGAACTAGAAAGATTGAGAAGTTTTATTTCTTTGTTCAAAGTATAGCACTAAAATGAGGTTTTGCCAGAAGAAGATGAAGAAAATGCGTAGGCAACTGCAGTTCAGCTTCGCATGAAAATGGCAACAGAGTAAGGTGGGATTTTGCTTGGTTTGTAAAGTTGTTAACTGAAATAAATGGCTCAATTTGTATGTGTGAAAAAGCGTTTACTGGAAATGGCTCCTGATTACAATGGACCCCGAGTGCATGAACCGAACAATTGGCCTCTTATAAGCAGTGGATAGCATTGGCTTGCAATAGAGCCCTCATCACGAGTGGGGCAGAGTTTCTGATGGTGTGCAGGCTCTTAGGAGACTCTTGAACAGCTAAGAAAAGCTTCTGTTTGAAGCTTCTGGTTCAATTTGCAGTTAATACCAAACTTGTATTGTGTACATACAGCTCACGAGCAGAAGCATACACCTTTTATACACAGATAGAGTGAACCCAAAGACACGAGTGTTTTCTTTAAACAAGCATTCCAGACATTTAAAATGCTTTTTCATCTTGTTGCTATGGCTTTACCTGTTTGCTGCATGTTTTTTTTCTACGTTGTGTTTGCGAATGTGCACACTTTTCCTTATTTGCTTTTTATTCTGCTTGTGGATCTTATTTTTGCCTTAACTGTGTTTCTTTTCTATGTCTTCTTTATTGAAGCCAGGAAAACAATGGCTTAAATCTTGGGAGAGGGGTGGAAACACTTATGGAAAGGCACCCATAACCCCCCCATGACACCTTGAGATTCTTTAATTTTTACCTTGTCCTTCCTAATCATTATTTGTGCTTATTCCCTGCTCCATGTTTAACTAGAAAACCTCTTGGTAAGAACCCTGACCCTACTAAGGCTCTGTTGTGTGGAGAGAACTGCCTGTCCAGGAGTGCACAGACAACTTGGTGTCTCAAGCTCTCCATCTCTTTCTGGCAGATTAATGGAAGCTTTTTCTGCAAAGGTGTTTTTGGCCTGTAGAAACTCCCTCTGTGTGGTTAAATCATATTTCTTTTGGTCATTCTCCATTTTGCACATACTTGAGAGTAAGCACGAGATCACTATTCCATTAGGTTATGTGTAATGGTAGAAGTAGCAGGGAACTGAATTATTGAACATGACTCGAAGTAACAGACACAAACGAATCTTTCTGGCCTGGTGAAGAAAAACTGACTGCAGCAATTGCTCTGAAAGATTGAAACCAGTTACTCTGGCCTAGGAAAAGGGTGTTCTTATGAGCTTTTAGCTCGTTGCACAGGATATGGTCAAAGTGATGCATCAGGTCCAAAGAAATAGAAGCACATAAATACCTGGTCTCTGTGACTGAATTGTTATGAGAGAAAAGCTTAATATCATTAGTTTGTGTCTTTTGCAAAAGAAAAGGGCTGTGGAATCTATTTTCAGCAATCAAAATACTTTGGAGGAGGAAACTAAGACTTATGAAAGCAAGAGAGAAATGGCCAGAATCATGGGAAGCCACTTCCTGGGTGTTCTGTAAGAGCTCTCACCAATGCCCTGGTGGATTGGCACTGCAATGTTTTCTGCTGTTTCTTCACACATTCAGTCAGGAAGGAAGTCAGTTCAGAGATGATTATTTCTAATTACACGGAGATATAAAATTTTAGAGTGGGGCATGGGGATTTGACCATGTGACACCCATTAATGTTAATGGAACTCATGCAGCTAAATCACTCTTCACTTTTATGAAAAAGGTATCCTAGAGAGTTTGCATAGAGATTTAGTTGTCTGTCACACAGCTGGACTATAAATCATTGCTACTGTGTGTACAAGTAACATAGCAGGAGAGAGGAATAATTTAGTATAGTGACTTTTTTTTTTTTTTTTGGTGGAAAGACACTTTTTTAATGTACTTGAAGGCTGCAATTTTTCCAATACTTTTTTGGTAATTAGCAATCTGAAGATATTAATAATTTGGAGCAGTCATGCTGTTGTTCTTCATGTCAGCAAATGATATACTCAGCATCTCTGTAGAGGTTGTATTCCAAGGAAAGCCGTGTGGTTAAACAGCATTTGCTTGATACAGGGGCTTTCAGCTCCTTGCCTAGCATGATTCCCCTATTCACGTTACCTGCCTCTAATGGCTTTCCTTCCTCTAATGTTATGGAAAATATGAGAATTTAAAGCCCAGCAGCTGTTACACGGTAAATCTCAGTCTCAGAAACCCAGTATCACAGCAGTTACAAATTATCTTCAATTGTGAGTGTGTAGCACGAATATTATCTTAAAAACTCAAGGCTTTTGTCAGCATTACCAGTAGGTTAAAACACCAGGCTTTAGAAAGCTTTGTTAAATAAATTACTGTTACATTAAGGCATGTCTGGAGAGCGAAGGGCCTAATTCCAATATAAAATGTGATCAGAAGGCTCAAAGGTTCTTCTGTTATGCAAAGATGTGCAGTGAAATGCTTGAAATGTGAATTTGTATTGCATGGGTTTTGTCATGTTCTATGTTGAAGAATGCATAGTGTGTCTCATGAGTGTTCTCCTTTGTCCTCCCACCTGCTGGTTAATTTATTTCAGAAATTCCAAGATATCCATGTTTTGGATGCCCAGCGCTTCCTTAGAGCTAAGGCCATGGGTTTGGATGCTGTCCAGGGTGAAGCATAAATCCTTTTACCTTAAACAGGAATTGGGTCAGGTTTTACATCATTGTTATTTGGAGACCTTTCATCACAGTGTCCTCTGCTGTACTTTTTGAGAGAAAATTTCCAAATCCAAATTTTCTTGGTTCTTTCCCGTACTCCTCTTTAGGTTTGGGGAAAAAAACCCCCGCAAAACAACAACAAAAATACTCACGCAAAACTAAAAATACTGGCAGAAACACAGCCAGGTCTGGATGAAGAATTCTGTCAACTTAATTCCTGATTCAGATCTCTTTGGGGTTTTTTTGTAGTGGAATATCTCAGTGGCATTATAGATAAAACTTCTTTCAAGAAAACCCCAACCAAACATAAAAACATAAGATGCGCAACCTCTCAATGAACCAAAGAAACAGAAGAACCTGATGATAACCCTACCCTAGGAATTTTTTATGGCTTTTAAGATTCCTTTGATGCCATAAACTTAAACCTCTTATCTATTAGAAAGACTTCTGGCTGCCTTTCTGGTGGGCTGTTGAGTTATCATGAGTTGGAATTCCCTAATACGTGTAAATACAGTGATTTATGTGATACAATTCAATCTCCACGAAAACAGGATTTGCAGGGCTTCATAAGAGTTCCTTTAGCAGTAATAATGCTCATGGCACTTTAGGTCTGCTGGGCTTAAGAGGTTTCAACTGGGCACGGATTTGTCACCTGGTCATTCTGAAACCTCCAACCTTTTTCCAGGTTATGTAGTGGGCTTTAATTCCCAGTTATGCTCTGGGTCATGGTAGGGCACTGAATGTCAGTAGAGCACTGTTTGCATTCAACTTGAAATCTTTGGCTTCTGTATATTTCCTTTATTCAGTGTAGTGCTTGGGGCTTGTATTTACTTGAGGCTATATCCCTCTGATGTAGAGGATTATTCTGGTCAATGCTTTGTTGAGAAGTGCTTTCCATAGCTAACTCCAATATCTCTTTAATTTTATTATAAATAAAATCTAATAAACTTACCTTCAAAACCAATGTCAAAGTAGACTTTATGTTGAAAGTCCTGCTGTTGCCTCTCCTATTTAGCAGGTTAAAGAGAATAAGTCACTGATAGGTGTTTTTTATTACCCCAGTTCCATTTTTCCATTCTGACTTTGTTGCTGTTTAAATAAATGGTTGGTATCCTGTATTTGTACTAAAAACATTGTGGAACTGAGTTATGTAACTTCTGGAAGCAAAAAGGGAGGGGAACTTAAAAAGGGGTGTTGAATTTTTGACTCTGCTCAACCAGCATCCGTTACTAACTCTGACTGTAGATCACAAAATGGATAAGAAAGTTCATTTCATGAATTACTTCCAGCAAACTTAAACTATTGAGTACTTTAGTATAAAAATAGAGATATTAAAATTACAAATTTCAGTATAATAAAAGCTCTTTCCTTGGGAGATAGTTCATTACAAAAAGCAGATGAAAGTAGTTCTTTAACATCTCATTAGAATTCTCCCTATTCATGCTAAGTCTGAATATCCAAAGTAATTACTTTAAATGCCTCTTTCTTTTTATTCCTTTTTATTTTATTGTTGCTTTATTACTGTCACTTTATTACTATTATTCATTTTTACTGTATTTTATTATTCAAAATTACATTTACAAAGGAGTTCTCTGATTTTTAGGAACTAAGATTTTCTTTTACTCTCTGAACAGAGGAAGCTGGAGATGGAAAATTAGAGAGAATGAATAAGTAGACAATTAAAACAATAAATAAATTCTACAGGTTTTGTTATTTGGATCAAAGCCAAGATTCCAGTGGTTGTGTTCATCCTTGGCTGAGCAAGCTGCAAGAGGAGAGCACATGCTGGGAACAGCAGCAGATACAGCAGAAGCTGTAATGCAGTAGCGCAGCTAATTAGAATTCCTGTAGGCTTTATCAACAGGTCTGCAAAATACAATAATTAAGATTTGACTGTGAAAACATGTGACTTTGGTGTTTTTGAGATGAGAAAAACTGGCTAAAAATTACCCTGTTGAAAGTTATCACTTAAAAATCTTTTTTTATGTAGTTGGATAGATAATGCCTTTGCTACTACGGTGATTTCTACAGTTATTGCAATCAAAGTTAGCACTAATTTAATTTCACAATAAACTGTACAATATGGACATTTCTGCAGGCTGATACTCAAATGAAACTAGGTTGGTAGATAAATACTCTACCTTGGCCGAGCAAAAATGTGTGTATTTACCTGAAAGGTGAGTTTTGAGGTAGGAAAATGGCTGTACACTGTTGATTTACATAAAGGCTGCTTGGTATTTATGTCTAGTGAATGTTCTGGGAAGATGCAGTTAATTGAGTCAGCTATTTTCAGATGAAATTGCTACTGGTGGGCAAAGTCTAGTAACAACTGAAGAGTTAGTCTGGAAGGAGGAAATTGATGGTTGCGTTTGTCATTCCACCTGTAAATTATCCTGCTGAAAAGAAAGATGGAAAAAATACAGTAGCTGACAGGTTGATGTGTCAGTGCCTTTATTAAAATATTCTTTATAGGTGAGGACATGGGTCTGGTTTAAACCTGCAAAGCATGCTTAAAATCTCTGCCGGGGTGTTTAAGAGTTTGCAGTAGAATTGTGTAAGAAGAGTCTTGTTTGGTGCTGATGCTCGTGGCTGGCTTAACCAAGCCCACAGGAGGTGCAAGTGTGGTGACAGTGCTGTTGTCACCGTGGCTGTCTGGTGGTAGTGCAGGTCTGATGTGGGATTTGATGAGGCTGACAGCTGGTCTGACAGCCTCACAGAGGCTAAAACCTAAACCACTCAAAATCTACCCGTGACAAACTGCACTCACAGTGAAAGTCACAGTGAAAGTCACAGTGACAGCCAAGAGGATAATCAATGAAAGAAGATGTTCTGCACACAAGGAGAAGATGTTCTTGTTATGGAACATCAAGAGTGTATCAGAAGGAACTTGCATATAATATGTAACTAATTGCTTGTATAGCTAATTGAATGGTCACTGTTTTAAAGACAACACTGTCATTGTTAAGCAGCTAATTATAATAAGTCACAGCAATTGTGAAAAGGTATAAGAGTAATAGCAGAGAACAATAAAAGATCTTCTTACTTCTTTGACTTTGGATTACAATACAAGTGTTGCTTGTCCGTCTCAACTGCAACAGTCTGAGAGTAAAAAAGGTGATGTGGAGGGAGAAGGGCATGGCTCTTGACAGGTCGATTTTTTTTTTTTTTCTGGGAGATTTGTATGGTAGAATCTGTGGGTTTTTTGCTGGGCTCTCTACTGCTGTCCCATCTTTACCTACAGTTTTTGTGAGAATACAACTTCTGTAAACTCCCTGTTCCGAGCTGCCTTTAAAACATTGGATTTAACTGCAGCAGGAACTGATTTGACTCCTGCTGTTGCTGAGTTTCCTTTATGTGGAATACCAGATAGGACACTGTCCTCAAAAGATCTGTTACTGCTTTGGGTTGAGTTTTAGCAGAATCAATGTATGACAATACTGAGAAAAACTCTTGCCTTGCCTCTACATTTCTGAAGTAGCTTGGGATAAAACAGAAGAGCAAGTGTCACTTGACAGTGCTTTCCAAAATAGGGATACAGCAGTGAAGGCGATAATTAGAAATATAATTTTTTTTTTAGTATACCTGTTAGTTGTCTGGATTAAGGCTTTGGGACTTTTTTTTTTTTTGCAAATTTCTAAAGGAAATATTTTATTTTTTTTATCTATGGGCTGTTACACAGATCTGTGCATGCTATTGGGTTCATGTATGTGAACGCAGACGTGCAGAAAAGGAGGAGCATTACACCACGTTTCCGTCTGATATCTGTGAGAACTCGCCAGGTTCTTTTATATGACTTTGTCAATTCTTTCTGTACCTCAGATGAAGCAGGCCTAACTAGAAAGGATATTAAGAAAAGCCTTCTTTAGGGGAATCTCTTTTTCCTTCATCTGTTCTCTCGGTGTTCCAGGAGGGATCGTCCCGGTGCGATGTGGGCTGTGTCCCGGTGCGATGTGGGCTGTATCCCAGTGCGATGTGGGCTGTATCCCGGTGCGATGTGGGCTGTATCCTGGTGCGATGTAGGCTGTATCCTGGTGCGATGTAGGCCGTATCCCGGGCTGTATCCCGGTGCGTGGGGCCGTATCCCGGGCCGTATCCCAGTTTGGATCCCGGTGTGATGCGGTGTCGAGCGCTGCTGCCTGCGCCGGCTGCGTGCCCGGAGCTCTGGAGCTGCAGCACCATCTCCTGGAGAGAAACCTTCCCATATCCACAGTCCAGTCCGTTTTTAATACAGTATTATTAAAATGGTGAATGATTTTTACCGTGGGGTGTTTCACAGTGCATTTCCACAGTGTGTGGACTGTCTCTCCAGTACAGTATAACTACAGAAAGGAGATAAATGCTGCTATCAGGACAGAAGTTAATGAACACACCATCTCCAGGCCTTTTGAAATGCTTGAGTTTTTCTCCCTAGGGTAAATTTTAACTGTGTCTTAGAGCAGTTTTGTATTTAGTCGTAAACTACAATGAATTATTTTACTGTTGAATTTCTCCCTGTTTTTATTTTCCTTAATAATATAAAAAGCATCCAGATTTTCAGGAAAACTATATCTAGAAATACAAGTAATTAGATCCCAACAAGGCTTGCCATTAAGTTGAATTTGAGGTGTATCCAGCAGCCTGTCTTTAAATGCACTTCTCTTCCACATGCACTGGGAGCAGCAGGTGTCCAGAGCAGCTTCTGTATGGACTTCTGTGCATCTAGGCCTAAAAATACTAGGAAAAATCATCTCCAGTATTATGGATTTCTCACTGAAATAAACAATCACAGTGTCAGTGTATCAGTGTATTTTTTCCTTCTCTTACTCTACTCATAAATTAGTGCTTTAAGGGTGGGAGATGTTGCTTAGAAATCTGGGAGTGCTGCATTAAAAATAGCAGCAAAGGAAATGTTTTCCTTTGAGGTCTAAAGAATAATTTATCATAATTAAGTGTTTTGTGTTTCAGATAGGTTTCCTTTTTTCAGAGAATAGCTTATTTTCAATATGGATATAAATTTATAAGGAAGACTACCCTGTCATTGCCACAAGGAGAAGTTTCTTATGGAATGTCAACAATCACTGGAAGGAAAGGTTTATGTACAGACTAAAACTATGAAAGAAATGTATCTTCTGCACATAACTTGTATGAGAAACTGAGTAAGTTTTTCTGCTAGCTTTCCAAGTCAAAGCTGGCAGTAACCCTCAGTTTCACTGTGCTCTGAGCACGGACAATGTATTTTCTGTCTGGATACCATAGAAAAGCAAAGCTTTTGAAACAATGTGTTTGTAGAATAATAAACCTACTGTGATGTCAAAGCACCAGCTGGAAAATTGTCTGTAGCTGTTTATGCACAATGAAGTCAAGCCTCTGTGACTCTGTGGGTGATGTGGACTGAGGACAGACAAGTTAATTTTGAGGAATTATGTCCTTGTGACACTTCACTGAGATTAAATGAATTTTGGCGAGTTTTGTCCAGCTTGGTTAACATAACTAATATGTTGTATATTCAGAAAACGATGTCACTCCTTCATCCTCAAGTCACAGATGGCTAAACACAAAGGGGCTGCATTAGCTGTGTTTAACAAGTGTGGCTTGGCAAAACACCTACTGCACTTGGTAGGCTTCCTCTGCATCAAAACTAATATTCTGCTGAATTATTTTAATGTATAATCCCTCTACAAGAGTGTGTCTGGCATCAGTGCTGCTGGAAATTGAAATTTTTATGGTTATTCTAAGACTCCTTTGGTCTTTCCACTTGTGTTAAATTCAAAGGTAATGTGCTTTAAAAACAATTCATAGCATTCCCTTCTGTGATTCTGATTCTGGCTTACAACATAAACTGAAAGTCATGTGTAATAAATTCTGTAAACAAACAAAAAAAAAACCCACACCAAGAAGAGAAAAAAGAGCACCAACACTTGTATAGAAAGAAATATATATGTTATAGCTTTTATATATGTAACTGGGATTTTCTGATCCTGTAGTTCTTTGAACTGTGTCTTTTTGAAGACTGTAAGTAGAAAATGTAGGAAACAGATACTTGAGGTCTGTTTGGCAGATAAAAATAGCATTTAGAAAAGGTGTATTTTACTTGAAGTTGTAAGAAATCCTATTTTGCAATGAGAAAAGAAACTGTTACAAGGTATTGCACAACTCTGTCGGTCTTCCATTCTCAGTGCCCCACTACTCGGTGCTTTCTCTTCCCTCTAACAAGCTTCAGCTTTTAGTGGAAAAGAGAAAGTTCCGAGAATGATATGTTAAGCAGATGGGAAGGATCTCAAAAACTAAAACAATCATCAGACCTTGTTTGTTCTAAAGTATTAATAGATGAGGTAGACGTGCTTTTTCAGTTTACAGTAAAATTTTAAGCACAAAAAGCTTTGTAAATCATTACAGAATTCTCACTTCTCTGTAAATCTTACAGAGTTCTACAGATTTGCAGGCTTCTTGGCATATTTTGCTTCTATATTACTAGAATAAGAATAATATAGGAAATTTCAGGTGGAAAGGGTGCTTTCCTCAAGGCACAATTCTCATCCATTCCAAAATTCAAAGAATAAAACATTGGTTTATGTTTGTTAAAAAAATAGCTTTAATTAAGCTGGTTTTTTTTTCCGCCTCATTCCTTATACTGATGTCTGATATCTTGGTTAAGCAGAGCTTTCTGTCCATGTTTTTTCCATAACTCTGCAGTAGGTCCTCAGTTTATTGCATTGATTGAGGTGGGATGTTACCAATCTTGCAATACTATGATGTAAGATAAAGCTACTAAATCAATTCTATAGGGAGACTAAAAAAAAAAAATCTGAAAACTTTCCCATACTGAAAAGGTGTTGAATTTTAGAGAAATTCAGATGAAGCCCCTGTCACTATTGGCTCTTTTGGAAGATCAGATTGTGCAAAGGAAATATTGAAAGGCATCAGCTGGCATTACAAACACCACAGTGTTTCCAACCTTAATTATTTAGAACTGGGATTAGTAATTAGTAATATCTGGGTAATGCAGTAAATTTACAACAATAGCTCTTGGACAGCATGTCAAGGTTTTAAGAGTTAAAATTAGCTAGAGCAGTGCTCAGCGAGAAATAATTCCCTCAAATTAATGATTCCTTAAAACAAACAAAAATCAGGAAGGATTGTCATTTTTTAAGACTCCAAATTCCCACAAGTTGATGCATACCAGATGCCTAGATGATACTGTTAGGGAAGACTAACAAAACAAACAAAAAGCAAAATAGCTTGTTTAAATAGTCTACTTAATGATTTATGCTTTACTTTTATTGTATGAAAAGCCAAGTTCTTATTAAATATTTTGATTTATTTGTAAGTAAATAGCATATTTCTATCTAACGTGCAGCATGAAGAAACATCAGAGACAAAAAATACTCTGTAAAATGACAGTTCTTAGAATATACTATACATGTATCTCACAAAGGCAGCTTTTTAGCTGCACTCAAAACAATTTTACAACAGGAAAAATAATAATAATAAAAAAAAAAACCAACAAAAAGAAAAACACCACCTCAGATGAATTCCATAATTCCATTCATCATCTGGTGGTTTCATGGAAAGATGTTTTCAATGTTTTTTTTAAAATACAGTGATCTCTTGGGTAACATTTTTATTTCCTTCAGAACTTTCGACAAGACTAGGAAATGTCCACTATCCTGTGGTTTCAGGATGAAGGAGGGATTTCAAATACTTACAGCCTTGAATAATTTAAGACATACTGGCTTTATCAGTTCTTTGAGCTCAGATCTATGCCAGTGGTTGTTCAGAGGATAAGTCCAACTTCTCTGAAGTACTTGTGAAAAATTTCCCAAGGGTTCCTGTTGTAACATTAATATAGTTTGTTGTTAGGATAAAGATATCAAACATCTAGAAGTTTCAAAAAATCGAGCCTAGAATGTCTTTGTGTGTAGATAAAGGTGATGCCCGTGTTTCTTACATTAATATTTCTTACAATAACACAGAAAGTATTAATTAACTCTTAGGATTAAACCCTCTCCTAATGTCTTATATTGCTTCTACGTCAATTGCCAAAAGTTCTGGACAGTTTTGACAGTATCTGTCTCTCATGTTTGGATTTTATGCTTTCAGCCTTATGAATAAGGCTTTAGTAGGCATTTAAAGAAATACTGCAGAATTATACAATTGTATATAATCTCTACCTAAATAAAGCTGTAGCTACTGCAAACTCAATTTCTTTCAACACTGACAACATAAAAATGGTATAAAACTCAGTTCATGTTTTGAATTTGGCTCTAAAAGGCTCATTTTTTCTTCTATCTTGGCTGTCAAAGTGAAACTTTAACTAGTATACGGATATTTTCCTCCAAAGACTGAAAATCTGGAGCTGATGCTGTGTGCTTAAAAAGCCAAGGATAGTATGAATTGCATTTCTGAGTCCTTTCTTTTCACATTAAGCACCACTTTACAACGAAATTTACACATATCTCGTTTGGTTGCAATACTGCTTAATTTGGTGATGTCTTTAAATTTTTTTTTCCAATTAATTCTTCAGAGACTGATTTGATTTGCCTCAGTGCTGAAAATCTGTTCCTCTGCTGCTTTCCAATACAGATAGAAATAAAGCTATCCAGTAATATAGAGTTATGATGTTGGTTGTTAATCTCCTTCCTCTTGAAGACCAAGAAACGTTAAAGTAGTTTCATAAGATCTTCAATTGTCAATTTTTATCTGATTCTATGATAAAAGTTTAAAAATACTTTGCTCAGTTTTTGGTGGAAATGGAGTTAATTCCCGTGCTGTAAGCATGTTCTTTCTGTTTGCATTATAAAAACACATAAAATCAGTGATCAGAATTGGTGTACACTTACATGACTCAAATTATGACTGATTCCCTGGTAAATACATTAAAATAAGGTTTTTCCTTAGACAGTTTTCCTGAGATGCAGCATATGACAGAGGATGAGATACTGGAAAACTACAGATTTTTGGGGTTTTTTGTCATTTTGAAACTTAGCTGCTGTGTGATCTTGAGATATCAGTACAAGAGTGAAGTACAGAGTCCTCAGAGCACCTTGTCTCTGCATTAGCAACCCAGTGAAATTGGCTTTTGTGCTTTGCTGCAGGACATAATGGCAATCAAAGACAGAAAAATGAGACTTTCAAACATTCCTGAATAAATGCAGTCTGTCATGAAATAAAAGTCAATATCAAATAATTAAGAATGAAAATATTGAGCAAAGCAATGCCAAATGAAATATTCCATTTTGAGAGCACCACAACACTGTTACTATGAAACACTTTCTATTTGTCAAATTATTTACTCTGTCAGAGTTGGAAAAGCCATTCTTGCAGGATTTTATAGTCTTAGGAGAAGTAGAGAAGAATGTGTGATTTATGAGCAGTGACAGACAGCCACTTGTCTTTCTATGGGACAGCTGGTAGAAGCTACTGGCTTGAGAATGATTTTAAATTAATAACATTTGTGGAAAGCATTCGTTTTACCAATTTCCAGCCCCTTGTGCCCCGACTTTGGGGTCCCTTAAAACTGATTAAATTGAAATAGGATTCACATTTTACAGTCTGTCAGTAAGTCCATCATATTTTCAGAAGAAGATATCGTTTCTAAAAGGCATTCAGTGGCTCTGGATTATACTGACTTTTTTTCTTAGCTGGCAATTTCAGATACTGTGTAACGAGGAAGGGAGCAAGACGTCATCATTCCCAAGTCATAGTATTGGAGAGGAGATGAAAAGGTATTATATTGGCTTTAAATAGATTGAATTTGTGTGTGAAGGAAGTTGGAGCTTTCCTTGCTGAATGGTTTTCCTGCAATAACTCATCCAGTTGCTCCTTTTCTATTCTGGAGCCAGAGCATTGGTAAAGTGACAGGACACAACACCGGAAAAATGGGGTTTCTGGTATCTTTTAAGAGATAGATACCACTATTACACACCTATCTCACTGGGTAATTTACTTCCAAAGCAGACGTACTGCAAATACTTCCTAAGCAGTGTTTATAGAAATAATAATTATGCTGTATTGCAAAATGGAAAGTCTTGATTTTAGGCTCATTGGTAAAGAGAAAAGAAAATAATAATGACAAAATGGTCAATGTATTTATATTCATACTCATAACAAGCATATTTTAAATAAGAGAAAGCCCACCAGAATAAAAAAATAGAAAACATAGTATTTGATTGTAGTTATAATAATGACAGACACTCTTTATTTTGGCATTTATAAACACCATTTTAAAGGCATTTAAATTTCCTTTTAGAAGCAAGCTATGAGATTTTTTTCTGCATTATTTTGAATAATGATATTCAATAAATACAAGCTTGGATTTGGTGTATCTAACTCAAGATCTCCACAAAGAGTTGAGCTATGCTTAGTGAGCGGTTTAAAGTGAAATGCTGGTTTACTGAATGGGGCAGAATGGTTGCCTGTATTATAAAACAAGAATGAATGAACAACTCTTAGTACCATCAGCAGTGTTGGGTTTTTGATCCTGCGTGTCTGAAGAGTTCTCTTTGGTATTTAATTAAACCTTCTCCCGTGTTTTATTATATGATTAATGCTGATGTCATTGATGACTATGAAGATTATTATTTTCCTTTTATCACTTAGCAATTGAGTTTTGTGTGAAATTTACTGCTCCGCCTTTTATTATATAAAATAGATCAAGGGAAGTTTCTATTAATCTTGTTCTTTTGGTTATACTTGACTTTTTACAGAGTGAATAGCCATCAGTAGAGGCAGGGTATTGAAGAGAATGATGACAAGGAAAGTTTAATTTTCTCAATACATTGGTTGCAAAATATGTTTGGAATGGTGAAGAGATCAGTTCTCTATCACAAGTTTAATGTTGAAAAATTTGTAAAATATATAATTACAATGTGACTGGAAATATATGTATTTTTGATTCTGCAGCTTTGCTATTCCCTGTATCTCCACAGCTGCTATTTAATGAATGGGAGGGGTTGGTCTTGTTTACTAAGCAGATGCTGTCCTGTTTGGATGCCATCAAAACTGAAGAGTAACTTTACCCATTTTTTTTTGTATAAACAGAACTCTTCTAATGGTTTAGAGCTAAAAACCTAAACCAGATATGACTGTCCAGTACAGTAATGATTTTTAAAGCCTCTTTGCCCACTACTTAGTGCAGAAGAATCTCAAGTGTTGATTTTAATTACCGACTTTGGAGCTTTCTACAGTCATAAATGTCTGCTTTCTCATTTCCCAGGATATTTAACAAACTATTTAAACACTCTTCCTAAGTTGATTTATTTTCTTGCCTTGTTCAAAGGGTATTTGCTCTATGTTTGAAACCCAATATACAATTTCATGGTTTCTTGGTAAGCAATATCTACTTAAAGAAGTCTGAACATAACTTATGTTTATGTATTCAATTAAAAAAAATTATATTTAGCTGATATTAATGCTAAGTCTTGAGCTTCTGGTATTTGAAGCAGTCTCAGCCCCAGAAATAAGTAAAATTTGGGCAGCAATAATATACGTGAATATTTAATATATGTGCTATCCTATTGCCAAAACTGAGAAAATGAAGGTTAATGGATTGAAGCACATTAATCTTATCTGTTGTTTTCAATATGACTTTGTAGGAACCTAATGCCTTCTGAATTTGGCTTTGCTTTATCAAGTAAATTTGATCGCATCAGGTAAAATTTCAAATTTCATTTTTGCTTAAGTAACTCTCAGTGACTTCTAAACTTTTTTTTACCTAAGGAATACATTGGAAATATTAATGGGTTTTTCTAGTCATCAGACTGACTAGTACTTTTGTTGCTGCCGTAGAGGAATCACTTAAATAATGTCAGGGTGCAATGTGGGGATGATTTTGTGAAGGAATCAGAGATCAGTCTGCAAATTGAAAGCACTTGTTTATTCAATATTTAAAGTCACCCTCAAAGTATTGTTTGAGGTGTGATTGGAGATAACTTAGCATAGTCGGATATACTTTGAAAATATTTGAGTTTTGGATTTGGTTTTAAGTGGAGGTGGTACTTGGATTTGACATGTAGCCAGGGACTGATGAAGTGCCTAGCCAGTAATTGAAGAGTAAGATATAACACCTAGGAGGGGCTTAATTCCTCTATCTTCGTGTATTGTTTCTTGAGTGATGGCGCCTTTTGTTAAGATTCCACTTTCCTAAAGCACCACCTTTGTTCTGCTGCTCTAATGGAGATATTCAAGGCAGTAAGGGGTTGGTCTAATTTTTTTGTGAATGCAGAAGTTACTGACTTTTGCTTGAAACTCTGAAGAGGAGAGGGGGAAAAACCCCAAAACTACAGGCTTACAATGCACAGTGTAATTCTGATGTTTTCCTATTGCCCTCTAAGTAAGAGGGCAAGGGAATATGGGTCCATATATTATCCTGATTATGAATCCATGGGCAGATTGAACCAATTTCATGTAGAATTTTTTTAGGTACTCAAAAAAAAAAAAAATTTAATGTTTGTGGAATCTCTGAGGGGGAGAGACATCCTGAACTGAAATAAAGGATTTAGCAGAAGACTTTAATTCTGATGTATGAATGTTTTATGCAGCCTGTGTGCACAGCATGCCAGCTGCTCACTGGGGTTGAGTAGTCTGTAAAAATCAAGGTTCCTTAACTCAGTGTAGGACCAGCAGGAGACCTAAAGAAGGAATAAGAAAGTGAAGCATGAAACCACTGGCAAAGCCCGAATTAATCAATTTTTCTTAGAAGCAAATCTGTTCTTGTCTCTAAAAGAGAAGAAAACTGTTTAAAGATCTTAAAATAATGTGATCTCTGGAATGAATAGTAAATTCACAAGAGAAGAATCTATTTAATAAAAATCTTGTACAAATCTAACATCAGGCAAAAATTACTGATCTTAGTTGACTGCCTACCTTTGAACTAAAAAAGACCACACCAGTATTTATGTACTTGTCTTACAGTTCTTATTGCCAATTACAATTGCATTGCCCAATTGTAGCACTCATTATGTCCAGGTCATAAATCTTGCCTGGCTGATGTTCAGCACCTTAATTTACCAATTTATTATTTTTCTAGCTGATGTACATTGTCCTAATCACATACTGCAAATCTCCTGTTTCCAGCTTGTTTGCAGGAGGGAAGGAATCCCAGACCATCGATCTTTCTTTAGCAACTAACTTTAACTCTCCATCAACCTGAGGCTTACACAAGTGGAAAATTACTTCCTCAAAGCAGTTGAATTGCATTTTTTTAGCATATTAAGATCTTGCAGTTTGTTACTGATCTAACTTGCAGATTATTTTAATGGTTTTGTGGGTTTTTTTTTAAAGAATAGACAATTTAGTCACAAGTGTTGTACAAAAAGATTTTTAACTGCTTGTTAAAACAGAAAAAAATTTTTAAAATTGAGTTCAAGAAACAACCCACAAGATTTTTATTGAAAACAAAGTGCAAACTCTTGAAAGGTATATGTTTAGGTTTCACATGAACAGCCCTAATAAAATGTTTAATGAGAAACAGTAATTCATTTTTTATATTGTCTAAGCAATTGTAATAGGATGCATTATAATACTACAGGAGTTGATGTGATGTAGGGATGTGGCTAAACAGGGAAGAAATCCATGCAGTCAATGCAGAGCTGTCTGTGGGATCAGACTGGGAACTGGAGTTAAAGAAGAGCTGTTTAATCTTACTCTATTGAGCAGCTACTCAGGTTTGGATGTTTTTTCAGAAGCATTTTATAGTGCTCCACTTTGTAGTTGTATGCACTGTGTTACACCTGATGTAAAACTGTTGTTCACAGTTCTTTCCTTGTAGAAGGGAAAATTAGATATTTTGGAGAAGTTTATTTTCTTTCACAAAGCATTTTAAGAATGTTAGAACACTTTACTAGTTTTTGATTTCTCAAGCTCTAAAATGCCTAAAGCTTTTTATTCACAAAGGTTTAAAAGTCTTAGGACTTACTTTTGCAACTGGATTACATGGCACCCTATTGAGACAGATGTCAAATGAAACTGAACTTGCACGAGTTGAGATCTGGAAAGAAATTATGTGTGATGTTTGGCTTGGCCCAGATGAGGGATGATGGAGGAGGTAGGAAAGTAATGGATTAGCACACGCTTGGACACAACTCTGTAATCATGGCAAAAAGACCTTTGCCAGCCTAAAATATCTTCCTGTAAAATGCATTGTACTGGGAAAGGGATGAGATGGGGGAACCATTCCTGCATGGGCCAGCCTGGAAATTTCTCTCTGCTGGTTGACCCAAAAGGCTGGAACAGAGCCCAGCCTTGGTCTGTGGCAGTGCCATCCTCCGGGAGGCTGCCCAAGGCCACCACCAGAAGTAGAGGCATTAAGTGAGGACTCACACCCTGGGCAGCCTGGCTGGGGCTCAATCTAGTTAGGTTTGGGCAGAACTGAGTGGGACCTGGAGCCACAGCTCCTGCTTCAGTGACGGGTCAGACAAATGATGAAGTCTAAAGACAACTGAAAGTGTGGAGGGAGAGTGGAAACCTTATTTAAGTTACCAGGATTCCTGCTCATATGGAATAGGGATTATGCTGCAGGTTGTTCTTTAACCTGGGACTGCAGTTACTAATTTTTGCAGACTTGATGAACAATAAGAAGCAAGCAAAAATTCTGTAGGATACATTGTCTCAGAAAGACTTGTTTTGTAAAGGATTGTTTTGACCACAGAAATCCAACAGACACAGAAAAATGCCTCTAAGTATTTTAAGTTAGACTTGTGCTTGTTGGAAAATCTTCATGAAAAGTCATGGTCAATTCTGACCCCTCTTCCCTCATGCCTACTCTTGGTCTTCAGCAGGACTTTCTGCTAATGTGATACATTTGTAAAATTGTAAAATTTTGTTTGAAACCATCACAGTGCTGCAGGAGGATGTGGTAAAACCAGGGGTGGTTATACTAAATTATCTACCTCTTTCCCTGTCTGAAATAGCCCAAGATGATGTACAGGCAGTGTTTTCTGAATGTTACATAAATAAACTTGCAAAAGGGATAAGTAAGGCAGTTATGAGGAGGATGATCTTACAAGGATTACTGTCTTGTTCCCTGTGTCTGGTTTGGTGTCAGTCCTGCTGGATGCTCGGAGATGCCTCTGGGTGCTGCTATTATCCTTATCATGGTTAATCAGCAGGAAATTTACACTGTAAGCCGACTTCATTACATTGAAAATTCCAGTCTCTGTGTTACAAGAAAGCCAGCTCTCTTTCTAAGATGAGGAGATGAAGAAGAATTACTGTGGAAGTTTGGCACGTAGGATCAGATTGTAAGAGTCTGACACTGGGAAAGAATTGTGGGAATGCTACAGATTTAAAACTAGGGAAAGTGGCACTGTGGGCACCAGGGACACTTATCAAAAAAAAAAAAAAGACAAACTCGCCCAAAAACCCCAAACCCAGCCTGTTAACTTGATAGTTTAGGTATTCCCTAAACGATTTGTATGGTAGTTTTTTCATCCCATGCAATCAAGAAATGTCCAGTAACACTTTCAGTATTGGCTGAAATTTATTATTCAATTTACTATTTTCTAAAGTATGTTGAATACATTGCAGAAACTAAATATATTTTATCAATATTATTATAAACATTATGAAATAAAATGTTATTGGAGTAAGGCAGAAATAGATTTAAACTGATTCTATCTTGCATATAGCTGAACTATGGCTCAATCCTAGCAAGGATCAGAACTTGTACTGCTGAGTTTGCTTTGAGTGTAACTGTACCAACTGAGAATGTTCTGCTATCTGGAATATAATCAGGCTTTTCCTCTCTGGTTCCTAATGCTCCTCCTAGATTAAGTATAGCACTTCAATAAAGACTGCATAATTATAATGAACACCACTTGATTTCTGCTCTGAAAAGCTTGGGTTTTGTCATCATTACTAACTTAATGCCCATTATGATTGGAATTATGGCTGCAATCCCCAAGTACTTCATCCTCACTGAACACCTTTAATAAAACATTGCTGTTGCTTTGACTGTGCACAAATTGTGTGCGGTGATTGCATAGGCATGAGAGCCTAAAAATAATTTAGAAACCTTTAATCAGAGTATTCTTTAAGTTATATAAAATAATGTCCTATTTTTGTTCTTAGCTGTGGCTAACTCACTGTACCATGAAATGAGGACTAAAAAGGAAATTTCCAGTTTTAGTGCTGGGAATGTATATTGAGAATAACCTTCATGGTACCATTATCAGGATGGGCTCAGAATTGTTGGTTGATGAAGGAAACACACTCCTAAACTATGACTTTTCAAAAATTAATATCACTACAGCTAGGAAGGTGTTTCTGAAAGATGTTTGTTCAAAATTTGTAATCATGTTTTCCAGTACCAGCTATCAGATATTTACAAGTAAAAAGTCACTTTTGGAGGTGTACTTCTCTTCAAGTCAATAAAATTTAAGAGGGATAAGAGCCTTTTGGGGGGCTTTAAAAGATAGGGCACTTAAAAGTGATTTGGGATTCTTGTTTTCATGGTAAAATTGATTCAAAATTCATGAGTATTGTTTGTTTGTGATATTAGATTGTAGGCTGCAAACCAAAAGTCACTTAGCAGGGGCCATGTAAATGTAAACTGATGAATGTGTGTGAGATTATTCAAGGGAAGAACAAAGTGTTAATGAATCAGTTTTCTGTTCAGGTAGGGAAATCAGCTTCCCCCCAGCTTTGGGACATGGCCTTCCAATCCATGTCCTTCACTGCCCAACCTGTATAAACATCCTGCTGATCCTGATGTTTACACAGCTAATGTGGAAAACACAAGGCAGGGGACTGTGCAGCCAATTAACCTTTAGATGGAGCTGTTTCTCCTTGGATGATGTGAAGGTTGCAAATAATGTACCTAATAAGCTAAGTAAGAATGAATAGATTTTTGCTGCAGCTGAGTAAAAGACTTTATTTTTTCATAAAAGTGTGTTTATCATTGCCAAAGAAAGCAAAGTGTATCTTGTTCATACCTGCTCAAATCTCTCTTATAAGAACTAAATATTGATAAAGAAAAGAAGGTGTATAATATCATTTTTGAAAATATGCAAGTATATTCTGTATAGCTCAAATTGGGGATAGTTTTGTGATACGAAAAAGATGTGAGCGCTGCATGTAAGGTAATGTTCCACAGTCAGTGAGCTGAGCTTCTGAGCATTCAAATATTTCCCTTGGAGATGAGAAAAATTTCTCTTTTCCGTTTGAGTGGCAGTGTATTTTTGGGAGTGATACTCAGAAGGGTAAAGCTATTTGTTTGTTTCCTATCATGATTAACACAGACTTCTTTCATTAACAAGGCATTCATGCTTTATCAGCATTAACTCCAGCATACCCGAAGCAATTCTGTTAGCTGGTCCTTGGGAAGTTGTCTAATTAACTTCTAATTAAATTCACTCTTTGAATTAAGTGCCACTTCAGAAGGATGTGTTCTCTGACATGCGTGGTTCCAGGTCTCTGCCCTTCTGCAGGATAAACATGTTCAAGGGCTCTACACATTCAGTGGTGCCCAAGAGCTCATCAGCTACTCCAGAGCATGTAGTTAATCTAGCCTGCAGTTTTTTTGCTGTCAAGAAGTGTGGATTTGGCTGTGGGCTCTGTTAATTGTTCAGGCAGCACTAGCAGGCTGCTTCTGCCTCCTTCGTACCCTTCTGAGATAGGGGCTCATCCGTGATGTGATGAGAGAACAAAATCCTCCCACAGGGAAGGAGTGTTGGAGCCAACCTGTTGGCAAATAAACAGCATATTTAGCCCGAGGACATCTCCCTTTTTTCTCATACAGCTTGAATTGTGAAGAACAGAACCGACCTGCTGGGCACATTGGTCCATGTAGGCCAATATTCGATTTCCAACAGTGGCATTTTAGACTAACACTGTTTGGGGTGTTTGTGTAAGCCAAGTCACTTTTGCTTAGCCTGTCTCTTCCTGGTTGTCTTGCATCCACACTTGATGTATTAGGGATGTTAGGCACATCTCTGCCACTTCACTGTGTGTTTTGGCAGTGCAAGGTTATACAAGTAACATTTCTGTATTCAGGTGAAAGTGTAGCCTTTATCATTTCGAAAATGTTGGTTGTATATCCCTTTCAGCCTTCTCCTTTCCAGATGGAAGAGATTTGGCCTTTCCACCTTCCCTTGTGAAAATAACTGTGTCCCACCCTCTTGGATCACTTTAACTGCCCACGTCTCCCACCACTATATTCTCTTGATGAAGAAGCCAAATCTGTACCTTGTACTCACAGCATGGTGTGGCCTGGTAAATTGGGGTTTGCCATGACTTGTAGGTAGAAATATCCCTTGCAATGTCCTGCCAGTGCAGCCTCTTGGGACTTGGCTGGGCTGGTCTTTGCCCCAGCTTCTTTTGTCATGTTCTCAGAAGCTGTGTAGAGGGCAAATGACCTGGTGTACTTTTGAGACAAACACCTAACCCAAACCATCTACAGGAAGTGCACTGATGCAGGATCCAGTTATTTTCATTTTTCATCTTTGAGATAGCATTATTCTTAAATGAAGACAGCATAGCCTCAAAGCAGTAAGAAACAAGCAGTCTTTGGGCTAGGGACAGACATGTGGAATGCAGTGCAAACGTTTTTAATGATTTAATTTCACAATTTTAAATATAAATTATGTTATTTAAAATTTAAAGGTGTTTAAAATTATTTGTCTTCAGGTCACTGATTTTTTTTTCAGCCTTGCTAGAGACTGTTTCTGAGAACAGCACATGGTGCATTAATAAGTGACTGTGACACTTTCTTACAGACAACTTTTCTGCTTTCTGCTGGTCCCTGCACCAGCTCTGGCCAGCATAGGTGAAATAGGGCCTTTAGGATACAGTAAAAAATAGGCTACACAATTAAAATATTTATCAAGGTACCCAACACTCTGACTTTTCAAGTGTGTTGAATGCAGAATCACAGAATCATTCAGGTTGGAAAAGACTTCCAAGATCCTCAAGTCCAACCTTTGACCCATCCCCACCTTGTCAACCAGCCTAGAGCACTGAGAGCCACATCCAGTCATTCCCTGAACAATTCCAGGGATGGTGACTCCACCTCCTCCTGGGCAGCCCCTTCCAATGCTTAAAAATCCTTTTAATGAAGAAATTCTTCCTGACGTGCAACCTGAAAATCCCAAACAGCTTAATAGAAAATACGTGGTAAAGAACAGAAATCACAGCCAAATTAGAGATATCAGATTCATTCATTAACACCAGTGTAATAAATGTGACTTTTAATTCTTATTAATGGTCTCGCCTGATAAATTTGAGAATAAAGATTGTTGTCCAATGCCAACAATGTAGAGGAGTTTTGTCAAATTAACCAAAACCTTCTCAATGCCCTTTGGAAACCCAGATGTGGGAGATATTTCTACCAACTCAAGACAGCTTGACCCAGAAGAGACTGACATAAACAGTTTTCTGGTTGATTGTCATTGTGGTGTATTTTTACATATTTTTGCCTGTATGTTATCAAGTCTCACTTTGTTTAGCACCTGCTCCTCTCTGGACTTTCTGAAGACCTCCCACAACCTAATTCACATATTCTCTCTGGCTTCTGGCAAGATCCCTGCAGGTTGTGATAAAGCTTTATTAGTTTCATTAGACTTTCATTACAGAATAATCAGAATCATGCTAACAAATCCTCTCATTATTGCTGTATAAATCTTGCATCATAGCTCCTTGTTTCTTATTAGTGAGTAGCTGAATGTTCTGCAAGTGCAGGAGGTAAATAAATTGTTGCTGGGCAAAGGCCTGTCAGGCTTCTATTTATTTCCAGACAATCCTGAAACTCTTCCTCAAGCCTTTACTCATACTTTACTCATATCTTCCATGTTGTCTTGCAGCATCCTAGAAGGCACCCAGTAACTGTTTGGAACAGGATGTACTGGGAAGCAGTGCTGTCCTGTAAAGCCCAACCTGTGAGTAACAGGCAGAATTTCTCTCTTAAATTTGTCTTTGTGTGTGTTATGAAGAGAATATCCAAGATCTTCTCTAACAGAGATATCTTACATAGATTTTTCATATTCTACACCTACACAGTGTTGCAATTAAAGAAATTACAGGGTGACAGGCTGACTTCTAACCTCCTAAAATAATTTGCCTTTTCATACAATAGCAATTTAAAACCACTTTAGAGCTGCGATCGTTTGGAGAAAAATCAGGGAATTGGGCTGAGACTTGAGATACAAAGGCAAGCTAAGTTTCAGTTAAAAGCACTCAATAACTCCTTTTGTGATTTTTTAAAAAGAATTTTTAAAATACAAACGTGATTTCAAAAACATTTTTTATATACTAATCTGTGTAATGCATAAACTTGCACATTGTGTTAATTACTATGAAATTAATCACATTTTGTGCTGTGCTTACACAACCTTGTCCTCTAATCAGCATTCCTGCAGACTTCTTCTGATGCTAGATCATTTTTAGCAGGCTTTTAAAAAATATTTATGATTCTAGAGATGTTTCTCTGCTAATTTATTACTTTGAATTGATTGCTGAATGTGAACATGGCGTTCTCTCTATGCTTGTGCTCAAATTCTGATTGCCTGGAGGTGAAACATTGACCTGAACAGCACCAAGTTATCCCAGAATGGTAGAACACCAGGTTGAAAGAGCACCTCAAGGACCTTCCAGCCCCACCTCTCTAGGCAAAGACAAGGGCAATGGGAGTTGGTGGGTGCATTTTAGCTTTTATTAATTCAGATTTCTGGACTACCACGCCAGTTGCCTGTAGCTGTTTTCTGCATTCCATCTTACTCCTTTTGGTACAGAAATAATTTAATGTGCATATGTTGCTCTGGCCTGACATTGCCTTCCTGGTATTCTGTTACAAAGCAGCTCGTTCTCTGCTCTCTGCCACTTGAATTTGCCTTTTTGCTTTTTGCAATCAAAGAACCTTGTTTGCTGTGTTTTAACACTGGTATAGCTGAGCCCATTTCAAAAGGGGTGTGCGGTCCTGTTTGTTAAGAAGCATTGATTGGCTGTTGCCTCAGGAGATTTTATTATTAAGATTTCTGGAGTGTTTCTCATCAGCAAAACATTAGAGTTGAGTGTCAGTCAAACCTGCTGCACACAAAGTTCAGGGTTCAACCAGCTTTATTTCAGAAGGCAACGTGGTGCACTCAGATATGTTCTGTACTTGTTCTGCATCTTTTGTGCAGGGATAACATGCCTGAGGGCTTTTCATTAGTACCAATAGACACTACCCAATTTTTGGGCTTCCTGTTGAGATAAAGTTGTAAAATTCCTAAAGCAAAACTTATTAGGCATTGTACTTTATTTCTCTTAAATGTCCTTCCTGAACTGGTGTACTTGTATATTCATAAACCCGTGTGTGTCTGTGTATACATTCATAGTTTGATTCTCCTGTGATTCAGACACTGACCTGCTCAAATATTTCTTCCGTGGGAAAGAAAAGCTTTAACCAACTGACTGGTCTGGTCAGTTTTTGATAATTTTTTGAATTATTGGCTATTGGATGGCACCTATTCTATTTCATGATGACATGTGTATCCTAAAAGTGGGAATAAGGTGGGGATGCAGACTCATTTCATATAATAAACAGACACTTGCTCAGGATCTTCAGAAGGAAACTAATTTACTTAAAACATAAATAAATAGAAAAAATTACAGAACACTATAAGGTGGTTACTTTTAACAATGTGAATTAATAGATACTTTATTTCTAATTTTAATGTTTGGTTTTATTTATATTAATGTACCATCCATCCTTTGCCACTCTAATTTTTTTTTTTTTGTAGCACAAATATTTAGGAATTTGGGAGGGTGGGCAAACAATTCTATTGAGCTATATTACTCTGATATTTGATTATGAGTTTTCTGCTTTCTAGAACAAAAGAGGCGAAGTGATAAAAGGGAACTCTTTAGTTTGGACCAAGGCCTTGAAGGGCTCAGGACAGGACTTCTGAAGTACCCTCAGTGTTTGAGTGTATGGCAGGAGTATCAAAGAACACCCAGAGCTGAAATCCCAGGAATTAGATTGATCCTCCTGACTTTTCTAACCTCACAAAGTTACACATCCTCTCTCCAGGCTGCTCTTGCCTCTTTGCTGTGATGGCTTCAGTCTAAAAGCAGTGTTGCTCATAGAAACACATTTGCAATTCCATATACCCTTCTACTTATACGCAGTAAATTCAGGATTTATGGCTTAATTTTCTGCAGGGTGCAAGAAGAGAAGGTAAAATACTTTTGAGAAAAGAAATGAAGATAAAGTAGGGAGATTTCAGCCTGAGGAGAGTTCTCTCTTCTTTTCAGGCCTGCAGTTTGATTTCTTAGAAAGTAAAAGCATGTCCTAAAATGTGTCATTTATCAGTGATTCCATCACTCCTTATTGCTCCTTCTGAAAACCTGGATAAAAAGAATCTAAAAAAAGAAATTAAATGACTGAGTGTTAAAACTGGTCATTGCCCAGTTATACCAACCAGCCATTTTATCTAGTGGATATATATGGTGGGTGGGAAATAGAAATTATATTAATTTCTGGGAAGCAAAGGAATTGGTCTATGTACTGAAAACAGCTTGTTGATGGGAATTGATCATCCACAAAAACAAGAAATTATGTCCACTCATTTTGAAAAACCCTCTGGTAAGTGCTCTTAAAGCCTGAGCTAATCTTGAGGTCAGTTACTAGCTTCTTACTACTGTAGTAAAAGAAAGAGGTGTTTGGTTATTTTGCATTTCTTTTGTGGTCTCTTGTGTGTTGTTTTGTGTTTCTTGCTGTTGTGGTTTCTTTGGTCTGTTTTTAAAGCTTTAGAACTTGTAGCTATCTTATAGACATTTATAATATTTACAGTGCCTTCATTTACATTTTTCTTTTTTTCATTACATAAGAAAGTTTTGGTTTTCTGAAGTTTTGAAAGGTTTTTGTTTTCTTCTTTAATGAAGAAACAAGTGCTGTGTAATAGCTTAAAACAATATTGGTAAGAAAATAACCAAATTAAAGAATGTGAACACAGTGTGTTATTTTAGCAGATGGACAACAAGTAAATATTGTAAACAGTCTTATTAAATATTCCTAGAGCTTTTGTATGAAGGTGATGAGTGCTTGTCCTTTTTGAAACACTTTGGTGAAGGACTTAAAATATCCTTAGTAATCCTTTCTAGTTATGTGGGGTTTTCTTCTTGTTACAGACTTTATGCTTTCCATGAGTGCTAATATGTTTAAAGTATTATTCCATATTTGTTCTATTGAAATATCCTGAAACTATCATCATCTAATTCTAAAAGGCTGAGATATCTAAATATAAATAGACATCTGTGTCAAAAAACTTGGATGGAAATATCTTGAGATATCATTATCTAAGGGATTTATTCATATTCTATTATCCTGTGTATTCTAAGGTTCTTTTACAGCATCTGCTTTTGTTTGTATTTATAAATCTCATTGTTTCCTTCACCTTTCCCTGTATTTCTGCATATTCTTCTTTTTGATTAGCATTTTTTTGACTGTACGTTAAAGCTCTCTTCTTGCTGCTTTAGAAGACCAGAATATCTTAAAATGTTAGCGTTGCCTTTTGTGACAGAGACAGAACAAAGAGCATCCTACAGAAACAAGGGGTCACGGTAACTCAGCAATTGGTGCACCTCCCTTGAGCATTGCAAAGTGCCCTGAGAAGGTTCTCACACGGTGTCATGGGGATCTCGGGGGTTTGGAGCTCTGTGGGAGAGCTGGAATTGCCCTACACTGCTTCCAGAAACTGCTTTTGGACACCTTCCCACTTCTCCCCACGCCTGGAGCTGCCAGGCTCCCTTGTCCTACACGAGTCTCCCTTGCCAGCCCCTTCCTGAATGCTCCCAGGTGTCTGGGATATGCCAGTGTGAGAAATGGTGCCAGGCACTGGGAATGGAGAGGCTTAAAATTACAAATGTTTTCAGATGGATTTATGAAGCAGTCTGGCACAAACGTAAAATTTGCCAGACCTTGTGTCAATGGAGATGTCAGCATTCTGTAACCTGCCAGAACATTGTTATTTGATTTACAGCAGATATCTCAGCTTCTACTTGCATGCATATAGATATAAGTATATATATTTACACCCACATGTTTATATATAATGCACATAATCCCCTCCCTCCTTAACTATACACTCCTTACCAGAGAGTGGCACAGACCAGTGGTACTGATTTCTTTTTTGAGTGTGTAAATAACTTATCCCGCAACCTGCAGAGTCCCTGTGAGCTCCTTGCCTGTGTGACAGTGTTCACGTCCCTTAGTAGTTACCAAGAACAGAAAAGAAAGCTCTAAACCTACAAAAGTTTGAAGTTTCACGTTAATTTTTATATTTGATATGTTTTGAGTACCTTTAAAGGAATGTTAAAGATCACTTGAGAGGCTACTGCACCAGCTCAGGCACGGGTTTAGCTGATGACATTAATATACCTTTTATATTAAGTGCTAACATCAGTTAACCTTTTGTGAGAGTTTATTCTTTCCTGGAAAAATTATGTTTTAGTGAGTCATTTTGCTGAGCACAGTGCAGCTATTCTTTGACATTTCACCATTTGTAGCTGCAGTGATCCATCTGACTGTAAAAGTATGCACTGGCAGAAAGCTAAACAATTTTTGCAGGCTGTCAGTGGTAATAATTTGTTCCATTTTGTCATAAGAATAAATCTTCAATGAGTTTTGCAAAAACCTAAGTATAGCACGGGAGATGGAGAGTTTGGGGGCAGGTAATGATACATTGCTTTTCTCTGAAAAAGATTACTTCTGTGGAGGATGATGTACCTATTTCAGTGAATTTGTATAATCTTTTTTCTAACTATTTGACGTTCTTGAAGTTTCTGAAATTTTCTTGCTTTTATGAAGGGATACATGCATAGTGTGAGAAATCTAATTTTCCAGAGAAAATAAGATCGTAATGGAAGTGCAGAGAGTTCCTTCTTGCAGTTTTGTTTATTTTGGGGTGTGTTTCTTTGCCCAGCAGTATTTATTTTAAATTCCATTGAAAAGTTTTCAGAAAAAAAGATGAATTCTCTTTCATGTTAATTGAAGACTGACTCAGTCCTTTAGAAACTAAAGCTTTATTAAAGTTTTAATGGTTTTGAAATTCTTGTTTAGATGGAGATTCAGGTAAGGAAAGCCTTTTCCGACAACAGAAGGCAATATTTTTAATCTTTGGATATGTCACCTCAATTTTTGCTGAGTTTTGTGGGCAATCTTTCATGGCTCCTTCATAGGAGACCCATGCAAAAGGCTTAGGGTGGTTTGCCAACTCCTTGGGAAGTTTGCTCACTACATTTTAATAATAATTTTCTTTTTAATATGATGAAACAATCAGTGAGACGGTTAGAAGAAGAAAATCTGAATTTAGTAGAGGGGAGGATCTCTTCTTTCCTCCTCACTTGATAGGTTGTTTTCCTTCTAGTCTTCAGGGGGATTCTGCCTTTTTTTCCACCCCTCTATTTTCTTTCTGTATTTTTTCTTTCCTTCTGGGGTTCAACATCAGACACATTAAGAACCCAGGCACTTCTCTGAACGTCTGCCAAATGTACTAAATTACTCTGGTGCTCACAACAGAAGATATTATGGCAGCTTTGGAGAATCAGCTGGAGAAGAGTCTGTTGCTGCAATTTTTTCCTGTGGGATGCCAGGATGATGGAGTGTTCCATGCGACCACATAGGGCTATAAGCAGTTTGTAGTCTAATAATTACAGTGCAGAATATTGAATGTACAAAGACGTGTCATTTTGCAAAGTCGAATTAAAGCGTGTACAACTGGGAAGGTTTCAGTGCACCCTCTGTATTTCGAACTCATATTAAAAACGATTCATGGAATTGGGTATATTTGCTTATAAATTTTCATATACAGCTAAAGCTATATGAAAAACCAGTAATGATTTGTTTTGATTTTTTGGTGGTTTTTTTTTGGTTGAGTTTTTTCTTTTTTTCTTTTTTTTTTTTTAAACCGGCAAAGCAGACTAAAAGTGTTTGAAGAAAGAAATGGTTCTGGATTTGGTCAAACCTTTCCACATAATGCATCAGAAATGGCTTATTTTATTGTTTCTCTCTGAACCTTTTCTAGTTCCATCTTTGTTTAGTTCTGGTTCCTGTGACAGACCATCAGTAACATGTTCTGAAGTAGAGAGAGAGAATATTTGAAGAGCAATGTTTTACCAAAAAAAAAAAAGAAAAAAATAAAAAGGCAGGCCAGAGGAAAGGAAACAGTTAAAAGATCAAGCTTAAAATGAAATATATACCTAGGTTCGTTTGGAAAGAGATATTTAGCCAATCACATGGCAGGATTTATATAATAAAATAACCTTTAGTTGCTATTACTTACTTCAATTATCTAGGAGAAAGTGTTAGAGGTTTCAGATAGCTTAGTTGCTTAGCTTAAGACTTCTTTCACATCCCAAATATCCTTCCTTTCGTGCTGGAATGTATGGTACAGATTCTTGGGTGCAATAGCAAAAGTATTTCATGCACAATGTAGAAAATGAATAATGGCTAAACCTGCATCACCTGTTTTGCCTTTTTGGTCATAACTGAAGTATCTTTTATTTGTCTGGTTTAGGACAGAAAATATGTGGTTCTTTTGATTGTCAGTTGCTATTTCTGCCGTCTGTTTTTCCCTAAAAATTAATAAGGTTCCATAGAATATATCTCATCTATCGTAGTCTAATTTGCCACTAAGGCTCTTCCTTTCCTAATAAACTAATATTTTCAAAATACATATGATATGAACATTAGTTTGTCATAAAATCACAGAGCTTTTGTGTATTTTTCCAGGATTATTAATTCTGTAGGTTTAGCCATCCATATTTAATCAATATTTCTTGTACACATTTCCTTTTGTGTACAAACACATGCATACATGGGCACACATTTTCTCTGTGACTTTCTCATAACTGCTCTACTGCTCAAGTGTTTTGGGATCAATTAATCTTGAATACAGAGCAGTCTCCAAACATTTTCTAATAGATCGCCTCACAGAGCCATTACTCAGTGATATTTCCACTTTTTACATGTTTTATAGGCATCAATGTTAAGTATTTTGACAAACTGTGATATGATGCTACTGCTTTATGTTAAATAATCTCCAAATAATTAAGACATACATGTGAGATGTATTTGATTCAGATTTTATGGTCTGGGACTCAGAAGGTTATAGCTTCTGAACAACAAAACGGTTTCTCAAAGAGAATAAAAAAAGCCAACTTCTTTGAAAATCAATGTTTTGAGTTCTCTTGAGGCTTATCCTTTGAAGCCTGCATTTAATTTACTACTTGTCTGGTTGTTAAGTTCCACTCTGGCTCTTCTGAGTTAAGTGAGCTCAGTTTTCTCACTCAGTAGGCCTCCACTCACATAGAGGCAGAGGCTATTGGTAGTTCAATGATAAATTTTTGGTGGTTTTTTTTCATGTTTATTCTTTTTTTCCATCCATTTCTTGCACTTCAGACTAAGAAAAATGCATTTTATGTTAAATATATTTTATGTTATGCATTTTATGTTAAAGCCTTTAGCATTTTCAGCAATGTATCTTGATGATCTTTTCATACATCTCTGAGAGTAGACACTGAACATACAATATTCAGTGCCCAGCCTAGGACACTGTACTACACCTCAATAGAAATATGCACATTCTCTTGCAAAGATAATTGGGATGAGATTTAAGCCATTAAAAAAAAAAAAATTGCTGTAGTTTGGATCAGCTGCAAGCAGATGAGGTCCTTTAAGATGAGCTAAGACCTTAAAAATTGAGCTCCATGATTACAAGCTGTTAAATAACTCTGTTAACAGGTATGACATTTGTTTCTCTGAATTATTGCAGAAGTACGTTTTAAAAATATCTAAACCGAAACTCTTTCTCTGGTCACCTCCTTTTGCCTTTACTTAATTTCTATTGAATGCTTATTATTTTTATTTTGGTATGATCATAGAAATGTCATGGTATTTGTTGTCTGTCTTTGTAGAATTCCAGAATTACATCAAAGATGCACATCCAAAAAAAACTGCTTCCAAAAGTAAATAGTAGTATTGACAGGCAATTTTTGTGACTTAACTCCTACTGTTTTCTCTCAGAACAAATTGAGTCAATCAAACATTTCAGAACAAAGTATTTGCACTACATTAATTTCTTTTTCTTTGAGAAGGTAGATGCCATTACACTTTATTATTGTTTTAATTTCCATTTACTTTGTCTTCTGCTTAATATCAATTGAGTCTTGAGACTTTTACCCTGCTTCTGCCATCTGTGTTTTATGACAGAAATGGAATGTAGCTCTTTTAATCAAAATGGACCAGGTTATTGAGATGGGACCTCTTAATAAAGTTGCAATTTTAGGGATGATCAAGTAGCATAATAGAAATATTCATGTATCCATGAAGCCTAAAGTAATTATTTCAACCTTTAATGTAAAGTTACTAAATCTTCATGAGTAGTCAGGTTATGCATATATCCAATTCTGATGGATTTTTGGTTGCTTGCTTTATGACACTGGGTGGTACTGCACTCATGCTCTCAAGGAAGTTATTTCAAATGTTTCCAAAAGACAGTCAGAGAGCTTAATCAGATACTGAGAGTGAAGGTGAAATGAGTCAACTCCTTTGGAAACAATGTCAGTTCAATTTATTTTCATTAAAAAGCACTACAGAGATTTATAATCCCAAAGTATCTGTAATTTATAATGCTTGCATTTGAAACTTTAATTATATCCTTGTTGAACAAAACACTGTGTTATTAATTATCAGACAGCAAAGGCTAATGTTTCATTACTAAAATTAGTTTTAAGTTTGCACTGTGCCTTTCTATCTCAGTTCTGTGGTGGAGACTTAAGGGAGTAGATGTACAAGATACACAAATGCAGGTTGAACTCAATTTTTTTAGGTAAATAATATACCTTCATATATATGTGCATCACGAGCAGCAACTGAAGTCATCTCCCTGCAGTCCTGCCTATATAAGTCTCAACAAAAGAGGTGAGCCAAGTTTTACTTCAGAAGTGTTTTAGGAACTTAAAATGTTCCACACAAATTTTCATATTTGCATAGACAAGTGTAACTCATTGTGTTTATTCCAAATTTTTGTGAGGTTTGACAGTTACAGTTTTCAGGGTATCCTAGTTCACACCATTAATCACTAATTTCTTCTCTAAGCTTGTTGAAAAAATTGTAGATAGATCTGAGACTTTAATTGCTGCGTAATAACTTTGTGGCTCTGTTTCTCCATAGTCCTGTGTGCTCTGTGACTTTCTAACAGCAAAAACTTTACCAGTCCTTTGTCTTTGGTTTGAAAACTTTAAGGAAATGTCTCTCTGACATGAACTTCATTTACTAATTACACCATGAGAATTGTCTCTCAAAACAAATATTGCTGCACGGCCATACATAATTTTATACATAGATAATGCCAAAATCCATAAGGAAGTCTTTAGGTTCTTATCAGTAAAAAAAATTGAAAAAATATTGCAGTTGTAAACCATCTTGTTAATAATCAGTTTGGCTCTTTATCACTTCAGATATGTATAAATTTTATATAATTCTATAGACTTGAAATCACCCCCCAACCCCCCTCCATTTGAGTGTTAAGTACTGTAGACAGAACATATGTTCTGGTTTGGAAAACACATTTTTATTCAACTTGTAAATGAACTAGAAGTAGATGTTTATTATTATCTTTAGCCTTTCTGGCACAATTAAGGATCTAGGTTCCCACAAGAAGGAAACCTCTGACTTACGAAGCATTTCTGGAAGGTAGAACAGTGTCTGCCTAAATCTGAAATTCCTCTCCAGATGTTTACCAAGATTGGTAACCAAGTTTTGACAAATACACACAGACACAAATGTACATATCTACCAAATAACCAAAACTCATTCATACAATAACCACACTACATGTTCGTGTACGTCTGACCTATAGAAAAATAATTTAATATATGCATGTCTGTTGGTTACTGTCACACTTATTTCTTTGTTTTTCCTAAAAAAAGCTGAGAAATCCACCACTTTTAATAGAACTGTCTTTTTGCAGTACTGAACTTGGACCAAAACTCCTTAATGTTTAAATGTGCACTCTTGGATCCCCAAGAAGCACAGATTTGATCCAGGCTGTATATGAATACAGGATAGGATTTCTGTTCAGTTAGCCAGAACATGTGATTAGGATTCATGATGGATTATCCCTTCTGTGTTGGGAGTAGAAGGACAGATAAATGGGCACAGAACAAGAGCAAAGCAGATGGGCAATGATATAAAAGCTGATGTAATAAAACACCTCCACAATTTTTGAACAAATTTGAAATGCTCTTAGGCTTGTGCTTGCAGTCATTTAGTTGACATACCTTAATCTGGCTCTAAATCTTTATTTACTGTGTCACTATACTATGGCATGGGTTATTTTCAGGCATATGTGTTCAGTGTGGCCTTTACCTGAGATGGATGGTCTACACAAACACAGGCGTTTCGGCATGAGTTTGTCACATATTTGCAGCAAAGGCAGATGTGCTATAAAACGTGTGTCTCTTTCCAACTCCCTTGATTCTTTATCTCTGTGATATCCATTTCTGTTTGTTCCACTTTGTCTGAGTTTCACCTCATTGCCTGCCCTTGAGCTTCTCTCGTCCTTCATTGCAGTTTTTTTTCTGGTTACAGTTCTAAGGGATTGTCTTGCTGTTGTGCCTGCGTTTTGCTCTTCTTTCTTGACCTCTGTTTCTTCTGCTGCTAAAGTTAATGTTTCCCTTTGCTACTCACCAGTGGGGTTGGTGCCCCTATCTCCCTGTCTGTCCTCTGACTCCATTCTTTCCCTGCTGCTGAGCACAAAATTTTGGAGTGGAAAGGTAGATTAGCAAGTAAACTGATCAATGACAATTTGATCACCTTCCTCCCAACCTGGAACTCCCAAACTATGATTTTTACTCCAATATGTCAGCCAAAAAAATGAATTCTATAGGAAGATTTAGAAAAGGATGCAGTAAAAAGAGAAAAGAAAGTCACCACCACAGGTGGTGGACCTGGAATGTTTCCCTGGAAACAGGGAGTTTCTACCATTGTATTTGTTTCAACAGAACCTTAGCTCATGGAAGGTGTACTTCTAAAACTTTCCTTGGAAAAATAACTTTCTTTTATACTCTCGAGAACTTTATGCCCTCAGGATAGATACCAGCACTGCTTAACACACTCCATGCAACAATCCCATCCCAGGGAGAGATGTTACGTGATTGAATTCCTCGCGTAAATGTAGCAATTCCTGTTTGCTGGATGGATCTTTCTGAGTGGTTGGTAAATGAAATAGAAATTTATGCACCTACTGAGGGAACTTCAATTTACTAAAACATAATTTCATTGTGGTCAAGAAGTGGGTTTTGTAGTGGCAGTAAATTGGCATTTATAGGCCTTAAAATGATGTACAGAGCAAGAACAGTGATTAAATAAGATATTTTGTTAGGGAACAGGACAGTCCTGGGAGCAGCATGATGTCTGGGGTGGTGTGATTTCAGAAGAAGCTTGTGTAAACTCTCCTCTCCTGTCCATTCCATGTGGGTCGGTGATGCTGCTGTATAAAGTGATGCAAGAATACAACCAACCAACCAAGAAAAAACCCAACCAACAGAACTCAGACGGTGGTGACTGTCATGTGAGATTTAAACCCCAGACTTTGGAGCAGTGTTCTCTCACCGGCTTATTGTCACATACTAAAGTAGTGATTTGAGTCTATTGTCCATGCTACACTGCCAGTCACTGAAAGATCTGGAAGACAGATTTTTGGGGGTATCTGGAACTTTTAGAGTGCAATTATTAAAGGTAACAAAGGATCAAAGGGCATTCATCTGCATTTTTAAAATCTTCATGCTCAATACCATACACTGTCTCCAACTATTTCTTTCTGCCTCAGGAACGAAGCAGGTTGTGTTAGACATGTGGCTTCAGCTTTTTTAAAAATTGGTTTTATGGGAAACAAAAGACATACTTTGTTATCAGTCCCAGGAAACCCATCTAGTTCATTAGTATCTCTCACATCTCCTTATAATGTGGGTAAAGACAACCATTGGATAGAAGACTATGGGATGACTATAATTGTCATCTATTGGCTGCCTTAAAAGAATAGTAGGAAGGGAATAGGATTTATGCACTTTCTCAATGTGCATTTGTATTTTTGCTTGTCTCCTGCTGTGCATATAGATGGCTAATATTTCTGAGATTTCCTTTTCTTCTAGATACATAAAAGATAACTGATACCTATTTGAGAAATGTATAAATGGATTTGTGTTTATGGAATATTTTTGAATACAAGAGGAGTAGTTTATACCAGTAGAGATGATATAGACGGTAAGAAAGAAGGATTTGCACAGAAAAATAAAAATAACAGTGAAAAAAGGTCCCAAATAATAGGAAAACTATTATACAAACGTAGAGTATTTATTCAATTGTAGCTATTAGCATAGTACATGACATCCATAGTCAATACTGACCACGAGAAATTGATTTAAAATGAATGTTTTAGTCCATGAGTCTTCTATTAAGTCTCAACAAGTGTGCTATAAGCATAGTCTTTCACTGCAGGTTTCCTTTTATATGGAATTAGAAAAAGAACCGCTTATTTCAGGAATTTTTTTCTCCTCACGTGGTAGTTGCTGTGGTATGTAGTCGCTTAAGAAGAAAACAAAAGAAAACTGCAAATGTATTTCTATAATTAGGCTGGAATGCTCCTTCGCTTTTTTCCAGAATGTTCTAGGATAACTCCTTTGCTAATGTTTTGAGCGGGGTTTATTTGTTTGTTTAGTTTTGTTTTCCTGATACTGTTTTTGCCATATGACATATGCATAATGTTTAGGAATAGCGAAAAAAAAAAGGTACTAATAGTTGAATTGGAGAAGGACATATTTTTATATGTTTTTGTGTGAATACTTTATTTGAGTATTAAAGCCTAAGGTATGCTTTTGAAGTGCCTACTACTTTTGAATGTCCATTTAAATACAAAAGTACCTAATTCTTAAGGCATGTTCTACACACAGCAAAATGTGACTCTTTAAATGTGTTTCAAATTGAATATCTGCAACCAGCAATAATTTCTGAAAATTGATTAATCTTCCTGTGATGTAGAATACATGCTGTCTTCCTTTAATATCTCTTCCTGCTGATGCCAGAAAACCTACACTGCAAAGAAACAAATTCAAATGTTGAAATTAAAGTAATTTTTTCCCATTCTTTATCCTACTTTCTTATTCATTCTTTTCCTTGCTTTATCATGGTAAAAAACGGAGGAAGATTGGAACACCCAAAGGGATGAAATAATGATCTCGATGGGAAGTTTGTGAGTTTGGGGACACTGCTGTTATATAAATGCCTGTCATGGGCCCGTATAAATCTCTGTGCCAGCAGAAACTAAAGCACTGCAGCAGTTTTCCTTGCTACTACTTCAATTTACAGATGTGGAGTAACCACAGCAGAAAGAGAAAATGATGAAATAATGTTATTTTTAAGCAAATGTTTATTCATGAAGTTCCCATTTTTCTGCTGGCCCTGCCTGGGCTCTCAGCAGGTTGTGTAAGGCACACCCCAGAGCAGCACAGGCACAGAGCAGCAGTGCTGAGGCATCTGCTACACAGGCACCAAAAAAATAAAACGCAACTCAGCTGGAAATTAAAAAAAGGACTTGATTATTCTTTCACCGGTTTTAATATGATAGGGAATAAACTTGCTTACTGATGGCAGTATATTATGTCTGACTGATGCTACAGAATTTGTTTTTGCTTATGAAGGGATTTAAGAAAAATATTTTCCAAAAAAGAAGTGAACCTGATTTTGTATTCTGTCCTGAAGGAATTACTTGGGCTGTAAGATATGTGCAGTACAATGAAAACTGAATAAGTTCTCATGCTAGTGCTCTTTGAAAATGTCTCATTTTCACCTCTCTTTCACTACTGACATGTTGCCTACATAACTATTTTTAAGATTAATTTGGACATTCTGAAGTGTTGATTTTTGTGACTCAGTATAACCCAGGAAAACTTCTTGGGAAAAATTAGATGCTAATTAAGAACATTATAGCAAGCGAAAGGTATATCTAATGTTTGTCAGTGAGTGTTTGATAGTGGGTGTTTTTTTATTTCTTTTACCTAATCATGAGGTGTTTATATTTGTTTGAACTGGATCATACTATTTATAAATAGAAAGTAAGTTAGATTATTTGTGATACCTTAATGAGATAATTCTGGACTTTTTTAGAGTTTTACAGAAGTGAGACAAATATCTATACTGAGTTACATGAAGATAAAATTATAATGTTACTGTTAAAATAAGATAAATGTACTTGAAATTACATAAATTTAATAAAGCATGGTAGAATAAGTTTATTTCCAGTCAAAAATATCAGACAGTAAATTTTTAAGTTAACTTGATAAAAGATAAAAAAGAATTTTAAGAATAACTGTTGGCTCTGGTCCTCAAAAACAGGGTTTAAAATATCTTTTACAATTAATTTCATTAGCCATATTTCTTTCATTTAGAAACACATCCTTTCACATATTATTTATGGTGGACACCTTTCCTGATGGACGAACATTTTAGGGAAGTGAAAATGGATTTTCATGTGAGCATTTTGGGATGCAGTGGTGCTGTACAGGCAGAAGTTATGCTTTGCAGTGAAGCCAGCGTTCATTCTCTTTCTCATTTTTTGCGAGATGAAGTCTTTGTTATTTTGGTCTACAATATTGTATCTTCTGAATAGGATGATCATCATCTTATTTTCTGTAAGAATTTACAGGTAAACCAGTTTTCACAGTAACAACCCAATAATTTAGTTGCATCCTGCAGAAAATGTGTGTATTCAGATGGCTGCAATCAGCTCACTGCAGCAGCCTGAGTGACCTGAGAGCCAACCTCTGCTCACCTACCTGGGTTTGGGTGCAGGGAGTGACTGTATTACACCAACAGGTCCTCAGCAGCATCCTGATTTTCCTCTTACTGTGTTTAGCTATTGAAAGCAGCTGAAGGTGTTGCAGGCATCCCTGTGCATCTTGTCCTGCCCTTGGACAGGTGTTGTGTTTAAATGGTACCTTGTTGGGTGCTTCCATGCGAAGCAATTGCCCACCCATGTTGACAAATGTTTGTTTCTCTCTTGCCCTTTAGTGAAATCCGTTTGGTCTCGTTGGTGCTCGCATGGACTTTGGTGTGTTCTCAGTCCTGTGACAATTGTGAGTGACCAGATGGCATCAAACAGGCTTTTAGGTTGAATGACAAACACTTAAAAAGCCACTGTAGCGTGGCTGGCCATGCAACACAGCTACCTTCTCAGCAGGAAAGACAGGAATTTTGGCTTGTAACAAAGTCAAACTTTAGCTATAAAGCATATTAATGTTGGAAGGAACTCCAAAGCCCTTGTGTGATGTTTAGTTACTTGAAAGTTTTGGTCGTTTTCCTACAGTTTTGCCCATTAAAAGCAGTTAATTAGGTTTTCCATGCTGTTTATACATTCTGAAAGGCTTAAAATATTCTAGTGATGTCCCTTTTTTAAAAAAAAAAAAACCAGCAAAACAACAAAAGGCAGCAACAAAGAAACCCAACCTAAAATGCCACCCCAACTTTTATCTCTACTCCAGACTACACAAGCTCTAAACAACAAAATTAAGTCTTCTATAATTCTGGATATGCACAGAGATATTAAGAATTGCGTTATGAGCAAGTTCAGTATGGGAATATTCAGTCTTCTATAACAATATAAATTTAGGCTGTAATGTCAGTGGAACAGAAAATTATCTCAGGTTAATAAGTGCATCCTTCTACTTAAATATCAGGGCAAAGATGAAGATTTTATGCATAAAGTTCAAGATATTTCAAATCCATTGAGTGAGAAATAGTGGTCATTTCTGCAAATTACTCTTACCATTTGCCTAACCACTGTGCTACAAATACCTGAACTCATTTAAATCCTTATTATAAAACAATAAGGGACTAAAATACTTTGTCCCTCTCATTTTATAATTAAAGATTAAATGTGAAATAGAATATCGGAGACATTTCAAAAAGGCTTAAGTACTCGAGTTCTTCACTTGAATAGTAAACACTTATTGGGATCAGTCATGTGGTTTTTCTTGCAAAAAACCACAGAAACAAACAAAAGTAGGATAACACAAAACCACAAAAAGTAGGATAGTGTGACTATCCTACTGCTGGATAGACTTTGTATTTTGAACTAAGTTTCAGATATATGGATAGTTTCTTGTTTAATTTGAATTAAAAGCTTTATACCACTTTGCCATCTTATTTTCTGCATTCGGTTAATCAGCACTTTATTTATCTCTGAAAGTACCATGACCTTCCCTGACCTCCAAGGCTACCACATGTGACTGTCAGAGGTGCCCAGATGCTCCTGTATTACAGAGCCAAGATGACTGCAGCCCTCGAATAGAACAGAGCAGGACACTGGCTGAGCCACTTGACTCATTCCATAACTCAAGTTATTTCTGTGACCTTCAAGAAAAACACAGCTGTGAAACCACCAGGTGATTTACAAATAACTTACAAAAGGTACAGATTTCAGGGCTTTGTAAAAGAATGAGTTGGGTTGGTTTTTTTTTTTGCAGTGTGTCTTTCTCTTTTGTCCTCTGAGTCTTGGATATAGAGTCACAGAATGGTTTGGGTTAGAAGGGATCTTAAAGATCATACAGTACCACCCCCTGCCATGGGCAAGGACACCTTCCACTATCCCAGGTTGCTCCAAGCCCTGTCCAACCTGACTGTGGTCACTTCCAGAGATGGGGCAGCCACAGCTTCTCTGGGCAACCCGTGCCAGGGCCTCAGCACCCTCACAGGGAAGAATTTCTTCATAATATCCCGTCTAAATCTACTGTCAATTTGAACCCATTGCCCCTTGTTATGTCATTACATGCTCTTTATCTCCATCTTTCCTGTAGGCTCCCTTCATATGACAGCACTTTCTCCATGTTAATAATACTGTGTGATGCACTTTCCACAAATACGTATTAGATGAAGAATGGTTCCCGTTCTCCATTCTTTGATTTCCCAGACCACAGAATAGGATTTTTGTCTTTAGACTTTTCATCTGGGAATTTATTTGCTTTTTGAACCTTTTCAGGCTTAAAATATTCACAACCTACTGACAGCAGGTGGGTGGCAAAGTGGTGGTGTGAACAAAAGAAGTGGTCCTTTTTATCTCCACTTCCCTTCTGCACCCCGTATTATCTCCTGTAACAATAGGATTCTACAGTTGTACTTGCTAATTTTTCGTATTTATTTTACAATTCAGAGGAGCTAATGGGAATTTTAGCATGCCTGGCTCGTAGCTGTTAGTTATGTACTCTTAGACATCTCCCAGTGACAGTGATGCATGTTTAAAGCTGCTCAGTGGTGCTTACCATGTTAAACAGGTGGATCCTGGAGAAGCTGTATAGTCACACCAAATTCTAACATAATTAAGCAGATCGTACATCATATTTTGAACTGACTTTAAAGGGCAAACTGAATGACAATGTTTTGTTTATGACCTTTTAATCTTGTCTACAACAAATTAAATTTTGTCGACTGAAAATAAATTTGTAAAGATGATGAAGTGTCTTATGGCAAGAAAATCCGTTAGGAAGTCTTGAGAGTGTCTTGATAAACTCCTCTTTGTAAGCTTCACGGGCATTCAGCATTATATCTAGTGAAGTTATTTGTGTTTGTGTGTGTTGAGGGGAGGAGGATGAACACAAGGCACTTCATTTGATCTCCTTGTGAAGAAATACTGAATTCTGTGATTTCAGTTGACTCAGAGGAAAACCTTGTGTATGCAAACTTTAGCTGAAAAACCATAAGCCATCTTCAATTCATGTCACAATCTCATGTGGTTGAAAAACATTATTTTTAAGCAAGTTATAAAGTCATAGATATTTGATTTTAATTAAAATAAGGCATTTATCTCTGAGCCCCCCCCATTCCTGGAACTGTTCAAGGCCAGGTTGGATGGCACTTTGAGCAACCTGGTCTGGTGGAAGGTGTCCCTGCCCCTGGCAGGGGGTTGGAACTAAATGATCCTTAAGGTCCCTTCCAACCAAGCCATTTTATGATACTGTGACTTTCTGGCATTGTGTAGGAATATTGGTGCTAATGGAAATCTCTCCTGTTTCAGTTCATTGCTATTATCATAGACAATGATAATTGTATGATAAAATCTGTCATGCAATCTTTGCAGTAAATTTTCAAATTCTATCACTAAGTCATCACTGTCATAAGGAAACTGTTCTAAAACTTCATTAATAGGTTGAAAATACCTTTTAAATTTTCATCTTAGATTAGTTCAAGTTCTGTCAAAATCACTGAAATTTATTGCAAACATTGTTCTAATGCTCCTTTCAAAAGTACAGAGTAAACAACAAGCAAGGAAGAGCAGAAAATGCTTTGGCAAGGACAAAAACATCAGTTTTGTCACAGGAAAAAAAAAAGAGTAAATAGTATGGATTAGCAGGATTAAAAGATTAAAGTAAGAAAGAAATGGATGCAATGTTCCTTGCAGAGCTGCCACCTTGAGAGAGCCTCTGTTTCATTTCCAGTCCCAGCTGCTCTGGAAAAGGTTCAGAAAAGGACAAGATGGATATTCTCTGTGGCCTTCAAATTGTAGGCAATGTGCATAACTTAATGCCTTTATGCTAGAATATTGTTTGTATTATCAAGTGACAACACTGAAATCTGAGGCAGTTTGGATTGCTCCCTGGATAAGACAGCTTGTCACACAAGCAAACATGAAATAGTTGTGGTACAAATCCAAATGTGAAGTACCTATGGGTTGACTGCAGCTTTGCATTTCCCGTGGATTAAGTACTGCAGACATATTTAACCAAAAAGTGAATTTAAAGTGAAAAATGTCTTGCCAAAGGAAGGGATCTAGGAGCTCATTGCATTACAAAATTACATGTTAAATTGTAAACGTATCTTTAAAAATTACAAATTTAAGTGAGACATTGTCATCTAAAGCACTTGTACCGTTTTTGTGTGAAGTTACTGTGTGAGAGCTAACTTGAACAGAGAGAGACTAAAGAAATACAACTTTAAGGAAGAAAAGAAGATTCAGTGTTAAGCTATTTCAAGCAAGAATTTAAAATCTGAGTCACTCAGAACCTGGGTTAGCTAAAGAGAAATTGAACATTTCATTGGCCTCACTGTAACTCAGACTTTCACCATTTATATAACTAGAGACAAAAATTAGAAAATTAACTGAAATATCAGCAGAAGTTTTGTGAGTATTGTTTCTTTCTCTAGTCTCTCCTCTAATAATGTTAAAGCGAAGCAGAAAATGGCAACTATGTTGATCTCTCTTCTTAGTTGAACACAGTATATACCTTTTTGTAAAGAACTATATTTCCAGTGAAATACATAGTATGAATCAAATGAACATTATAAATGATCCTTTTTTAAGTTTACATTTGCATAACAAGGATAAACCCAACATTTTCTGTGGAATCCAAGTTGGCTTTGACTTAAAGGATTTGGAAGTTAAGTTTTCAAAAGGGACAAAAGAACCATAACTACTTTAGTCGTTTTGTATCACCTTTTCTAAGTCATTAGTGGATAAATGGGTTGTTACACCTGGGAGTGGTGGGTGTTAGCACAGCCAGCCACACAGGCAAGGCACAGCACTGCAGTGGCTACGCTAGAAATGCAGTTTCAAAAAGGTATTTCACAGCAAAGTGTTTCAGTTTGAGTGGAGAGAGGACCTGTGTTGATAGTAATAGCATTTCTGTTCACTGATTACATCTTTTCCCTGAATTTTGCAAAATATTAGCATGAGTAAATTTTACTGAACTGGCTCTGAATGTGTGTTAGAGCTGAATATGCTTGCTCTTTGCCTCAGAAGCATTAGTATTCAGTGTATGCATTTGAGCTTTAAAGTGGTCTGTCAGCTTTGAAATACATGACTCAATACTGTGTTCAAAGGAAAAAAACTCCCACAACCTCATTGTACAGGCTTGTTAGGGATTGTGAATTAGAATAATATCGATAATTAGCCTTTTACTATTGAGCGTGGTATGTGCTGCACCAGGGTAAGAAATCACTGTGAAATATCCCTGAGATTATTCTGAACTGAGTGTTAAGTTTGGCATTTCTCAGTAGGTGGAGGTTTAGGACTTATTTTTCTTAGGAAAGTCTGTCTGTATCCCATAACTTGAACCCTTTTTGAATGGGACATTTTTCATTAAGGACCTGAGAGAACTCTGGACACCAGAACAGGAAGAAATGATGAAATAACCTTGCAACTGATAAAAACTCTTTTAATAATAACACTGGCTCACAAAAATAACAGGTGCATAGCAAAAGTCTCATCTGCCCTTATGACAAGAACTGGTTTCTTTTATCATAACAAGACTATCCCAATATTGCATTTGTGGTATTGTGGTTTTCACTGACTAATATTGGCTTTGTTGCTCATTTTTACCTCTTGAGAGAGAAGAGGAAGGTAGTAGCCTGCTGCCCTGTCTTCTGGGTCCTTCTTTATAAGGACCTGTGTGCTAGGAATTGTGCAAAGGGAACTTCAGCTCTCCCGGGGGATGCATGCAAGGAGCAGCAGAACTTCTGCTTCTTCATTGCTTTGAGAACCAGTAGAGCTGATTGTTCTGTGAAGCTGGTCTCTTAAAGGAGCAGAGAACCACTGAATCACAGAATACATTTAAGCATTTCTTGTATTGGTCTTTAATGCCAAAGGCAACTGTACAATTGGTTATTTAAGCATGTTTCATTGCTGTGAAATTGGTAATTTTTTCCTTTTACATGACATTGCGTTCGTATTTTCATGAGTTGCATCATTTTAATTCATGCAGGAGGTTGCACTGTGCGAAGTGGGCTTCTCTGTGACTCAAGTAGTTGTAACAATATTTAAATTACATGTAAGGTACCATATTTTAGCTGCTGATATGATCATTTATGACTAACCGATTACAATTTGTTAGCACAGAACTGACCTTTTTCTTGTAAGGAAAGGGCACATTTTACAGCTTCCTGAACATGTCTTATCTACTTAGAAGGTTTTACAGAAAAGTAACATGTAGTGACATTTAGTTTTATTCTAGTTCACTGCCATTAACCTCCTCATACAGACTTTTACATAGCTGTGTGTAGGGCTTTATCAGGAGAGCACAAATTAAGCATTGCTGTTCGGAGCTGAAGCTTTGTTACCCTGCTGGATCCTACAAAACTGCAATATTCCAGTACTTAATGCTCTCTGTGCTCCTGCCTGGGACACACATTCACCCAAGCACTTAAAGAAACTCAGCTTCATCAAGTCAATGATGACATTTCTTCACAGCTCTGGAGCATCATTTTAAATATTTGTTGGCTTGTCACGAGCAGTCTTTGCTGATTGCCCTACATCCGTGTAGGGCTTGCTGGGAGAGCAGTGGATGTGGTTCGGTTCCTTGGAGAAAACCAATTTACATGGTTGTGTTCTTTTTAATATTCATATTTCACTTGGTTCACTTTTCCATTTCTGTACTATTCAGTGTGCTCAGTGCTTTGCTTTGCACCCCTTGGATCAGTTCAGGAGTTAACAAAGTATGGAAGGTTTCGGTGAGCACATATTCAACCACAAATTTCTATTTTTTTTTTTCCCCGCTGTGTTTAATGGATTCAGACATAAAATCTAAGGCGTTTCACAGGCTGTTTGATATGTGTGGGAAAGCACAGTTCAAAATGAGGTTTTCCTTTCAGTTAATTTAATGTTTGGAGTCTGTCAGATTCACTGAAAGATGGGTAGTTAGACCGTGTGAGTAACAAAGGACTCATATCATCCCTCCTCCACTCCTATGGTCAGCCTCCCTTGAACGTGCTCATTAAACTGATAAATGATTTTCATCAGGGAACATTAGAAATGCTCCAGACTAAGAGAAAATCCAGTCAGAACCACCTAAGAAGCTTTCTAAAGCATATTGAGAGTCACCTCAAGTTTTAACTCTTGCTTTGGATTGGAATGCTTTGCACTGTAGGTGTTACTACAGTTCCAGGTATTTAACAATGTTGATGGAATTTGGAACAATAGCAGCAGTGGGATAAGAATTCAGTCAGAACATACAAATTTGGCAGTGAATAATTCATTAGTCCTTACTTATTAGCACTCATTAATGTATTGCTCAATAAGAATGTCGCAGATTTCAGTCTTAGTCATACAAAGAGCTTTTTGCTGAACAATTAACATGCAATGTGTGCAATGCCATCCCCTGTGGTAGGCAAGAGCTTGCAGAGGACTGTAATTCCTTTTGAATACTTTTTTTGTCCTTTCAATACATCTGTCTTGAAGTATTTTGAAATTGTCTTTGCTCTACAAAGCTGAAAAAAATATGAATGTATATTTAGGTTCAGGCAATTGATTAAGCCCCTCTCTCGTCTTCTGATGTGGTTACTGATCCTTTGGCCAAATTTTGTGTGTTTGATTTACTGATGAAAAGTTTTCTCCTTATACTGTTTTGTTGTTTTAGATAACTATTAATGCCCATAGTATGTTTCTTTTTTACACACATGAGACTTTTTTAAATAAACGTACTCCATGGTTGGTTTGGAGCATAAATTCATGCTGCTATTTCAGAAGAACAACTCAGCAAATGAGGGGAATAAAACTAAGAATATTAAAGACATAAAAGCTGAGAACCTGTATGGCAGCACCTCTAGTTTTTGTTTCCAAATAAATGGAGTTCAGTAGTGTCTAAGTGGTGCAAAAGCAACATTAAATATAGAGGGCAGGCCAAGGTTTACTATGTATATTTGTCATTTAAGTGGTTTGTGTCAGTAAGAGAATGATGAGCTTGATTTCTGAAGATTCATCTGGAAGTAGAAGTTCCTTATTTATACACGTAGGAGGAAAGAGATGGATTTCTATGGCAGAATTAATTTGCTCCCTTTTGATTAGGGGCAATGACAAGGTCCTTCCGTGAATTTTGCATGAGAAATTTTGCTTTCTACAGTGCTTTGTTAAAAATGAGATTGCAGCAGATATCACCTTGATAAGTAGCTAAAATAATTTTGCTCAGCTTAGTAAGATCTGGCAGCTAATGTCTAGTTTAATATCTAATACATTAGATGCATTACTTATTAAAAATTTCTGTAGCTAAATCTGAAAGGGAGTAGACAATTTTATGGTCACATATTAATAACATCTATATATAGAACAGCCCAGATGAATCAGGAAGGACGTTTTCCTACCACGTATTGCAGGAATGGTGTGGCCTGCTTGGTAGTGCTTGCTCTTTTCAGGTCAAAAGGAGTTAAATGGTATTTCTGTCCTGCCGTATGCACAGTCTGTAGAGTTCATTTCTCCTGAAACAACCGTGTGTGTCTGAATTAGATTTTACTCCAGTGAGTTATTTTTATTGTATGGGAGATATAGGTCAGGAAAGATTAAGAAGCTGAACATAAACTGGTGGTTATGGCACCTATTTGGAACATAGGGTTTGGGAGTGGAGTTTCCTGGTTTGCCAGACCAAAAGCAAAGGTACAAAAGTTTCTCAGGTGAATGAAAGGGCAGATAAATGGGTTTTCTTTCTCGTTTGACCAGAACTTCTGTAGTAGAATAGAGAAGTCTTTTACTCTGGGAAACCCATTTTGCTGAGATTAGGCCATTTTAGGGTTGTCATTTTCAGGCTTGTTACTAGAATAAGGCACTTTTGAGCATATTGCTTTTGCAGGTGAATAAATTGGAGTGTTATTATCCTGCAGAGCTGTTGGGCTTATCACATCAGTGCAGATACCCTTAGATGGGCAGGCATTTAGACCCCAGTTAAATGGTTACAATTATATCACAAATGAAAGGGAGAAGATTGTTTTTAGTATTTGGAAATTCTGATGTTGAATTGGAAAAGCATAAAAAGACTCTGGGCTTAAATTTACAGCTTATATATGAATATATATTGCTCTTTCTGCTTAAAGGTTTACGTATATCTTCCTGCCAAAAGATATCCTTAGCCAAAGAGAAAAGATCATTTCTGTCTCCTCTCTCTTTTAAAATATTTACATTAAAATATGTGAGTTGGGATTTGCACTGTATTTACACTTCTGGAAATCTAGAAAGTGAGTGTTTCTACTAGACTGTTGTTTTTCTATAGTTTTTTATGGTAAACTTTCAAATAAATAACATTTCTTCTTCAGTGCTCTGATGTCACTGAAATAAGAAAAGGATTTGTTTAGATGAGATTGACACCAAGAACTACAGTAAACTGTGTGTGTGCCAGTAGTAAACTTGTAAAATGGTTTAAGAGAAGACAATGGCATTTATTTTATGCAGAAAAACAAGGGACAGAGTTGAGAAAGAGAAAAATATATGTGTGCCAGTGATTTTGGTTGTTGGAAGTAGCAAAGTGTTTGTAAAGAGTCTTTCAAAAACATAGCAGAGATTGCATCTTTTTTTTACTTGCTTTATCTTTAAATTTTTAATTACTTTTTAATGTATTTGGTTTAAGATAAGTGTGTTTGTTTTTCATTCTGGTGCCTTCACCTCTGGTTCAGGCATAAGCACATTTGCTGCCGTCATGCATTCCCTATATTAATCTGTTGACAATAATCTAGCTTTTAAGAGTTCTGTGCTTGAATTGTTGTACTCCTGGATGTTGCTTAAGACACTTTTGTTCGAGAACATGTAGCACTGAAGTGCTGTTTTCCCTTTTCTGGTGTGTTATTAAGACAGCCATCAGCCGGTTATGTAGATCTGTTTTAGAATGGAATCACAGGACTCCATCTCTCTAAGGCAAAAATATATTTCTTTTCAGAAGACACATCCCTGTCATCTGAATTTTGTAGACTTTGACTATTCTGAACAATGACACAGATGTGTGGATACAGTATTACTCTAGCTGACTCCTGATACTAGGGAAAGGTTTTGTATCCGTAGGCACCCTTTCAGATAGGAGACACTGATCTTGTCTCTGTGCTGACCAGTGACAGGACACGAGAGAACGGCTGGAGTTGTGTCAGGGGAAGTTTAGGTTGGACATTAGGAAAAGATTCTTCCCCAGAGGGTGGTTGGGCCCTGGAACACGCTCCCCAGGGAAGTAGTCACAGCAACAAGCCTGACAGAGCTCAAGGAGCCTTTGGACAATGCTCTTAGGCACAGGGTGTGACTCTTTGGGATGGTCCTGTGCAGGGCCCGGAGATAGACTTGATGATCCTTGTGGCTCCTTCCCAACTCAGCACATCCTGAGTGATTTTGTGACATGCTGGAATGCAATGTACGGGAGTCATGCATATGAAGATAGAAATATTCTCAGCATGGAATTCTGAATGTTGTTATTGTAGTAGACCTTATTGTAGAATTCGGGGTGTACTCCTTGGTGCCAGCATGTTGGTTACTGAGCTGCTGTTCCTTATCTGTTTCTCTCTGTCTTTAATGATTATACTGCTGACCTCAGTCAGAATTAAGAGTTTGTGGAGATGATTGCTTCCACACTACGAATTTCATGGGGTTTGTGCTGGTGTCTGCACAAGGGAAATATCCCTTCCAACATAAAGGAAAACCAAGATGAGTTTTTATCAAGGCTCTCATATTTACTGTAAAAGCTGCTGATAGAGCAGTTTGTGGATATATTAAGTTATTTAGTTGTAGTCACTGAAGGAATACAGGGAATAATTTTGTAATCTGCAGCTTCAACAAGCATGTAATAAGAATCCCTTGTCCTGTACGGGTGTGGTTAGAAAGTTGTCTAAAAATAAGTTGAAGTACAGCAAAAATTCTGCCACTACGTCTTAGTAAAGATTAAAAACTCTCCTAAAAATTTATGGTAAGATAAGACTAGATTTGAAGGAGAGATGAGGTCATCTTTTCTTGATGTTTCTATCTCATACTGAAACAGATTTACTGTCTAAAATCTCTGTGAGTCTGCTTGGTATCATGGTTATACACAGCAATATTAAAGTGTAGCAGACTTCAGATGCCAACAATTAGCCAACCTTGACTATACATATGCTCTGTCATTAAAAAAAGAATCTTAAAACAGGCAGGGAAGCTTGGGAGTTAATACTATAGATGCAAAATTCCTGACTTTTCTTTTTGAATGCAGTTATTGCAGAAAGCTTTAGGAGTTATCTGAACTGATGTTGTTTTCAAAAGCAGAATGTGCCCTTTAAAACAAATCAAGGGCATGTCTGAACTCTTAAATTTTTTTGAGTTATTACTGTTAGAAAAGAGGTCAGATTAACGGGAAGATGTCTCCACTGGAGTTCTGAAACCTTGGCTAGTTTCTCACTTCAGACCTGCTTTAGAATAGTGATATACAAAGAAATAAAAGGAATCTCAGGGCTTTTGTTCTTTGTAGTTTTCTGAAGAATGATATGACCTTTTCAAGGAAAGAAGCCTACAGTGCCTGAAGTCACAAGATATTCACAAACAACTCTAAAAATAATGGCTTACCATGTGTTCTTTAATTTCCAGTCTGAATAGATTGAAGTTTGTGTTTGATGTGAATGTTATATTTCGATATTTAAGTAAAAATACATACTGTAAATGAGGACTCATCCCTCTCTATATGAGGTAGGAGTTCCAGTGAAATATTAACTAAGTTGCAGAGGGGAAGAAAGAAAGAATGAATTCTGGGTAAACTAAGCAGTTGATGGTATTGCAGTAATAGCTCATAATTATGATTTTAAATACGGCCTCTGAAGGTTGTGTGTCTTTAGCAAAAGCCCAGTTGAAACAAAGGTGTGAGTTTGGAAGACGCCAAAGACCTTCCTTTTGGTCAAGGGCTGTCATGTCCCAGGAAGACAAAGTATGTCTGAGGTGTAGGACTAGAACTTCTGCTCTGTACCTGGGGAGCAGACCTGTGCAGAGCTTCCCTTCTCCCACCTCTCACAGCAAAGGGTGTTTTGGCATTGAAGGGCAAGTCCAGAGTAAGCAAATCTATACAAACAGCACGAGGCACAGGCAAGTATCTCTAGTTGCTGCAGAAGAATTGGTGGTCTTCTAGAAATGGTCACAGGAAGAAAATTCCCCAGAGTTCAGGAATTGCAATGGATTTCCTGACTGTTCTTTGAGCAACGATGAAACTTAAGGGGAAGAAAACCCATAGGGTTGGCTGTAGTTTTGAGTGTTCAGGCCAAGAGTCATTGAAGTCTGAAATAAAACCTGTGCTGAAGAAGCACAGTTTGAACTAAACCAGGTAATTAGCTCTTTCTATTTAATTGTAGCAACTGGCAATTTTAGAGGAGTGTCCCTTTGTGCCAGTGTGATGTAATGTCTGTCTAAAAAAAGGTAAGATTACTAAAAAAAAAGAGTTTATTGAATGTAACTGCTTGACTCCCTGATACCTCTGAATTAGACAGAATGCCAAGATGGAGAATAGGATGGATCATTCTGAAAAAAGGAACAAATATTTTCTGTGAATAGGGCTGTAATATTTTCTATTGCATCCATTTCTAGACTTAAGTGAATTTAATTGTTCTTAGCTACATCTCTGTGCATGGAGGTGAATGGTACACAAATGATCTTGAGCCTTTTAACAGTTTTTGTGTTAGTTATTTCTGTGTACTGGGCAGAAAAAGCAAGTTGGAAAGCTATTGATAAATATACCTCTGAATTTAATGCAGACATTTTACAAGTTCCAGTGCTTGTTGGTAAAGTTTCTGTTGTAGGTGGAAACTATGTGAACAAATAAATTCTTCAGGACTTGAAAAGTATCAAAATATAATTATAGTTTATTGTACAAAGAAATTGTGTTACTGTCTGAAAGCCAATACGTGTTATAGGTAGCTCCACACGAGCCAGCTTCCTTCTTTCTCAGGCCAAGTTGTGTCCTCTGTGATGTTAATCAGAGTTACAAGTTTGGGACATGTTTTCAGGACAGAAGATTGTCAGATTGTCAACCATCACGCAGAGAAACCATCGTGACCTTGCAGGCAGGAGGAATAAAAGGAAATTCAATACTATAACATGTACATGGGTAATAAGGGTCACGCATGTAAGGAATGAAGCCTGTCAGTAATAATGGATCAGAAAGCTGCTGCCTTCATCTGATCACTGTGGGCTGTCACTGTAATGCTGAATAACAATAATAAAAAATATTTATGCTACCCAATCTGGAATACTCTTTACAATTTTGATCAGCTACAGTAAAGAAAGGATTACTTTGGCTTGGCATGTACTTATGACTAAATGATCAGAAGGCATATTATATGGAGCAGCAGTCACAAATAGAGTGAAGGAGCTTGATGTTGTATGGTTGTTATTGGCAAAATTATTATAAGGATATTACCGAGCTATACATGAAAAGAAGAGAAAAGAGAATAAATATTGAAGTGAAAAGCTTTTTCATCACCTGAAAAAAAAGAGTGAAATGGCTCTATCAATATGCTGGAAGTGAGAAGTGACCTAACTGTCTTGATTTTTGCAAGCGGGTCAGAAGACTTAAATGTTTTTAAGAGGTTCAATTAAATATGAACAGAGAATAAATTCTCCAACTTAAGTTTTTGTCTCGGAAGAACTGTAAGAATGTCAGAAATAGCTTTTCATTCCCAGTGAGCTGAAGTAATCCTCTCCCAAGAGCCTTTATCTCCTGTTCAACAGCATAAATCCACAAGAATGTTTGAAAATAACAACCACTTCTGAGACGGTTGTGTGGGTTTTTGGAATGATGTAACCTCTCATAATTTTGTCCAGTTACCTCCCTCTTGAAAGTAAATTAGGTGCTCACACTCTTACCGAGCAGTGAGCACTGTATTTGGTGCAAGTTTTTCTCTGTTATTATGCAGATTGGTGCTTGATAGCTTCAGATCTACAGTAGAGGGGCACAGAAGCAAAATGCACTCTTCAAACTGTTGTAGTTATTTCTGTGGAACATTTGTGGAGCATCAGAAAGTCCAAATACTATTAAAGGAAGATTTTGAGCCGCTGTAATCGTAGATTTGGATCTTGAACAAGCTGTGAGTAGTGATAAGAGGACTTACTGAGCCCTGAGCTGGCTAAGCCAGGCCAGTGCATTTGTCCTTTTTACAGATGAGCGATCAAGGATTTTTTTCTTTTCTGCTCTTCTTGCTCAAGAGAAGACCTCATCTTCCACTGATTGTGATTTATCACTAGCAGAGATAATCTACTGGGAAACAGAAAGTCTCAAGGAAGGAATTCCTAAACTACTAGGTTCTGACAGTCATCTGAATCAAAAATCATCTCTGATTCCCTCTCTCTTCTCAAACTTTCTATTACATGAGACTAATTTTTGCCTTCCTCATTTCCATGAGATGTATGTTAGAAAGCAGTTTGTTTGAAAAGATTTATACAGCAAGGTAACTACCAAATGGTTGGATCCATATCCTCGTATGTCATTCGCTGGTTATTTTTTTGTATCATCCATGAAAACTTATTTTCAATTTGGAATTTTATAATTTAGTCTAGGAAATGAATGGCAGTAGGAAAGAACACCCAGATTTTAATTCTTTTAGTTCCTAATATTATCTACAATGTTCTTAAGATTCCCATCTGTATTTATAATTTGTGACTCATGTTCCATAAAAAATTGTATAAATTCAGAGTACACAGGGGTGGAGATATTATATAGTTACATTTAGACATCTAAAAGCCATGTTTTGCTTAAACTACTATAAACTCCTTACTCTCTTCAGACCCATTAAGCTTAGACAGTTACTCAGGGCCTTTAGATTTTTGGTTGGCATTCTCTAGCTAAAACTTTGTCTTCTGCAAGATAAATTTCCCTCTGTAAAACCAAGAACAGAACTAACACTTGCTACCCTTCACTATAATTTCTGAGCTCCTGCATTTAGTCCTTTCACAGGCTTGTAACATTTTTGTTGCTTGTTACATTTCTGTCTGTATGTGCAAATATTTATAGTATATTTTCCTCCCTAGATAATCCCTTATAGCTCATGAGAATAAAGAATTAAAAATTGGACTGTACTTACTGACTGCAGGTTCACCCCTTCAGCTTTTTCTGACAACCAGCGGGAACTTTATCTGTCTTTTTGAATTGTAATGGAAATAGGAAACCCTTTCAATTTCTAAATGTTGTCTTTGAATGTACAAGAAAGGAAACCTTCATGAGAATTTCTAGAGAACCTGGGTAGAGAATTTTATTAAAGCAGATGTAAAATTTGCAAGATCAGAAGGATTTTCTCTAGAGGATAAAAAAGAATAAGACTGTATAGGTGAGTTATCCAGGTTCCCGTTGTAAATAAATAATGTATAAAATGTATACAATGAAAAATTAAGTACTATGTGATGTACATTTTATAATTCTATTTTTTTTAAGATTAAGTTTTATCTGCTGAAGATCATATCTAAAAGACATGGATGGATAGAACAGAAGGCCATACAGAAATATTGGCTACAAATTGAGCCATTCTCTTGAAGTATAACAAGGAAAGATATTCTAGGGTTAAGAAATCTGTCAAATCTGGTGTTCATTAAATTTATAGACATCCATAATCTTCTCCACAGTGCAGCTGAAAGATCTTTGATTTGTGTACGACCTGGTGCTTAAACATCAACTGTTTTTCCTAAATAACGTTGTCATCCGTGCACCAGTTGTACCAATGAAAGTAAAATCTCTTCTCTGGAGAGCTGAGGCAGGACATACTAGAACATCTACTTGGAAACAGCAGTCTGGATTAAAGATGATTTCTAATCTATATTCAGAAATCACCACGTGCTCAGAAGGGGAACAGAAAGACCTGGTCTAGGTGCAAAACTACTTTGTAGTAATGTGTAACTTTGATTTAGGGGCTGAGAGCAGAAATCCCATTCATCTGCTCAAACTATAGGCAGAACAGCTTGTGTGGTGAGGCCCTACTGAGGCTCGGGGTGTGTGTACAGCAGTGCAGAAAGTGGGAGTTTTCATCAGGCAGCGCTCATTTCCCTGGCAGAGAAGGTGGTTAAATCCTGCACTCCATGCCACAATCCAGCACCATTCTGATTGCAAAATGGTTGCATTTGTTGGTTTCTTTTTTCATAGAAGTGAAGGTAGAAAAGCAGCTCTAGAGCCCAGAGCAATTTCTATTGTCACATTTCATGATGACAGGCTGCTTTGCCAAGGATGTCAGTTTTATGGTGCATCTCCCCACAAGGGCAAGGAATCATATCTTTTATGATCCTGCTCAACTTGTCTTTGTTTTCACTTTTTTCCTCCTGTTCAAATTTCCAGACAAGCCACAGAGCTGCTGTCTGAGCTCTGAGTGAAATTCCTTCTCTGCTTGAGTGTTCCCTGCCAGACAGTGCTAACAACCCGCCTTCCCAGCAAACTCTCAGATGGAATAAGCTCTGATAACCTGAAAGAGGACTTTTGTTGCAACTCCTCTAAACCCCAGAGGTGTGGGTTGTCTTTTCTGCAAAGCACACACTCCTCTAAACCCCAAGATATTGGATCTTCTCTTCCTCAAAGAACAGTCACAAAGAGCTTTTAAGAGAGATTCGTTTTTCAGTCCTTTGAGCATCTGGGACATGGAAGCAATGGAAACTAAGGTGCCAATCCTCAAGTGCAGTCTGCAGGTGAATTCTTTCTCAAAAGAAAGGCTGGAGTCAATGCACTAGCTTTACTTTTACTGTAACCCAAGCTCTGACAGCTCTGAAACTCTCAGTTACCTACTGTTCCCTTCCTACTGTGGAAGCACTCAGAGGTCTTGTGCTCTTTTAAACAACCAGGGGGTGAGGGACAGAGGGGACCTCGTTGTTCTTAGACCAGGTCTACACATTTGACCCAGCACATACAGATCCTAACAATATGAAAGAGATATTTGGTTCCTCTGGCATCAGCACAAGTTAGAAGTAGATGAATGCTGGGCATTTCCTTAGTGCAGATCCTTTGTTAAAACCTACTGTGTGAATATCTGGCAATACTGGGGGTGCTGGTCTGGCTTGAGGTGCCAATGTTCATTTTTTTTTGTCTGTGCTGCTTTCTCTGTCTTTTTGTGGCCATCTTCTCTTTGTGCCAAGGAGCTAAGAAACTGAGGGTGAAATGGAAAGCAGTTCCCAGACCAGGAACAATCACAGAATGGTTTGGGTTGAAAGGGACTTCAAGATCATCACACTCCAGCCCCCCTGCCATGGGCAGGGACACCTTCCAGTATCCCAGGTTGCTCCAAGCCCCATCCAACCTGGCCTTGGACACTTCCAGGCTTGGGGCAACAATGGAGGACAGTAACAGAGGGGCTTTTCCATTCAAATGAGAACATCCTGGGACAGAAGTGGATGAGTCCTGCCAAGCTGGTGTGGAGCAACTGGGAGTTTAGACTGGATCTGTAAAGGTAAGGGTTGGAGGCAGACCTTAAAAACCACCGAAACTCATAAACCTAGGGACATTTTCTTTCAGGTAGGATAAATAACAGAGAACCGATTATCTCAGCTTTCTGCATATCTGTGAAAATTGCCACTGGGCAGTGTTAGGAGAATGCATCAGCTGTGTTGGCTCAAGTAATGAATGTAACTTTCTGTGAATTGTGTTTGGAGAGGCAGGACCTGCCTGGCATCACTGGAGGGCAGTTCCCAGCTTCAGCTCAGCTCTCTGGTTTCTTTTTTCAGTTCCAAGCAATGCTGCATGTCTGGCACAGGTGGCCAGTTCCTGTGCTTGCTCCAGACAGGCTTTGTAAGGAGATGAGATGTCAGATTGTGTAAACCTTGACCTTACTGTATGGAATTTTCATGCCTTAGGTAACACATGAAGTGGACCTCTATGAAGCATATTGGGGTGGCTAAAAAAACCCAGGCACACACACAGACCAGCATATGCAGCTGTTTGGTAAATGTCATCTTGGAGTGGTGGAGAGGTAGCTGTGTAACAGGGTGAAACCTGCCTTGAGATGAAAAATCAGTCAAGTAACAGCTTTTGAATCATCCCAGGAAGCAAGGCTGAGTCATTAGCTTGCTGCTGTTGTACTAGCCAGACAATTTATTGTTAAATGCTTGTCTGTAAAGAAAAATCTGCTTTTTCTGGGAGCTCTCGATAGCGCTGACATTTACTCAGAGTAAATCTAACACGGATTGGCTCAGAACAGTAGAGCTTGACAGACATGACATTTGCTGCTGCCATACTTTAACCAATATTGTGATGATAAGGTCTTGGCTATCCAATGGAATTGATGAAATACAATTTTAAACCTAATAGATAGTCTATTTACCTTTACACTAAGCTGTAAGAAGAAATAAATTAAGGATCTTTTCATGCTTCTTGGTATACACTGAAAAAACCTCATGAATTAAATTTACCCTTATTTCCATTGTATCCAGACATTAAAAGTACAAGTCAGGTTTTTTTTCTGTCTTTGTTAGGAGTTTGCAAGTCTGTTTCCAACAGCCTTGCCAGAGTGCAGATTATACATGATCTTTAAATACTGTATGATTGCATAGTCCTGGAAACTATGCTAAAGCCCAGGGAAAATAAGGAGATAATTGGTGACAGCCAACTTGGCTTTGCTAAGGGAAAATTTTTCCTGACAAATCTGGTGGCCTTCTGTGACAGAGTTATGGCATTGGTGGATAAGGGACGTCATCTACCTGCAACTGTGCAAAGTATTTGGCACTGTCCCACAGGATGCCCTTGACTCTAAACTGGACAGAGATGGATTTGACAAATGGGGCACTCAGTGGGTAAGGAATTGAGTGGATGTTACGGTCCAGGAGCTGTGGTCAGTGTCTCAGTGTCCAAGTGGAGACCAGTGCCACGTGTTGTTCCTCAGGGGTTGGTACCGGGACTGACTCTGTTTAACAACTTCGGTGATGTGGGCAGTGGGGTTGAGTGCACCTTCTGCAAGTTTTCCCATGATGTGGTGGAGGGAATGGATGTCATCCAGAGGGACCTTGACAGGCTTGATCACAGACCCAGTCTTGATGCAATATTTGGGAAACTTCAGTGAATTAAATAAATTAATTACCATATAAGATCAGTCTGGTTTCAGGTGCAACTCTCACTGTAAGCCTGGCACGGTGTTTGTGATCCAAGAGTGCGGATTGGGATCAGGCATTTGGGTGTGGTGGGAGACTGAAACAAGGGCCAAAGACAAGTGTTTAGAGGCTTCCTTAGTGAAACCATCTTCCATACTCCAGCTGACAGGCTCCTGTGGTTGGAAGGATGGATGTGGCACTGCCTGCAAGAGTACTTGCCAAGCTGGGAGCTCAGGTCTGGAGTGAAACCTCCCCAGTGCTGAGCACTGGCCCCTCACAAGGCTGATCCTGAAAAAGAGCCATGGCAGACCCCAATAGCAAGCTCAAGTCCTTTGCCTCATTTATACCCACCCAAATCCCTCATACTGAAGCAAGTCAGAATTTTCTTGTGGTAATAGTCATAAGGGAATAAAAATCGTGGTAAAAGAGAGGAGGAAAATATCAAATTGTAATTACCACTTGAAAAAGAGTGTGCTGGAAAAATTTTATAAACATTACTGGCATTTAGCATCATTTGGGAATATCTTACAGGAAATGAAATAATGTATTATTAAAAGTATAGAATAGTTTTATTTCCACTAGGAAATGAAAGAGTTGCATGAGGATAGTTCTTTCATTAATCATTCACACAATATTTCTATTTTAGCATTAGTCATAAGTTCAATTATCAATAGTGTAGTGTGCCAGGAGTTATGTGTTGATGAGATCTAATTATTTATGGATTTATTTTGCTGGATTTTTTTTTTTAAAATGTATTGAAGTAAAGGTTATTGTCCTTTATGGTTTAAGATAATCAAATTACACACACAGTGTTGTTGGGGGAGAAGCAATTACCAGTCATGCACACACTATTAAAATATGTTTTGAAGCCTTCAGAGAGCTTTAACATTTTATCATTATTATTAAGTAAGAATATTTTCATAATAGTTTATAAAACTGCTGGAAAGTCAGAACCTATTACCTTTAATGCAAACTGCTTATACATTTATTTCAGTGGATCTTCCATTTGAATGAGTATAACAGTTTCGGTGATCAGCATAGTAGCTCTGTTGAATTATTCCAAATTATGAAGGTAGACATAAAAAGAATTAAGAAAAAACCTTATTTTTTTTCCAGAACAGTTTCTGAGATATTTTAAGGCCATAACTAGTGAGGTCCTCTTGATTTTCTGAGTCTGGTAGATAACTCTTGCTTGGGTAGGGGAGGTTGACCAATAGCATTGGATGAAACCTTAACACCGTAGAACATTGAATTCAAGTTGTTCCAAATTTAAACACCTTTTGAGAATTAAGGCATTTGGTTGTTAATGGCTGCTTAATATTTTTGAAGGGACAGTAGCATTATTGCAAAAAATATATCAAATCACTGTCAGAATAGTGATTAATAGTAGAAATGACACAAGGTTTAATTAAAGAGATTAAAATGTGTCAAGAACATATCAGCTAGCAAAGGGAGCGAGACTGGTGTGAGGCATCTTACAACACAGTGATAGTTCTGGGACTAGGGCAGACTCTGCTTGCTCTGTAAGGTGCTAGATATATGCAATTTTATGTAAGAGAATGCTGGGGAGTGTTATTTACCATTAAATATCAACATATTTTGTATCTTTTAAGCGTATGACAGCAAGGGAAACAATGCAGTTTGTCAAGATGATGGCCTTGTATCAGAGTAACAGAATTTTCTTTTATGCTCTCTGGAAATAGCAAAAACCAGTGCCAGTCTATAAGCTCAAACAGCAGAGGTTTGGGCGTTTTCCTTTTTCAGCCTTTCATAGTTCGGTGCCATCAAGTCTGATCACTCAGGATGTATGCAAGGGAACCAGCCTGCTCTGCCAGGGTTAAGTAGATCAGTGACCCATTTTACAAAAGCAGGACCTTTCTGATCAGTTTGAATTTTGTCTGAATTCAGAGTGCACAAAGAACTTCCCACCACAGTGAAAGCAGGGCTTGGAGGAGCTATTTTTGCTCACTCTTGTTGTAGTCCTGCTGTCCCCTGCAGAACAGATATTACAGCTTGTGTGTGCACTCTCTGGTGCCTTCAGCAGGTGTTTGCTTCAACTGATGACTTTCCTGTTTGAGTTCTTGAGCACATGAATGAAATTAGTGTATCCAGTTTCACTCCAACATTCTACATTGCTGTGCACATGAAAAGGAAAGTCTTCCCATACCACAGCAAGTGAGAACACGGCCCTTGTTTCAAGAGCTCCTGAAAGCAGCAGAAGTTACAAAACATTAATGAGATGGCTGGAAATGCTCATTTCATTTTTCCTGGAAAAGCGTAATGGTTAGTCTACCTTATATTCCTCTCTGTGAGCTCCATTTTCCCCAAAATGTTATCTTTGAAATATTTGAAATTTGGAAAACTATGATGACAGGAACTATGTTCATTTTCTTACAGTTTTAAACCTGGTTGAACAAGTGTTTCTGAGAAAACCTTTTATCAGGAGGTGGAAAATGGCCTACTAAATTTTTAGAAGGTTTGAAATAGCTTTTTTTTTGTATGGAAGTATTACAGACTGAAATATCTGAAAGTTGAAATCACCGAATTTCCGTGGGTCACTTTTACCCATCGTTTTTGTGGCTTGTGTGTTAAAGTGAAGCCTACTGAGTGTGTGTGACTGAGAAGTGGAAGTTAGAGACAGAGACAGTAATAACCAACAGTGGAAAATATGATCTTTCTAAAGCTGCATGCTGACAGATATTGATGTAACTAAGCTGTAAGAGATGGTGAGGGTGACATCCCAGTGGGAAGGTACCTGCATGTAAAGGTATGTGCCAAATGATTTTAAATGTGCAGTAGATCAAAGCGAGGCAGATATGAAATGTCACTGTGGTATTGCAAAGCTGGGAGAAGCTGACATTCTTGACAACAGCTGCCACTGCTGCATTAGTGTTCCTTCAGGATGTCAGCCATTCTTTATTTGAAGAGTGAATGACCTACTTGGAAAATCAAAGCAATCTGCTCTTGTACTTTGGGAAGCAGCACCACTTTTCCAATTGAGATGCCACCAATTAGCAGATGGTGACTGAAACCACCACACACAAACTTTGCCTTAGGCTGAGGTTTAGGAGGAAAATTCAGAGGATAACTGTGTGTAATGGTACCTTGGCGTGTCTGTCCACTTCTTTGGGGTTTAGAGCACAGTGTTCCCCTTAGAGATGATCAGCTTGTGAAGGGGTAACTAAAGAGAGAAATTATCTTTCAAAAAGAAAAAAATAAGAATTACTCTTTTTCTTTTTTTTGTTTTCAGAATGTAGAATCCAGAATGTTAATGATGAAAAGATAAGGAACAGGCAAGGCTGTAACCTTAGAGTGAGGATTATTCCTCTGGATGACAATGTCCTCCTTCAGGAGAAGCATTCCAACAAATGTAGCCAAGTGTCAGGCTTGGCATAAGCCAGGCTTTCAATTCCTGGCACAGCTCAGTCGGGGTCTAAACGAGAGCACACATTTGAGTTGGTTTTTTGTATTCCAAAGAGAACTTGATACTAAGCTCTGAGTGCCACAGGGAGCAGCCAGCTCAAGAGGAGAAAAGCTGGAAATAAATGCTCTGATAGAAACTGGAATCAACGCAAAATCCAAACCTACAGATTTCAAGCTTCTGTTATCAAAGGAAAGGGGTGGCAGGGGAGCCTCTTTACTGTATGAAAAATAATGCAGTGGTATTGGTTCTGCTTTGTTTATTTTCCTACCTAGTATTCAGAGTGTAAGACCTGATTTCATTTTTCAGCAATGGTTTTGTAGGTTTTATTGAAAAATTTGAAAAATTGTATTGAAATATTAAAAAAAAAAGTAACTACCCCTTTTAAACATAGGAGAAAAACCAAAAATGTGACTAGAACTAGAATCTGTGTTTCTTATTTCCACTGTCATGCAGTTTGTCCAGTCTAATGTTTAATTCAGTTTTGCTCAAATTGTCAGAAATTTGTTTAATGCCATTTAAAACTCAGAAAGGAGATGGTAGTGTTCATAGGGTTAGCTGGATCCTTTAGGGGATTACAGTTTCAATTGGCTTTCAGCCTCTGTAGGCAGCACAGGATCTGTCAGAGTCTCCTGGCAAAGGACCCAGGCAGAGGGAGCCCTGATTTTTATATTGGTGGTCCTTTTCCCGCTGTGTCATTCCAGGCTATGGCTGGTAAATAGACTGTGGTTATCCAGGGAATGGTGTGGCAGTTCTCCATTACCTTCCTGTTGTTAACAATCTTGTCTCTGATGGTGAATGGAAATGGTGCCAGACAATCAAGGTCAGTTTAATACACAGACACTGGAGCCACACAAGCAAGTGATGGGGAAATGGAACAACTTTGGAGTTTTCTATTTCAGTGTGCAGGAGAAAAAAGAGGTTTTGTATTTAATTTTGCTGTCCACCACTGGGGTCTGAGTGCCTTCTCATCCTGTAATGTCCACAGAGAAATTAGTTGGAGAAATCAGTGCAACAACATAAGAGAAAACAATATCAAATAATAGAAAATAGTTGGTTAATCCACTGTCAGGCTCTCTGGGATTGGAGTGACCCTATCTGACTAGAAACCCTACTTTCCAGGGGTTTATCATCCTCTTCAGGTTACCAGCAGTGGTTCTCAGAGGTAATGATGAAGAGGAAGAATGTCATCAATCATCCCACATTAAACCTTCTGGCTGATGTAAGAAGAATATTGAGCTCTTTTCTTTTTTGACTGAGATTCAATTCCAGCACACTTGAAATTGTAAGTATACAATGAGTGGAGAGGAGAGCTGTCCCTAAATCGGATTCTTTCTAGTTTAAATGCTATTTATTCCAAACAAAGCATCTGAAAAACAGTTGAAATTTTGAAAGTGTCTGCAAGCAGGAGGTAACAATGTTTGGGATTTTTCTTTTCCCCAAATATTGAAAGATTTTCAGTAGGGCGTAAAAGAGAAGAGGCGTCTATAGCAACACTTTCCAGCGTTCCTGGGGTTAACATTCCTCAGAAAGGTCGAGGAAGAGACAGTCCTGTGACAGAGGAGGTTTGGGAGGCTTACATGGTACATGGGTCCCTGTTTCCCAGCTCTGTGGACATTGCAGATGTTTCTATCATTGCAGTTAACTCATCAGTTACCATCAGCTGGACAGCCTTGGAACAGTGTTCCTGTCCCAGGAACGCATGGGAAAAGTTCCTAGGCAAGTCTTTGAAGTCTGTGGGAACCAACTGACACAAATCTGTGCTTTCAGATTGCTTATTCTCACTAGTTGAAGTGGGAAGACAGAGGAAATATTCTGTGCTTCCAGTGAAAATCTGTGTTGAGGGGGGAAAGAGAAGGTTCCCTTTTTTAAATCAACAACTGAAGCTTTATGATTTTCCAGTTTTCTTAATAAAATTTATATATTGCACTTAATGCCATTAGTGTGACTTTGAAAGAAAGTTGTTTAATTATAAAATAAACCCCAGAATACATGTAAAGCAGCTTATGTATTTGGTTTTACCCGTTAGTTAAATATTATTTAAATTGTTAATGTTGTAATTTGTTAGCTAAATTTTGTAGCTAATAGTTGCATATTAAACTAATGTCCAGCATCCTGCGTACTTAGTGTTTCCGTATTTTTTTAATTGTTGTCATTTAAACACTGGAATAGTCAAAGGTTAAAGAACATTTTCACTAATTCACCACATTCTTACATTAGTGGGTACATGAAAGCATTAGCTAGAATTTGCCCTTTCGCAGTGAAGGGGTAGTCACTAAAGACTTTGTGCTATATGGTAATTTCTGTTTTGATAACCAAACTCTGATGAAATTGTTACTTGACCAAACCAGTGAAGTTCTGACCTGACAATTTATTTATTAACATACAATTATTTTATTCCAAATAAAGTACATAATTTCTTTCAAGAAATAAGTTGCATTTCATAAAATTTTAAATTTAGCTAGAGCACAAGACTTTAATGATTAATATCCTCTAAATTTCTTTATTGAGTGGCTTTGCATGGAGTGGTGATTCTTTTTTTTTTTTTTTTGCATGTACTGAAATGATTGTCTTGAGATAAAATACAAAGATTTTCTATTACTTAGACTACAGAGGTTTAGTTTGTATTGCCAAATCAAAATGAAAAACAGTTGTTAAGTGGTAAACAACATTTAAAAATTGCTGGCCTTTTGTCCCCGTGTTTACAGTTAATGCTCAGTCGGAATTTTCTGATGCATTATGGTAATAAAAGATGCACTGCATTCCCTCTAATAGCAGCAGCCTTTGACCCCCCTGGCATCAAGAGATAATCACAAGTGAAGCCAGTAAACAACATGTGCTTGCTGCAGAGTTAGGCTGGAAATTGGCATCTGGTGGTGATGGAAAAAAGTATTCCAAAGCAGGATTGTCCTCGCTTTAAGATTTTTGTGCTGTTGAGTGGCTCACAGGAGCTGAATGCTTCAGTTGGTTTTGTGTTTGACAAAGTTACTCTTTGCTCTTCCCCTTACAGGAGGACAAAGCGAGTCAGGGATTCCTGGTGTTGAAATCACACCCTGGACCAGCTGAAACGTCAGGGGAAGGGTGCTGATACACCCTGAGGCAGGGCTGGAACAGAGTGCTCTGGCTCCAGAGGGAGTATCCATGTCCTGCTTTTCAGAGCTAATTAAATGGGATTGAGTGACTTTTCCCAAGTTACCACTAGATGAGTGTTGGGTTACCTGGTAACATTCTCACTCCCTAGTTCAAACCTTTAATACTGCACCACATCCCTGGAATCTCGCCTTTCATGACAGTGCTGGCATCCAGACAATAACCATAAATCATTTTAAGGAAGTGACTTTCAGGGTCATCATTTTAATGTTGTATTTTTGTCATTAAGAAAGAGTGACTGGTGGTGCCAGAGGCCGGTCCTAGGCTCTCCTAATGGGAGCTGGAAGAAACGACATGATCTTCATAGGCACTCGTCTCTGGTAGCTGCAATTTCCTGCCTTCTCCCTGGTATCATTTCATGTTCACGAAAGGAAATGGACCTTTGAGTCTCACGAGCTGTTGGAAAATCCAGATATAAGAAAGGACTGGAGTATAATTTATATGCTGAGGATGAGAATTGGAAAGTGAAAGGCTTCTTTCTGAGGACTTAAAGATCAGCGAGTACTTGAACCTGAAGCCATTAATGCAAGGAAGTGGTCAGTACTGGTTTGCTTGGAGAGGATGATAAATACTTTGAATTTATAGATTTCCTTCCTTTGTTTTCTGCTTTTTAAGCAGATCAATTTATTTTCTATACAGGAGCGTAATTTTGACCATTTCAAAGTGAATACTATAGCTGGAGCTTGCAGAATAATTATCATTTTTATCACAGTACATGATATGAAGACAAAAAATTAAGTGAAAATAACTTTTTTTGTGTAAAGTAGTATAATGTGGGATTGACAAGTTATCTGATCGTCCTTATTCTTCAAAAAATGAGCCATGCAAGTCTCTGTCTTCCTCCTTCTTTGCTTTCGTCACTCTTTGCATGTTCCAAAGTTTTTGACTCACTCTTGAAAGTTTAATAGCACAATTACAAATACATGAAAACACATTGTCAGCAGTGATAAAAGCTTGGGGTTTGCAAAGAGATTTTAGTGCTCACGTCTTCTTCATGTTAAATTGTAACACCAGCTTCTGGTACATAAAGGGTCAAAACCATCTGCTGAATGCTACAGTGTAAGAAATAAATCAAGGAATTTTCTGACATACAGGTATGTGTCAGTCTGGAACTGAGCAAATTCCATGTAGAAAAAATTACTGTGAGTAGTGTTAATTTGAATGCCAAGCCTCAAGCAAGATATTCTGCGGTCATTCATGAAAAAGGAACTTTAAAAAAATATTTTAAAAGAAATGCGAACAATATCACGTTTAAAGTACTGACGTTATAATGCTCCGCGTACAAGAATCACCAAATCTTTCATAAAATTGTGAAGTTTTAGTTGGTGGATCTGGGGTAGATTTCTTCCAAACTTGAATCAATACAGAAAGCTTACTCAGCTACTTCTGTCACCAGCTCTCAGCTTGGTGATTCTTTCAGTCTCTAAAGCTTTCAAGTTTCTTGTCTGACACCACGGATGCCATTCTGGTAGCATGGAAACAGTTTTAGCCTCTCACCTGAAAAGGAACATAAAAATTAGAGGAAAGAAAAAAAAGGAGCTGTTATGAGCACCTTACCTAGATTTGAATCCTTTTTTTAAGCAAAATGGTTCATATTAACTTGGAGTACATCATCCATTTTCTGGGCTTTGTAAATCTGCTGTGGAATCAGTTCTGGATGAACTGCTAAGTCTCTGCATTAATTAATTCCTTGTAATCTCTATTAGCTTGAAGTAAAGCCAAAAAAGCCCTGGTGATTCCATTGATGACTCATTTTCTCTCTTTATCCTGCTTGTTTCTTTCAGACTGTGCCACTCTGGAATACTGCTGCAAATGTTTATTAGTTTGTGCACTTCTTAAATTGAGCAATCACACCTTGGTGATCAGTTTGTTGTATAAGAGCAATGAGGTAACAGCTTTGCTTGAGACAAGGAGCGTGAGAGAGGCAAAATTCTGACTTGTGTGTGTGAGGGTACAGGGGATACCAAGATAAAATCCTGAATGGCAGTGCTGGCTGTTGTGGAAGAGCTTCTCCTGAAGCTGTGTCTTAGCTGCTTTTAGTCTTCTGACTATGATCTGCTCAGTGCTTTTTTGTTTTTTTTGGGGAGATTTTGATTTTCTTTTTGTTTCTCTAGTGTTTATGGTTTTGGGTTTTTTTTAATATCTATATTTGTGTGTGTCTGTGCTTCAATGGTAGAATTGTTTCCTCAAAAATATGCATTTTTTGGCTTGCCTCTGAGAAATGTAGAAACATAAATGATTGCCTCTTGCTCTTTAGGGTTTTTTTTTGTAAATTATATAAGTGCTGAACAAACTCAGATTGCTGTACACCCCCAGGGAAGTGATCTGTGTTCTATTAAGAATATATGCATTATGTATGAATTTAATGTGTTTTAGTGTTCTGTCTTTTCTTTGAAAGGGTCGTGTCTCTTATCAGTCTCCACTCAGAAGAACGGGCAAGGTTGGAAGGGACCACAGTGGTCATCATATCCAACCTCCCTGCTCAAGCAGGATGGTCCCAACACACACTGCACATGTGCCAGAATTTCTGAGATGCAGGTGCAGGAGGGTTTCTTTCATTTGCTTTCTGTGTATTGTTGTGTATTTTTGTGTATTTTCTACATCTCTCCTGTTTTGGGACTATGGTGAAAGGATTGAGACAGTGCCTCAAGGGACAGAATTCTTGCACCTATTTAGCACACAAAAATTTGGTAGATACCTTTTTCTACAAGAACTCACAGGGTCATACAACCAAATGAGAATAACACAAACAGTGCTCCAATTGCTGCTTTTGGGTGTAGTACACAATTTCGTGGAGGGACTACTATCTATATCAAAATTGAAATGCAAAGAAATAGTCATGTTTGAAATTTCAGAAGGCACCTTATTCCTCGTGGTAACAATGTGATGCTTAAGGGAATTCTGTTTTCTTGTGCTCCTGTGCTCTGCTTTTGCAGTCAGATATTTTGCTATGCAGTCTCAGTGCTTGGTTTTCTTTCACAGCAATCATTTTGCAGTATTCACAGGTGATGAAAATAAATTACTTGTGAAAAATGAAAAATAACTTTGCTGATGTTATAAAGTCTGTTTTGTTTGGAACACGTTCTCTCAAAAGTGCTTTAAGTTGTCGAAGTACAGATTGCTTGCTCTATCAACCGAAGCTCTCACCGAAAAGGCTGTCTGATCATATCCGAATGTGGATTTGAAAAGTATGTAGTAAATAAAGGCTGAAAACTGAATATTGAACAAAGATTTGAGGGTTCATGGAAGGAAAATCCATCATCGATTTCTAAGAGAGCAGTCTCTCTGGCTCACAAAGCTTTTGAGATCTCAAATATCACTGAGTGCTGGCAGTGTGCCCTTACACTTTTCCTGGCAACTGCTCTTAGTTTCTTTCAGGGTATTGAGTTACAACAGCTTTTACTACAAAAATCTGTTCTTAGGCTGCTTTGAACAAAAAGAGGCTCATCTGGATGCAAAGTTGTGTAAAGCTTGTATCACAATCTGCAGAGGTGCAGGTGTGCACAGGGATGAAGTCCTTCACAAGGCAAGGGCAGCAACCTCAGGATGTTTAACATCCCTGTTGGCCAGGAGGACTTGAGGGCACACGTACCAAATAAATCTCTTTTAATACTGTTTTAACAGGATGAGGCTCTAACAGGTTATGGTGGTCAACACAGAAGTGGGGTTTTTTTGTAGCCTTCTAGAAGGCACATAGTAATGACATAAAGTGACTAGCCAGTGTTTCAGATGTTTTATTTCTTCTCTTCCCAGAAAAATGGGTTATAAATATACATCAGGAGTCACCGTTCTTTCAAGTTTAGACTACAATAATTAACTTTACACATTTTTTTTCTCACATTTTCTGTTATCGACCAAGTTCAGAGGCTTTGGCCTAGCAAATCATCCAGGACCTATTATTTTTAGAGTTGACGAGTCTGGAAACTACTCATGACCCTGGGAAATGTTTTCTGTGTATTTATAATTCAAAAACTATAGGGAATTTGTTGTCCTTCAGCAAGCTTTGCTGTAAGCCTCCTATGTAATTTTGGAATATGACACTGATTAACTTAGGGAACCTCTAAAGTTTGGCAGGAGCAGTGAAGCTTGTGCTTTGAACATTAAAACAGCTTTCATGCATTTGGAAGGTCTTTCTTCACTGTTGAAGTTGTGAAAAGGTATCCAAAGCAAAGATTTTTGTTTTCTTCCTTCCTTCATATTAGACATGGTATGTTTAAATTACAGAATGAAACTACAGGATAAAATTACAATAAGGGCTATAGTGCATGCTATGCTATATCTGTGGGATGGATTTTGGGATGAGTATGTTCATTTCAAGCAGAAGTACTACCTTTAACCCCTAAGGAAACTCATGTCAGGATTCATAGAGGCCAAAAAAAAGATTGTCATGACCCTTTCCAAGCAATGGTAACCGCTGTAGGTTTGGGGATTTTGGTTGACTCAAAAAACTCTGGAAAATGGAGGTACTTGACTGTGCCATTAAACTCTTGGATAAATTAAACTCTGATATTGACTGAAGTGAATGTGAGATAAATGGTGGAACTTTACTCTGTAAGATCCAGAATTCTGGACAAACTTAACTGTGCTGACAGACTGAACTGTTTAGAATTCTTGGGGTTTAGTTTGATAAGGAATCTCATGGAGAGAAATGGAGATACCAGTAGTTTTCAAGCTGTGCCGAAAGCTTGCCTTTGCAAGGAAAACTTTGCCTTGCCTTTGGTTGTGTCTTGGAGAGTGACTTCATGGAGTGCATGCTTAGATCATATTCATTATACATCCACCTGCTGTCAGCTGCAGGCAGGAAGGGGACACTGCAGGAAGAGAACTCCTCCATCCAGATCCCTGCCTGCCCCATCTGCCTCATCCTGCAAACTTTTGTGTGCAATCAATTTGAGTAAATACCCTGAAATAGTTTATTGGTTCTATACCAAGTACATTTTTATGTTGCCTCTTGATTTTGAGTGATGAGTAGATGGATTGAATTCACTGAAGGTGCTGCTGCTGAACCTTTATCAAGTGTCAAAATATTTTTAGGTCAGAAGCATTTATTTTTTAAATATATAGTCAACTAACCATAATTGCTTCCAAACTGCTTAACTTCTAGCATCTGACTGTTTCTGTTCAACTGATAATTTAATTAAGAGTTGAATACTACTTGTATAAAATTACTTGAGAAATTATATTTAGCAATAAGGCTTTAATTAGTAAAAACTATGTTCTTGAGAATAATTATTTAGCAATATTTTCAGTTTAATTAACAGTTACATTATTCCAACTTTTATGCTATAATAATTAATACATTTCTAATTCTGTTGGCACAATTAGAAGAAACTAATTGCTTGAAATTTTTCTGTCTATAAAAAGATTAAATTAATTAAGATTACCATTAGAATAATTTGTACAAGATTTTGTAACTAATATTCTGGTTTATTTTCCTTGTGGTAAAAAAAGAATTTATAAAGAGTTAATCAACTCCTAAGAAGCTGCATACAGAAAAATATTCATAATTTAATGGAAGCATATTATTGTGCTGGTTTTGGCTGGGGTAGAGTTATTCTTCACAGTAGCTGCTATGGGGTTGTGCTTTGGATTTGTGCTGGAAACAGTGTTGATAGGAATTTATTCTCCAGGACTTCATGCACCATCTCATGTTGGGCAACATGGATATTCCACATAGTGGGAATGGAAATGGGGTAAGGTTTGTTAGACATGTGAGGGAATATGCCTCTAAAAATCAGGGTCTATTTGTTGTGATCCAGTAGATGACAAGAATGTCCAGTGCATCTTTTTTGCATGGGTGCTGTGCCATGCACAAAACGCCAACAGAAAGTCTTGGAGACTTTGTGCAGTCTTCTCTTTCTCTCCTTTAATGTTTCTGAGCTCAAAAGAAACATTGAAAATTAGTTTTGTGATGAGCTAATGATATGGCAATGTAAGAGAGAACTCTGCTAGAGTTCAAAGGATCACTGAGTACTTGAAGTTGGAAGTGATTTAACCTGGATGGTAGCCCAGTGCCCACTTGTTTAAAGTAATGAGTGCTTTTATGATCTGTAGGCTCTTAGGTATTTTTTTTTAGATCCACTCCATCAAGTGGAGAAATATAAGCAAGGGAATACAGTTCTTTCTCCACATAATGCCAACATTTTATTCGTTAATTACCCTGGAGCAGAAGGGGTCAATGGATTCTCACAAGGACTGTTAGCCACTACAACAGTGAGACTGCCAGCCTGTAAGGTTTGCTATTTTTAACCTTTAAAGAGGAAGATGTAGGTGCAATTATCTCATTTCTCTCTCATTTTAAAATCCTAAATTTATTAAGCAGCATGTATTTCAAGTGATAGGAAGCTGCAGCACTACTGCTGTGGTTTAGTGCGTTAAACTCTTCCTCAGAAACCTGGGTGCATGTTCAGTTTGGCCAGTAATAGCAGTTTGCTAATCCTCAACCTTTGTCCAAAAAGATTTCAGCTCTGTCACACACACAGAGACCTGAAAAATAAATGCCTCCCCAGTTTTCAGCACAATTTATATGATTAGATCTTCTATTAAGTTCAGAACTTGGAAAAGGCAGGGAGCTGCAGGTACATTAACATGGCTCTGTGTGATCCATTTCTACCTTAGTTATCTGTTGCTGTTCTGCATTTAAGTTCAGGTTTCTCTTTTTGAGGTCCTACTCTCTCTTTCTTTTTGCCTTATAACCATCCATTCATTGGATGGCTTGTTTGCTAAAGTTACTTTTTCTCTGAATTTTAACTCAGCCAGGAAGCAAGACAATCAGAGCAGGGATTGTTATGTCCTGCTTTCGCCGTGTCTGACATATGAAAGGAAAAGTTTTGGTAGCATAGATTTTTCTGGAATCTGAGAAAGGTTCTGTTCATTTGAGTAGGTGCTGTGGATATTTATACAGTGATTAATAGCTCTGCTCTCTACATATTAAACATTCTTGTCTGGCTCTCCAGGGTGTATGGCCCATGTCAGGGATGGGATCTTATCCTGCTTTTAACAGTCTCCTAATGTAGATGTTAGGTGGGGATCTGTGTTAATCAATAAAACATTCTGAAGAGTTTTCTTGTTGACGTGGGGATTAGAGAGCTTTACTAACTGGGCCAATAGAAATACTAATAAGTTTGTTACCTTTAAGAGGGCTGAGATTATTTGATTATGTGACTAGAAGTCACCATTACTGGCAAGGGTTTTGGAAGGCTGAGGGATAAATTTTGCTAGCATTAGTCAGGCTTATTTTTATGTGAAATTCCTGCAGGAGGGTGGTTTGGGAGGGTTTCTCAGTTGTTGGTGTTTGAGGGAGGGTTATTTGTTTTGGTTTTTTCCTTGTTGCTTGCTCTAGCCTTTATTAAACAGCCATCACTGAACATTCACAAAAATCAAACAAACTTGCATGTGTTATAAAGATGTTTTTTCTCTTACTTCATAATTAGCTGATAGTAAGGGGAAAACTCCTACATTTACTCATATTCTTTCTATATCTACAAATATACCTAATTATTGTTATTTCTAATTATCTCCAAGCATCCATAGATAATTTTTAAATATGTAATGGTATAATTTAAAACTTCACTGTTCTCACAGTATTGGTTAAGAACTTTTTAAACTAGTTCAGCTGAATTCCACTATAATCTCTATTATACAGCAGTAAAAAATAAGGCAATAGCAAAGGTGACAGAGCCATTAGTTGTTCATGAAATATATCAATTTAGAAGAATATTATACTTTCTTCTTACCTTGAATAACTGCTGATATCCAGCCACTGTTCATGACTCGATCTTTTTTTGGTTGTACGGAAGAAATACCAAGTAGTGTTACAATTTGAAAAGATTTGGGTGCTGTACTTTGATTCTTTTCCTTTTGACATTTACTGTTCTCTACAGCAAATGTGTTAATTTCATCTTTTCTGGCATAATTCGAATGGATATCTGAACACTAGAACATGTACTCATTTCCAGATTCTGCTCCTTGTACTGGTATGGCCTGTTCACACACAACCCCTCCCCAGTTTCTGGACATGCAGTGTCTTTTGCTCATAATGCTTTCCATGTAGTAGTTTTTCCTGTGACATGACATACATAATCTTGTAGTTTCTTTGAAAAATGTCAAGAAAAAGAAAAAAAAGCAGGAGTATTTGCATTGAACGACTTCCAGGAAGTACATTTTGTTCCCAGACAGGTATTTCTAATGGGGTGGCCATATAGATTTATATTCCTATATCATATAATGAAATTTCTAGGACTTCATTATCTGAAGAGTAACTGTGATTCATGCTGGCAATTCATGGAGAAATATAAAGCAGGGGAGAGGAATGAGCTCTTAGGTTGCTGATGGCTCTTTAGTGCTCTACCAATTGCACAGAAATTTACTTCTGTCTTGGCACCAAATTCTGCGGGTCTGTAAACACTCAATAGCAACAGTTGAGTCTGGAAAGCAGATTTTGGTATCCCTCTGAATGTTTCTTGGTTGAATATGTTATGTGTGTGCTCAGTATTTGTGTTCCATCAACAGCAAATAATACAAAGGTGCTTTGGAAATTAAACAAAATTCTTTCACTATTCTGTCACTTTCTGGTGGGGATTAGGTTACACATGAATTGCTAGAATTAAAATTAATAGTCAAGTCACTCCTTTTCAATGTTTTGCCTATCCTTCTGCACACTCAGGACCTCTGGGAGTAAAATTTAACATCTCTTGTCATGTATTTAGATTCTGTCAAGGATTTGAAAAGATTTAGGACTGGTATTGTTACCTTATCATGCCCATTAAACATGTCCTTTCACTTGGCAGAGGATTCCTGCTTATTTATTGCCTCTGTATCTAACATAAAACATGCCAAAATATCATCAGGAAGTTAGTATTATTATAAAATTCAGCTTATTTAGAAGCTAAACATTTATATAAACTATTGAAATGCTCTCTGCAGTTGCATAAATGGTAAGAATGTAGAATTAACGTGGGTTTCTTAGAGAGTTTCATTGTGCTAAGTGTCACTTCCCACTGGATGGCACTATTTAATAAATTATATTGGGGAAGGTGATTGCTACAACATACAAACTTTAGCTTTAGAGGACATTGTAGAAGTGACATTTAGAATTGCTAAATATATTCTGTCTCTCATCTTCTTCTAAAGGAGAGCACAAAACACATTGGTCCAACGAGCACATGAAATGACCACAGAGGTTATTGCAGCAGCACGTGGTTTATACCCAACTAAGTAACTGGTACCACAGGGCTGCCAAGCAAAGCATTTTGTATTTTATCAAGGTTCTGATCCTGATCTTTTCAAATGGATATAGTTTTTAATAGCATTCCTTCTTTTTCTTCCATCAGGAGAAACTGATTTTAATACAGGCTTGGTGGCCATTCATATTGTTATGGTCTATCTCTATTTTTGTTCCTTAATATAAAATACCAGCAGTTATCATTCAGTAAGTTATCAGGGTTCTTGTGTTTCCATTTTCATATCAGGACCTTAACAGAAAAGCTGGTGTACAAACTTGGGCAATTCACAGCAGGAAGGCTCCAGATAAAAATGGAATTAAAGAAGTGTATTTTGCTAGAAAGTAAGAGTGCTGGAATTCTTTTTTCCAGTTTTTGAAAGCTGATTGAAAGAATAGCTTAGCCCATAAATAGGTAACACTGAACTTTGTGTATAAATATAAAATGACTTTTTCAAAGAAATAATTCAAGGACAGTCAAGCTTCATTGACAGGCAGTCAAGAAATAAACATTCAGTAAACGAATTAAAGAAAGGCATCTATCTCAGAATAATAATACAGCTGGGATGTGCAGAAATACAGGGAGCATGAGGATAGTACAGGCTCTGCTTTCTTTTCTTGCGTGATTGGTGCAGTGAACACAAAATTTCTACTGAGAGGTGCTAAGCATTTCTACAGAAAAAATAGCTTCTATTTTCAGAGTGGTGCTGAAGTTAAAAATAATCAGGATATAGCCTTGTGTTTTGCTGTTAACATTTACCACTTTCGTTTTGCTGTGTATCAGGTGATCACAACACATGCTCTGTATCTATAACAACAGCATCTTTCCCTGGAGCTGTGAATTTTGTGCAGAACCTGTTACTGAGCCTGTACAGTGTTATCATCCCTTTATTCAGCACAGTGAGTATTGTACCAATTGTGTTCCTCAGAGCAAAGGGAAGAAACTGAACAAATCATTATCTGCCATGTTTTACTTTTCCAATCCACAGAGATTTGATCTTGAGTTTCTCTTCAGAAGCAGCTTGTGCATTGCTGTGTTTTGGATGTGACACAATGAGTAGAGTACCCCTACAGAGACGTTATCAACTCTGTGAAATAACTTATAGGCATATATGTTTCCATCCTCTGCAGCAAATGGGAGCACAGGCATTCAAACTGGAAGTAAAGAATAGTGCCTGACATGGTATAGTAAGAAATGAGACTCAAAGCTGGCTTGGTTTTTATCATTGTGTTGCTTCCTTAATCTCAGAACAGGCTGTGGTGTTTCCTTTATACAACTTCTTACGTTCTGATTTTAGAACCTGGCAGGATAAATCAGATGACCTTTAAAGAGCAAAAAGCTATTCTCCAAGCATCTGTTATGAGACTGAAGGCTCTCGGACTCCAGCTCTGCAGTGAAGTCAATTTTCTTGTTATTAAACCACTGATACATTTACAGTGTGGGCTACTTACATCATCCGACATTTTGACATCAGTTTGAGAGGTACCGTGTCCTGCCAACTCTGTATGTTATTTCTGATAAAGTGAGTCCAACTCCAGTTTCTTCTTTTAAACTCTGGTAAGTCTGTTTGGATAGGGAAAAAGGGAAAAAAATAAAGTCCTTGCTCAAACACTAAACAAGCACACAGGATATTTATCTAGCCCTTCATCCAGGGAATTTCAATTAAAATATGACAAAAGTTTCTCAAGTACATTGGACATAGAGAAGATTCCTTAAAACTTACACAAGGCAAAAATACCAAAGTATGATTTAAAGTCTTTATGAAGTTTCAAAATGTTATTTTAATTGTAGGTTTTAAAATGTAAAAGCTCCAGATCAGGCTTCATTATAAAATGCCATGTTTAAAAAGTACAGTTGACTGAAGTAGGAGTGGGTTTTCTTAAAGGAGATACATGGATGTTCTGTCCCAATTCATAATGGATTGACTTCAGAATGATCATATTGGGTGGACATTTGAGGTGTGTACTGGGAAGAAAATCTAATTCTCTAGGTTCTGCTTTACCATACCATTACCATAATTTCCTGCAACCATTCTCACACTATAATACCTAATTTAATCTAGATAACTTAATATGTTACAAAGTGTTCTCCTACTCAGAGAGCTGCATAAATTTTCTCTGTTTTTTGGTTAATCCTTGATTCCCCTTCCATTATTCATCCTTCAGATGTGTAAGGTCATGATTCTTATGGAAGGGTACACAGCCTTTGGAAGTCACTCCTATGCAAAGTGCTGTGGGATCAGATTAACTTCTAAGCACTTCATGCTAAGGGAATATTTTTATGTGTATCAGAAGCGTAGGATATTCAGGATTTTCTTCGTTGCTCTCTACAGATTTTTCTAAGCAAAGAGAAGGAATAATTCTCAAGTGTTTGTACATTTATGTCTCTAAATAGCAGCTTTAATGTTCAAATTTGGTGGGCACATATAAGTGTTATTCATAAAATTATTAAATTGGTTTTTGCATATTGAATTGTCCTGAGACCCCATTAAGAGTTGTTAAAGTGGATTGTTAAAGTTGAGTGTAGATGTTTCTAAATGTTTCAGTTATGTTCACAGGTTTAATTAGGAAGAGGTTCCCTGTCAGTTTCTAAACGTTTTAGCTATGTTTACAAGTTCAATTAACATTACAAAGTTGTGTGAAATCCTTTGAATTCCTGTCCAAGTGAAGTTTTCTACAGAGAAAGCAGATCCTCACAAGTGGCCCAAGGACTATTTTTAGCACCCGACCCTTACCTTGTCAGCAAGCTCCAGGGCAAGGTGGAATTTTAATGAGGACTTTTCCCTCCACTGGAACTGATGACCTCGCTCCAAGACCTTTCCCCTAGCAGCAAGTGAGCTATTGGCAGAAGGACATTACTTCATTTCACAACTGTCCCAATCATCCCGTACCTTGGAAGCTGGACAGTGAGCGGATATGGGAGGGCCCAGTGGGGTATAAAATCACCTGGCAGACATCAGGAGCTGCTCTTCACCTCAAGACTAGCCTTTGGTAAAGCCCAGCGCTGTGGTCATTAGGCCTGTCTCTCTATCCAGAGATTTTCTTAATAGATTTTTTTCTTCAGATTAGCTGGAGAAAAGCCCGGCGCTGCAGGTCTCTGCTTTGGGCTAGTAGCCGGGTCGGTTTAAGTGTCTCTGATCACTGCGTTCCCGGTTTGTTGTTTTAGTTAATTTGAACTCTGTTTTCCAAATTATTTTTCTTTTAATAAATTACTTTTTTTAATTAAAAACCAAGAGTTGCTTTTCAATTTTGACATAAGTATTAAAGGGATACTTCTCCTGTGAGTTCCTTTTCTGGAAATGCTCGTTACAACAGAGGATGGCAAGGGCTCTGTACAGCCCCCTGTGCTGGTTGGACTCTGAGGTGGCAGTAAAAGGAGCCCGACTGTGAACTCTTTATCCCACTGTATAATCTCTTTATCTGACCTGCAGCTGGTGACCATCCCTGTGTGACTGCAGGGACACAGCCCCTGCAGCACCACTGCAAGTGTCATGAGCATGGTGCACATCGAGGAAAAGATGGTACCCCAAGGCAAGAAAATGGTGAAGCAGCCACTGGAGGAGTGTTTGGGGTTTGTTCTGTATTTGAGGTGGTGAGTTTGTTCTATTCATTAGTTGGAACATTTAGCAGAAATACCATGGCGATTAGCACAGTAGAAAGGAAATCGACTAACTAGACTATATTGTTAAAAAAAATATGTATAATAATTAGATACAACTGAGTGACACTTCTCCAAATCATGCCATCTGTTTTTACTGCAACCATTCATTCTCATCTCGTAGTCAAGGCTGGGTTGGACAGGATTTGGTCCTGGTCCAGTGGAAGGTGTCCCTGCCCCTGGCAAGCAGTTGGAATGAGATGATCTTTAAATATCCCTTCCAACCCAAACTATTCTGTGATTCTATGATGGAAATTATATAAAATAATGTTTATTACAAATATTTGTATTGTTTTTTCTCAATGCCAGTGATATCTTAGTTAAGCGGATGTACAGATGAAAACTGCATATCCTTCATGCTTTCAGACAATGTTTTAAAAATAACAGCTTCTTTCCAAAGTTACAGAAGCCTTTCTCTGAGACTCTTGTTGGGATGGTAAGTGTTGAGGAATTGATGAAAGCATCATTAATGACACATTAATAAATACTTGGAAAGAGTTTTTTCTGCTTGTCTAGTTATGTAGAAAACAACATGAATACCAGTGTATTTGGAAGAGGTAAGTAAAAAATGAAACTAAAAGTAAAATTATAAATAGTTCTATAATCAAAATCTTAATAGAATTTTATCTTGTAACTATTGCTTTCTTTCTTTAAATTTGGCAGCAAGACTCCTGTTGCAACTTCTTAGTCCGGTCTGAAATAATTTACAGTTCCTTGTGGCCCTTGGAATGCCAGGAATGCATTAATGGGTGGAAAATTTTCTTCAGTAGATGCTGCTTCCCTTTATGTGACTTGTGGTTTTTTTTCCCCAGTTGTTGCAGTTCCCATTTTTCTTCAAGTATTTGATGTACAGTTGCAAATTTTAAGACAGTTGCCTATCCTTTCCTTCAAGAGTCGTCATTAATACAATAAACAATTTGAGAATAGATTAATCCATCATTCCAAATTTTTTCCCCAAAGAGTATGCATAAAAACTAGCAGCTGGAAAGTCACTGCTCTATGCTGCAGGCTGGGCACTTCCACACTTCCTGTTTTTCCCGTGCTGGTACTTTCTGGACCAATCTGTGGGACGACTTAACTTGTTAAAATAGCATAAAACCTTGCAAGTTTGGCTGAGTTTGTTTGCTTCCATTTAGAGAGTTAAATCACTCACAAAGGGTCTGGAGCACGGTGTATTGTTGGAATTGCATTTCAGGATGGAGTGGGACCTTCCTTTCTAATACTGATGGATGCTTATTTGAGCTCCTACGTTTGAAGCAGGTACTCTAGCAAATCAAACGGAGTGGCTGAGCCATCAGGAGGATGTGTGATAAATTTTCATAGCTATAGCAGTGGCAGAGCCGAGGCAGAGCCCAGTCTCTGTGTTGGGTACAGATTACAAAATGCAGATCTTTATCCTAGTTAGTGGTTGGAGTTACCTCGTGCTGTTCCAAAATGTTCAGTCTTTAACATGTCTTTTTGTCAGTATTTTTGAAAATGCCTTTTCTATCTTAGAAAAGATAGGGAGGTTCAGGGAGGTTTTTTTTTTTCTAATTGTTATATTTTCAGAGTGCTCCTTTCAAAGGATTGTTTTCTGTTATATTTTCTTGGACATTTTTGTATTAGTTTTGTTCTTTCTGCCATCACTGAAAATTGACTCTCAAACAAAAAACCTTATTTTCAGTTCAGTCACTCCTTTGGACTAGATTTGTGGCAATAGTGGAAAGTTCTTGAAAGTTGTAGGAGTTTTTAATGTACTAACAGTGACATTCTACTACAGTGCCACTTTTTAGTATTAATTTATGGATTTCATGAAGATCAGTACTGATCTTCCCAGAATACAGCAAGGATAAGTGCCTTCTCAAAGAGAGCTGGGAATTGGAGATGGAAAGGGCTTAGCAAGGCATTTACTATCCAGCCTACTGCTATTTCCATGTGGTAATTCAGAAATGCACTCCTCTAGCATTTCAGATAAATACTTTTTTATTCAGTGGATCTTGCCAGAGTAAATCTTGTAATTCATAAGGCGGAGCAAAAAGCCTAAGTCTAAATTAACTGTAACTTTGTGTCTGTCATTGTGGAATAGGCAGTTATTGATTATCTATACATCAGGTAAGTCTCTAATGCCAGGAAGTAATTTTATTATGTCTCAAAGCATGCATTTAAGAAGTTATTAAAAGTTTATTCAATCCTGTGGTGAATGATCTGTTTAGCTACTACTCTGTCCTAATAAGTACTTTGTTTAAATCTCTCATACTGAGGAATTTTAAGTACACTATAATGCAATTTCTTTTTTCTTATGTTTTCTAATTCCACTGGGGTGACTTTACAATATTATGAAGAAATTAATCTATGGCTTTTCTTTGTTTAGTGTTTCAAAACCATTTCATACATGTCTGTTATGGCCACATACTTCTTATTTATCCATTTCACACTCTGAGTGTCTTGTGCTCTATGCATTTTAGAAGAAATCACCATGGGCCTGTAGGGAAATTCAGGTGCTTCATAACTAAAATGTTCCTGGACAATTTCTCCAGTGATTAACAAGTGTTTCATATTTTATAAGGAAATTGGCAAAATTCACCAGTAAATTTATTTGGCTTTGTGTAAAGTCATTCAAAGACCATGTAATGGAAAAGGAGTAGTATTGCTAGAATTCTACCAATTTTGGTTTAGAAGAATTTCATAGGGAAACTCATTTAAGAGAGAGGTGAATGGTGAAAGGCAAGGACAGAGCTCTACTTGGAGCAGGCTGGGTAGTTTTGTCACACAGTTACATGGATGGCATTTCAAGAAGTCATGGACTATGGAGTACAAATAAATTTGTACTAACTTAGGGGTGGATCAAGTGAAGGCAGTTGTCAGCATAAACCAAAACGAAAGCTCAAAATCACAGTAATGAGTGACCTTTTTAAATCATATACCAAAACAAATTAATGAAGTCACACAGTACTGAGTGTGTCAGCCTCATTGCTGCTTTGCCATTTGCATGCTTACCTTCCAAATGGACCTTTGAAACCCCTGGAATCAATCATTTCCAATGTAGTTACTATGTAAAAAGTGTAAACAGCAGGGAGTCAAATCAGTACTTAAAACCTGGAGAAAAGAACAAAAAGTAGTAACCACAGGGACTTTACTGACTGGCTCTCCTGTGGAACCAGAGGCACGCTTGGGTCCTTGCTGTAGTCACAGGAATATGGTGCTCCATTTTTCAGATTGTCTGTTTACTCACTGATGTGATAAACTCTGCTATTTATGTTACTAATGGTGCAAACATACAAGCGTAAGACAAAATTTTTGGAGTTTTAGAATGTCATACTGAATCTTAGACTTTCACACTCTGTTCTTATCCCTTTTGTTACCTCTGATGAACATTTTAAAGTTTGTATTCTTAAGTATGTAGGTATCTCTGAATTTTGTGAGGGATACTTTAATTGGTTTTCTTGTTGTTGCAGGGTAAATGTAGAGTCTATGGCTGAAGAGTGTCTCTTTGAAATGTCCCACACTTTTAGTCTGTAGTGCAAATTAAGGTAGACAGACCATAGACAGAACAGTTATTAATTGAATTTTATGCCTTTCCTCCCTGGTTTTAGCACTGCTAAGCATGAAAATAAATGCTTGTGGTCATATCTCCAAGCCAATATTAGTTCTCCCAACCACTACTGATTGTTTTGCTATTTAGATTTAATTGTGGTTTTGCTTTCTTGTATTTTGGATTTCATGATATATTTCCTGTTTTCAATCTTCGGTGTCAGAATTACCTTTACAGAAACCTTGCAGGGTGTACTTTGGAGAAAGCACAGTATTTCCCTGTGTATTGTACAATGTGTTGCAAAACATGGACACATAATTTTTGCAGAATTTTACTCTCTTTCTATGTCTTTCCATCCTCCAAGGACAGTTAAGTTCAATAGTAGACAATCAGTTCTGTAGTCAATAATGTGCTTGGACCATGCTGGGAGACAATTATATGGGTAAGATCTTGGTGCAAAGGATATTTTCAAATACCAAATACAGGATCCCGGACCTGTTTTTGGATTCCTCAAAAATGAAAGAAATTTGAGTTCATAATTTTTTCTAGCTATCCCTTCTGCTGCAGGACTCTGTGTGAATACCAGGTGAGTGTTCATACTTCATTCCTTGGAGTGCAGGGCACAGAGAATGGCTTATCTGGACCAGAGCTTGGCTTTTGGAGTCAGTTTGTGTGGATGATTTTGGATTTGTGGAAAAAATCATGGGTTTGACAGAGAAGACACGTATTGTCTATTGCCCTGGTTAAGAACCCTTAATGAGGAAAATAAACAAAAAAAAAAGGTGAGTGCTTAAAAACTAATTCTCCTCCTCAAACAGTTCTAAGAACTAATGAACTTTTAAAACAAGTGAAAATTTATCTTACTTCCTCCTGACAATTTTTTATAGAAACAGGGATGACATCTGACGTGGTTCAGTGAACTCTTCTTGCTCCAGCAAGGGGCACAATAAGCAAGTGACTTGTTTAGAATGGTAGTTGCTACAAGCCCAGGTAGAAATCAAGCTCAACCCATCCAGAATGCCCTCTTACTGCTGTCTAACATAAATTCAGGCTATATTCTTGGCTATCGTCTTCAATGATATGTTCTTTGATTCAAATTATCAGCAGTTCTTTAGTGCACAGCAAAGTCAAGTGTTTGCAAGAGTGATTAAAATGCAGATCTTCTGAAAAATTCGATAAATAAATTTGAAGGAAAGTACTGTAACATTTCTTTGGGTTCCATTAAAGCTGGTTTCCATGGTGTTTCGAATCTGGTTTAACAACTCTATTTTTGATATCCATTCCAGAAGATCTACTTTCTTACTTACATTGCATTAGATAATAATTTTGTCTGTGCTAACTGTAATCTTAGGGGATGTATAACCTAACAGGAATTGTCTGCTTTACTGCATACAGAAGATAGAATAATTTCTTCATGGTTGCCACTTCTATTTATGAAAGGCTATAACTGAGTGACTGTATTTGCAGGTCCCTGCAAATAAATGATCTCTCCTGCAGATGCCAAACAAGCACTGACATGTGACAGCCCAACAGTAATATTTCCTAGAGTTCATGCTAACATAGCTGCTGCCACATAAGAATGATTTGTGAAAAATGTGGATACCACAAATACTACCAACTTTAGCAGTTGTTTAATTCACATTAATTTTCCCTGCTGAGCAATATATGAATATTCATGGTGCTATCAGATTAGTTTATATTTTGAGAAGTTATCAAAGATGAGAGAAAGAAGTTTGGCATAAATATTTTAATTCCTCTAAGCATGCAGTTCCTTTGAATCGCTGATGATAGTCACAGTGACATTATGAGAAGAAAAACTTTTATAACAAATTTCATTTGCAGGAGTAATGACTAGTGAAGTTCAAAAGTATTTGTTATATAACTCTTTGTGAATACAGTGGAATTATTATCTTGTAGGTCTTTTTCTTCTTTGCATGTGTTTGATCAATATCAGTTGAACTATGGCTAAACTTTGAAGAAAATAAATGAGTTGTTAATTAGATGGTCATTGCCCCTGGTGTATATTGCTGAGAACTATGCAAGTGATACTCATTTCTCATACTTTGGAAAGAAGCACTGAGCAGGGGAAAGTTATGGAAGCAAAACACACAATTAACCCCAGTGAAGGGGGGAAGTGGCATTAATTTCAGTCTTGTAGGTAGCAGCCATTGAAGTCGGAGTGAAACTTTAAGGGCTTATCTGTATTATTGGATGAGGGTGACCCCTGTTTCTGCTGTATTAACCTCAGACCTGAAAGTGTGGGAAAACGATGAGATGTGTTTTATAACTAGAACTCCATTCCTTACCTTCCCACTCCAAAGAATATTTATTTGAATTGATTGCGGGTTTTTTTTTCCAAAGTGAATGCGTTTCTCTCAGAATACTTTGTCTTTTAAAGTTAGTCAAATATGTAAATGTTTGAAATCTTGTCTAAAAACATTTGAGAAATTCAAAGCAATGTTTCAGTTTCTCAAATATCTTTCCCCCAAAGTTACCAGTTCATGCAAAAATCACTTTATCAGAAAGTTCCTATTAGTTTTAGTAAAAAGAGTTGGCATCCTGCTCCACCTGTTTAGAAATGCATGGCTTTGATCATCATCTCTCCTGATGTGAAGATTCTTCACTTGGCTTCTAATCTTTGTTATTTTGTGCTGAAACTCTGCACTGGCAATGGATAATTAAAGTGGAAATACAATGTCCTGACTGGTGTTTAAATGTGTTTACAGAACTTTAAATTGGTTTTTCCCAAGAATAGATTTTTAAATTCTGTCATTTAGTTAGTTTGTATCTGTGCTTGCATGCACATGTATAATAGTAGTAGAAATAGCAGCAGGTATAACAATATTGGTCCTAGAATTCATACATCTTTTGCTATTTACACACTGCCGTTTATGAGATCTGCTGTTTTAATGTCTAATGCAGAAAATTTCACAATCCTGACCAGTTGTCTGTGCTTTGAGGTTTTTTTTCCCTTTTTCTTCACCCCTCACCCATTTTTTTTTTTTTTTTTCTCCCCAGGAAGATTGCTGAAATAGCCAAATTTGCTGAAATACCTGACACTAATGGTGTCATGGCCCCATGATCCGAGGTGGAGTATCCCATAACTTGGAGACCCAGCAGCACTTCACAGCTGCTGTGTCCCTGCTGGGCTGGGGGCTCCCAACCAGTTCTGAGTGGGAGAGGGAAACACCAGAGAAAACACTGTGAACTTCAGAACCAATTTGAAGTTAACGACCAGTCAAAGTGGCCTCAAAATATTTCAGGGAAGATGATTTTTCTGAGTGTAGATGGAAAAAAGTCTCACAGCATCTTAAGGAAGATGATAAAAAATTAAAGCCTTTGATTGGGCTGGTTTTGAAGATCTTTATTCCTCACTCATGTCATTTGATTTAGTTGTGACCTTTTGTCCTGAAACCTGTGCAAGTAAGAGATAAACCACTGTTCTGTCAGGAGCTATGCAGCCTCGAAAATAACAAGAAATCCAGTATCATTCATTTCTGTGTAATGTGGAAAGACAGTGATTTCTGTATGATTAAGTGTCACAGTCGGTTTTGTGGAGTTCTTGATACCAAGAAACTCTCATCTTAATACTTTAAACAATTTGGGACTCTGCTATTCATTAGTGCAATTATTTCCAGTTAATGTCTGTTGAAGATTGCTTCCATTATTTTAACTTTTAATTGGTAAGAAATTTCTTAACTATTTATTTTGCTGGAATTTTTAATTGCTTTAATTATTGTGATTTTAATAAGGAATTGGCAACAGTATTAGAGACAATTAATATTTGACAGATGGATGCCACAGTGATCAGTATGCAAGAAATACCTGGGCAGATAAAGAGAGTCTTGTCACATTTAAGCTTCTGTACAGCCTCACTTTGCATAAACAGATAGCAAACATGAGAAATCTTACAGGGAGTTTGCTGAGGCAAGACATTATTCCTTGCCAAGAAACACCACTGATATTTTATAATTACAACACAAAGCTTGGTTATGTCACTTTGTAGCAGACATTTTGTCATCATCCTAGTCATTGCTATTAATGTGTCCCTGAATGCAGCATAAAATATAAAGCTCTAGCTCTACCTGGTTTTGATCTGACACCAGGTTTTGCACAGTATAAATGAATTTTGTATTACTGTTGTATCTGTGCTCAACACTCCCAAACAGCCAGTCAGCAACAGCAATGCTGTTTGGCTTCCTTTTTACTTTAAGGAACAGTGTTTTCTTCTGCCACCCTAATGTTGAGAAGATTTTCCCTTGAGTTTTGGGAGAAAAGGATTGTTATTCCAGTAATTGGGTAGTCCATGACAACTTGCTATAATTTCTTTATTAATAATGTTTCTTAATATGGAAAAAAGACATCTTTGTGTGTTTGAATTCAGCTGCCCTGACAAAGCTAATTGCTCCTCGAGATGCCATCCTGGGATGTGCTGGGAGTGTGAAAAAGAACAACTGCTGACTTCAGTAACTTATTTTCCCAGCAATTTAACATTTTTCACATAATTAGCTCTGGTGTTCTTCTTAGATTAACAGATCTACTAATAACATTGTGCTTTAAAAGCTGCAAACCGAGAAGAACATAAAGCATACTCAAGGGGTGCCAGCTCATTATGCTGACAGGTTTGGTAAGTACAACATACTTAACCTTTAACCTTCACAAATGCTTAAATACGTTTCAAATACAGTCTTGATCACAGATTGTAAGTTTATAGGTTTGTGGTTTACTTGAATAATATGCTATTCTCCTGAAATCAGCTGATGATTTTGATAGCAGTCAGATTATTTTTAAAGAGAAATTATAATTTGTCTGTATCTTCCACTTCATTAACTCAAAATCTAACCAGAGGAAGGAGGGAACACCCCATAAACATACACATAAACACACACAAAAATATATATAGATATGGAATAGTTTTTTCTTTAATACAAATAATGCTTTGAAAGTTGTGTGGCTGCCAGACAAGGGTACAGCTGAAATAAACAGAGCAAAATCTGCATGTCAGGTCAGTAAAGAGTGCAGTGGCTTTCTGCTTGGAATGACAAAAATTGTAAAGATAGGGTGTTATAGCCTTTTTTAATTTTTCTTGCGTAACTTTCAAAATCCCCAGGAATTACAGTGCAGGGAAATGCATAGATTAATAATCTCCTCCAAAGCCCTCACGGTCCTTGCAGCAAAATAAAGTGAGTGAAACTATTCTGAACTTCACTAAACAGCTATAGGAAATAATAAGTATCAGATGATTTAATCTGTTAGAAGTTATAACAATCAGAAAAGCAGGAGGATTAATAGCAAAACTAGCACAGACCTGGAGATGCCAAAGAAGGGATCTGTATTCCAAAGGATGTGTCAAGAACCAGATTTTGTTATAACACAGATGTTTTAAAATGTGTCTGCAAGTCTTAACCTATTTTCATTGGTGTAAATCTGGATTTTGAAGTGATACAAACATGGCTAGCAAATCCCACAGGTTTAAGGGGATGTTTACATAGATTATAAAATGCTAATTTTATCAACAAAATGGAAAATGTAATATAAAACAGTATGAACACAGTTATTTACCTGGAAGGAGATAGGCTGGAGCAGACCATAGACCTTATTAACCTTAATTATAAGCCCCTGGGGTGCCCTAAATTCTTAGTCCATTAAGTATAAAATGCTAATCTGCAGGGGCTGTAGACTCATCATGTGAAAAATTATTTGAAAATGCAAATGGGAATTAGAAGAGAAACATTCATCCATGTCTGATTAATTCTTCACTGCTCCTGTCTCAATGGATATCTTCTCCCTGGTGTCTGACACCAGCAGCTTGCCCACTGTAAGTCTATGAGGTTGTTGTTGGAGTGCTCTGGGTGGTCAGATGGAGGCGAATCTCCAGACCATTCATTACAAGAAGTAGATCTGGCAGTGTCTCGGTGAACTTTTACCCTGATTAGAGCAGCAGAGGACTTTCAAATACTTCCAACCCACCACCCATTTTGGGTTGGAGGGGACCTTAAATATCATCTGGTTCCAACCCTCCCTGCCATGGGCAGGGACACCTGGTTCTAGATCAGGTTGCTCAGAGCCCTGTCCAGCCTGGTCTTGGACACTTCCAGGGATGGGGAGCCCACAATTCTCTGGGTAATTTCTCTGCTTTATAGAACATGATTTTCTCTCTGTGCATTCTGCAGACCTACTTGTGTCTATGCCTGTTTAAAATGACTCAGTACTACCTGGCTGTCCTTTACAGCTCTTCAAAAAGCAGCTCATTTGTGATGATCATTTTCCAATTATATATTGTGCTTCCTCAGTGTGCTCTGCTGTAGTTCACTTGTTTAAGTAATGTAAACTCAAAATATGACATGAAAATTAACTACAAACAGAAAAAAGCACTAGAGAACATTCTCACTGAAGAACAGAAGTGCTGAAAAATTTTTAGTATATTTTAATCACAGGGTTTCTATGAATTGAATCGTATTGGCTTGTGAATGCTTCCTGCGTGGGAAATTCTGAGACTGACTCCTGTCATGGCCTGTAGGCTCTTAGTGTATGGAAAATGGCTCTGTTTGTTGGTACAAATGGATTTCAAGCTTTCTAAATATGAAAAGATACAAATGGACTATATATCTTCACTGGTACTGACCTTACTTTGATAAAGGGTTTGAAAAACTGTTTGAAAAATACTGGTTGTCTTTTTGTTTCATTTCTGTTGGCATTTTTGCTAAAGTGTCTTCAATAGGCAAGGATTTCTGGATAATAAATTTCAGTGATTTGATGTTTCTCTGTCAAGGTGAGAAAGAAAAAAATGTCCACGGTGAAATTAAGATGTATTTCTTATGGACTTCACAAGCCATGATTTCCTTGGCAATTGATTACTCTGGCATAACTAATAAAAAAAAATAAACCAGGAATTGTGAATAGGAGGAATAAATTTTGTGTGAAAATAGACTGTATTGTCATGGTTTTACAGCTGGATATGTGTGTAATTATTCAGTGGATACTTCTTTCTTTGGGAATATAAGATAGAAAAATAAGACCTATAACTTTACAGAAAATCTTTTCCAATTGAAGAGAGTACAGCTCATACTAAATTAGGAAGGACACGAAAATTGTATTAAATAATACAGTAGTTTTATGATGCTATGATATGGAAGCTTTTCTGCAAATATTTACACATTATGATAACTTTAGGTGTCTTTTAGATTATTCTCTGTTCCAAACACATCCATCTATGAGGATACATATGTAGTTTTAATGAGATTTGTGAGACAAGATGACTGATATTGACCTCTTTCTTTTTTTTTTATTCTTTTTTTTTTATTTTTATTTTTTATTTTTTTTCCCCTCACAGAAAAGCATACAAGGATGCTTATTTAGGCCCATACTGAGAGAAATCAATCTGCCTGTGCTGTTGATCTCATAATGAGTTTACTCAGTGTGAGAACTTCTTTGTTCTCACTTCTTGTTTTTGCTTCTCCACCACTGGATTAATTATGCCTATTTGGATATATATCTGATAAAAATTTGGCCCAAATTATTGGAATATTTCCCATGTGAGTTAAATCTGTGTTTATCACTGTTTGAAAAGCCTCTCTGAGATTCCCATTACACCTGCATTTTGAAATACAAATTGTACAAATTTGTATTTCAAGGTACAAATTGTACCTTGTATTACTTTCACCAGCAGTCTGTTGCAAGGACCATTTTATTATTTTTCTTCAGCAGCACAATTATCACCTTGAAAAACTTTTCCTAAAATTTGCTTCTAAAACAACTGTTTCTGTTGCAATCAAAATTAGCACTGAAACTATGAGAGTGATTTAATGCTTAAGTTGCCCTGATTCTCCTTTAATAAAAATGTTTAGTTTTTACCTACTTTAAATTTTCAATTCACATCATATTTTTCTTATAATGGCTGTTTCCTACAGAACACCAATCATATCTATCAGCTCATAATTGCTCTCATAGATGACCTTGTGTAATTTCACTTCTGTGCAAGAGTTGATTGCACCTGACACTATGGCTTTGCAGGAATAAGTTGCAGGATATTTTACTTAGAGCTGGGTTGTGACTTAGCCCACTCCTGGGCTGCAGGTTGAACCAGATGATTTTCAGGGTCCCTTCTGATGACTAATCCTGTGATTTGTGATGCCCTTGGGAGTCCTCCAGTCTGTAGCTTGTTTGAAATTGCTGCTCCAGATTCATGGAGCTTGGGTGTGTTGGCAGCCAGAGTTCAAGGCCTGACCGTTCCTGACCTAAATCCTTTAGTTGCCTTATGAGCTGAAAAAAGAAAAGTCTAGAACACAGGAATGGCCATAACAACTGAGACCAAAGGTCTGTCTGCCTCGTGCAGGTAGATGTACATGTCTTAGGTGCACAAATGGAAGAGAAGGAAGGAGCACAAAACAAATGCAAATCTTCCTTCAGATGTTCTTCCAATGTGCAATTATTTTCTGTTCAAAGATCCTGAGCTCCATGTTTTGGTTAGGGAGTATCCTAACATGATTTTCCTGCCATGATTTTTTTCAGTCTTATTGACATATTTTGCCATTAGATGAGAAAATATATTCAAAGTAAAATAAAAGGATATTTTATCTTTTAAATCATAAGACTTTAGATACCTGTAATGCCAGTGGAGGTCTGGCCCTCCTCACATTAAGAAAATACACAGAGGAAAATAATTTAATGAAGTTGTTGTTTACCAGTTCAAATATTTAGCTGTATATTATATGTGGGCAATAAAGTTACAGAAATGCATTTAGCAGTCCACAGTTGAATTGGAGGAATTGCTCTGATAATAAACTGAGATTAAAGGCCAGTTAAAGTGCTCTTTGGTGTCCTTTGGAGTATGAAAACAGCCAAACTTCTTATTTGTTCTCTCCTTTCTCAGACGGCCTCCAATTGTGTAAGCCCTCAGTTTTTGTGTTTTCCAAATTGCAACCAGATTTAAAAGAATGAATGCCATAAAAATAACATTATAAAGCGTGTAAACCATTCCTTTTCCATAATCAGTGTTACAAATAAATATTCAAAATGCAATATCCAGAAGGTAATTTTGGTAATGCACTGAAAACACTTGGATAGCAAAGGTTACTTTTTCACTTTAGAAAAAAATCTTCATTTTTTACATTAAAATTTTAGAGAGCTAATTATTCTTTCTACCATATGATATTCAAGATAACTTTTTTCTTTAGTGCAATTGGTTTCCATAAGAGTTACAACAATCTCATGTGAGTTCTTGAATTACAATACTTTGATCTTCTGGGAATATTCTTTAGATCTGTTCTTCAGGGCTATAGAAATTTTGAAGAATTAATTAAGCATGAACTATGTACAGGCCACATATCTGACTGGTGATACTAAATGAATTGCAATATTATTATAGTTTAGGACAGTTGATAGGACTATAGCCTTGAAATGACTAGTGGAATAAAACCTTATAATTTCTTAACTTTCTTAATATTTCCATTGCCATGTATTTTATTCAGGCTTGTGTTTATTCTAAGTTGTCAGCATGCTTATGTTCCAATGAAGATATTAAAAAAAATATCTTGGTTTCAAACAATTTAAGCAGGAAAAAGGATGACAAAGATTAGAACAGCAGAACCATTTAATCTCAAAATACTTAAAGATTTTTCAGTTCTTGGCAATTGTATCAGTCTATCACCGACGTTTGAAGTGAGAGAAAGAGAATGAACATCTGCAATCTTGTTGAGTGAAACAGAAAGTTACTTAAATGTAACTCTGGTGCAGTCCCAGCCAAAATCTTTCTGTTGAAACACTACAGCCTGTTGTGCTATTTCCTTAACCTGTTAAGTTTTCATTTTTCTCACTGGCAGAGCACTCAATGGTAATTATGCATCACTTATTTTGTGTGCATTTGTGGATAGATGTTCATAATTCACAAAGTTTGCTGGCTGTTAGCACAAATGATTTTGTCGTGGAAACATATTTTTAGCTAAGCAGACACTGAGTCATTATGGTCCTTAAAGGCAATTACTTAAATAAGTAATTAGACTTAGAGTCACAGTACTTTCATTTCCCAATTATAATCAAAGTGGGAGTGACTTGGTACACATTTTATTTTTTCTAGGAATAGTGACTACAAAGTAAGTCATAGCTTGTGTGTGATTGAAATAGTTGAGTTTTGGTAAATATTTTGAATTAATGAGTGTTTATTATTATGCTAGAGTTGGTGTGGTAATTAATTATGTAAATAAAAGCAACAGCAACAACAAAAGCCTGACTAGAAGTGAGCAGAATATGCAAAATCTTTATACTGATTTATCATTGCACATTTTTGAATTCCATTTCTTCTGCATGGGCAGAAAGAATGAGGTAAAACCAAAATATTACTGGGACAAAAATTCTTAGAAGAACTCAATTCAGTTGCCATATTGTCTTAGGAGAGTTCGTTTATTCTCAGCTGAAGTAGCTGTGAATATGCCAGGCCCTGACTCTTGGCTTCTCCAGTTCATCACCCAGTGCACTCTGGTTACTGCTCTGAATTTGTAGTTAATATTAACATTAAATGCAGTCAACCAAGACAAACTCTAAACATGAAGTAGTAGCAAACTGATAAAATGATTCCTTGTGCTTGCATTTCAGATATGGCTCTCTGATTGAAACGTGCATTTTGGGTTTGGGGTTTTGGTAGGGTTTCTTTTTTGTTGTTTTTTGTTTCTGTTCTTGTTGCTGACATACTTTTAGGCAACTTTCAGGCTTTTTTTTTAATAGGAAATCCCCAAAGTGTTAGTATTTTATTAATTTGTATTAGAGGCAATTTGATTGTATTTTTCCATGAGAGAGCAGGGAAGACTCATTCCATTAAAATTTTCTGTATTTTTCTGTCATACAATGGCCTGTTATCTCCTTAAATGCTTCTTTTTTGATACTCATGAGTAAACTTTTACAAATCCCTAAAATGGAATAAATGGGATTTTTATTCCAGTATGCTGGGAGCATTTTTGCATCAAACTTGTTTAAGTTCATTTGAAAGGGAGCATTGTGGTGCTGTACTATGACTCTTCAGTATCTGTCCATTTTGAAATACTACTTCTCTGCACTATTTTTTTTCTATAAAGAGAGCAATATTTCTATCTTGAATGATTCTTTATATACTTTATGGAGCTATAGTACATATCATGCTCCATATCCCTGAATATGCAGTAGAGAATCTCTACAATAGCCAGTAACACATCTCTGTCATCCGTCTGTCTTAATTTCATTAAGAATGAAATTCGTTCTTAGTCCTTGGAGTTTAACTTGGGGAACAGGAACAACCAAAGTACCACATAAATCATTTGAGGGTGGATACACTGGTCAGATTCATTATTTCTTGCCATTTTCCTGAAGCGTTTTGGAGGAGCAAGTATTGGGATAGAGAAAAAAAGTGAATTAGGAAAAGGCTTGTTTGATGGGACTCCATCAAAGCTTGAAGCTTCTGTCCTCAGTAGAAAGGTTTTAACCAATAAATGTTAGCATTAAACATGGTTTTGCCTTTAAGAAGTAAGAATCCTTGAGATGCCTTTGCTTTTAGAAGCTGTAATAACCCTCCAAATGCAATTTGTACTTTAAAAGCTTATTTACAGAAGACAGACCACTGCTAATGATATTTGCATGGAAATTTCCCAGATGAATATTTATAAATATGAAATACAAATACAGTACAGTGTAGTGCATGTACTGGCACAAACATTTCTATACACAGATGTATGGTTTTTGTTGAACTCAGCACAACTGACAAATCTCTCAGGGAAACACCAGACAGCTTGTTCCACATACAGATGTTCCTTTGGCATCTTATTATAAAGGCTTGAAAACATACTGTTTTACTGGCAATAAAGCAGCAATAATGTCTTAATAGAATCTGAAAAAATAACTAAGTACTTCAAATGCCTGGAATAAAGGGATAATTGAAGTTGCTTTGGGTTTAAGCCTCAGTAATTTCTTGCTTTATAATAACTCAGGTGAGTGTACATCTAATGAAATCTAATGAGTGTATATCTAATGAAATGCAGTAAAGTAAGAGCATGTTATTGATTGAGAATTTAAACGTTTGCTTGTATCTATAGCGTGTCTCTGTGATACACATCATTGTAATGGAAGAAACAAATCATTTAAATTATATCTCATTATGCTTGGTACAAACAGTAAGTCACTTGCACAGAGACTTTTCTAAAACTTTGCAAAAATTTTGATGAGTACGTTGCAAACTAATCTCCCAAATAATTTGTAGTCACAGTTTTCTTGTTAAAGCATAATCATTGAAGTTGTCAGGATTATTTATTTCAAATGCTCTAAACTCTACAGTTAGATTTCTATTTTAATTTTAAAAATAAGGTGATTTTATTGTTCTGAGCATCATAAGCTGTGGTTTGGCTCTTAAGCATTTCTCTGTAGATGAAAGCCCTCAAGTATTCCAAGGAAGGCAGGCAGTTTTCACCCCACTTCAAGAACTGGCAGATGGTGTTTAAAGAAAAGCTGTGAATGTGATATGAATAAGCAGCTTGATTTACAATGTTAAGGACTAATTTTATGCTTTTAGATGTTTTGGTAAAGTAATGGAACAGTGGAAGCTCTCAAGATGTCTGGCCATGCTCTGATCATCAAACTGTAGGTAGAATCATCTCCATCAAAACTGTGGAAGCCTGCATTTAAAAGTTTTATTGTAGGCATTCAGTCTTATCCTGCTGCAGTATAGAGAAATGTGGGATAGATTAATCATGGAGGTGATGTGGCAGGAGCTCCTTTGTCAGTGTTGTCTTTTGAGGGCTGTGCTGCTGCAATGTGACACAGGGTGCAGGGTCCTGTGTGCCCTGACAACAGAACAGCCACATCCACTGTGAGCAGACATTCCCTACCAGCCCAGCTTCTATGGAAGGGCTTGTTTTCCAGTTTAGGGGAAAAAAAAAAAGACAAATTATTTTGGCACTCGTGTGTGAAGTGCTTTCCTGCCATTCCCCCAAACCCACACAGCACCAGTGGCGAGCTGCTCTCTTCTGCACAGGGTGTCAGGTTGGTCACGAGTCACTGGGGTAATGTGCCTGTCGGTGTTGAAGAGATAATTACTGCCTTTTTAGTCACAGTTTCTGTTTCTGAAGTAGAGCAGAATATGCATGAAAAACTTTGGAAACGAGGAACTAGCAACCGTCGTTCTGTATAAACAGAAAATTTTAATTTCCTTGACAATGTAAATAACAATCTGTGACCTGAGGCTATTTCGTGTCTTGACCGTTGCAAGTCACCTGGACTTTTTCACTGAGAGGAATGAAATACAGATGAAAAATCCCATGGAAAATATATCAATATATTTTGAGTGTTATCTGTCTCCATAAAGTTTATTAACCAGCGGGTTTTTCAAGGGTGAGCCTAATTTTCAAATGTCTGGAATCACAGCAAACAGATTCCTTCTTCTCTTCACTCCTCCTGATGGGAATAAAAAGCCAAACCCACAAGCAGATCCTGTGCTTTTTCATGAAATTTAAATTTTGAGACCAGTGTGTGAAGGAGGGTTAATAGAAAGAAACTGAGACAGCAGGACTGTGGTCAGATACTGGGGATTCTTTCAGGTCATTCTGTCTGGCCAAGGCTCTGGCAAAACACACTGATAAAACGGCAATGACAACTTTCTAAGGATAACACAAAGTTTAATCAAGTTTAGCTGTTATGAATGATTGAGAAAGAATTTGAGAGGCTGTAATAAAAACTCGATAGAAACAGTTCAGTGTTTTACTTGTGAAATGGTTCTTTGCTGGAAAACTATTTCACATAATTGCTGTGGTATTTTCTGCCATGACAAGCATGGAATCATTTGTCAAATGTCTGAAAAATAGCAACATGAAGTCTTTTGTAGTTAAATTGTATGGATAAGATAATTGAGAGACATTTTTTTTTTCCTACAACTTGTTCTTCCCTCATTTGAATGAAGTATTTCATTTTAACATCAGCATTTCTTGGCAGACTTTACTTATTTTCCGTTATTTGAATCTGTTTTCTAAAAAACTGGTTCCCTTAAAGTTGGTTTGTTTATAACTCTATACTTGATGAATCGTACTGTGTTGCATCATTTTGGGTTATTCTCATAATATAACATTTTGAGTAGTTGGTAGAAAAAAGAATTGTTTTACTGAAGATAACAGACAGCAGATAATGACACAGTTATCCTAAATGAGATTTACTGAAGGAGAAAAATCTTGTAAATAAGAATCGATATTTCTGGCAGTAAACTATAACGTTTTATAGTACACAAATAAAGCAATAGTTAGGTGATCTTAACAGGATATTTCAGCTATAAAGTTATAATGAAGTTATACTTCAAGTTACAAACTGAGCTGGAGATGAAAGACTTTAAATGTTCCAATTTTCTCCAGTAGGAATAATTCTATTCTACTTTTTCTTATTTCATGAAAGTTCTTTCACTCCTCTGGTTTTCAGGAGGTGCCAGGACAACGTGGATTAGAGACAGAAAGAATTACACCTCAATGTGAGTCTGAAAAATTAAACACCAGATTTGTGTGTCAGAATCCACTTTGAATGGAAAGTTAATGTGAAGAGCAGGCTTGGTCAGTAGACATTGCGGGCCAGTTCCTAATTTGTGGATTTAACAGCGGCTTCTGAACCGAAAATGCAGAATTGCTGTGTAAGGACTGCAGAAAAGCAGCCACACAGCTGGAAATACATCTCTATATTTTTATAATATACATTATAGATTACTTATTTATACTTACATTTTTTCATTGTGAACAATTTCACTAAAATTACATAACAGTGCGTATAATATTTGAAAAAGGGGAAGTGGGAGAATTTACCGGGTACTGCAACCCCAAGAGCTGATGGGGCCCAGGGTTACATGTCAGTTTTGTGACACTCACTTTGCCAAGCTCTGCAGACTTTCTTACTGACTGGACAAAAACTTCTGTGGGCCAGATTGTAACCAACAAATTCCATTTGACTCATCTCTGGTATAATGGTAAGGAGAATCAGCTGCTTCTGTGCTTTCTCTGGCGTCTGTTAATAATGGAACATTTACCCCTTGATGAAGTACTTCAGAAGAGATATTCAGAATAAAGATGTTCATAGCAGTTCTCTTTCTGAGAACTCCTGAACAGGATCATGCTTAGCTCCTCACTCATTCTAAAACTAAACTATAAGTTCTCCAGGTGGAAATGTATATGTTAAGGTATGGAGGACAGGGATTTTTTCTGACATTAGTGAACAATTAAAAAGTTTTCAAAGCAGTACATTCATTGTCTTCTTTATATTAAGAAAGCAAAAAGAAGAACAATTTCATTGGAATTTCTCAGCATTAATAGGTTTAGATGAACATGGCATGACTTCATTTGAATATCTGAATGTTAATTGCATTGACATTGTTTATTAAAGCAATTAACAGATATTTTTGACTATGGCTAATCAACTGCTATACTGTGGCATGAAACCTTATAGAACCATATTCACATGATGATGGTCAGATTGCTCTCTATTAGAAAAGACAACAGGGATTTATTTATGAGTATTAATTTTAATTAGTACATATTTGTTGAGAAGTAATTCAGCAATCATCCTTAGTAATACGAGATCTTGCCTATAATCTGTCTGTATTTGTACACAGAACTGTATGGATGCAGAAGGTTTTATTAGAGAAATAAATTACTGTTTTAAGTATTGGTTTGGAAAAATAATTTACTATTTACCCATTAGGGAGAGTTGTTGGTCTATCTTAACACGCTGAAAATCTAATTTTCTTTTAAAAAAATATTAATTATTCCTCCTAGCCGAAAAGGACTACATCATTAACCCCAAAGCAGTGGTAATAAACAAAAATAATTTAAAAGCTTTATTAAGTTCAATTAATTGGTTGTAGCAGACTAATTTTGTCATGCTTTGCTAGACAGTGTATTGTAAGTAATTTTGATGATCTCCAATTGAGTTGGGCAAACAAGCCTGAACACTAAAGCAAAAATTGAATTGTCTTGATAATTACAAAAACCATTGGCCTGTTTGGTATTTGTGATTAATGGGTTAATTAGCTACTTTTTATTACATCTAGACTTTCAATGCAGTTGCACAGTGGTAATTTATTTTGCTTTGTAAACTAGTATAGTCAAAATTCTATTGTTACTGATTTGTTCAAGACAAAAATCTTTAGAGCTACATGATTTAATATTAGATGAGTATGGCTGTGGATGGACTTTTCATTACTTGCTCTTGGTTTATGTAATTTGTGGAATTCAGTTTTATGTTTGTCATTTTTCAGTTTGTCCCATTCCAAAGGGTCCATCAAAATGATCCTTAAGTGTAATTAGTGACTGGTTCTGTGTCATTTAAGTAGCATATACATGGTGAGGAAGAATTTCCAGGGAGAAATATACGTGCGAAAAGTTTTATCTGAGCATTATTAACAAGAAATTATCTAAAATGATAGTCAGGTAAGCTCCTGTTTTAATGCTGTAGTTGAGCTTGAGTTAATTTACAGAGCTTTGGAGCAGGTCACATAATACAAAAGTAGTAATTTGAGCTCAGAGGAAGGTATTGTGTTGATGCAAAGTTTCCGTGTTTGTTTTTTTCTTTATTTGTTCAATCTTGTTTATTGGTTTGTGCTTGTTTTGGTTTTATTCCAGTCCTTCCTAGTAATTTATTTATCTTTTTGTCCAAAACTTTATTCTCTTTTCCAGGTCAGCAGATGCTGTTGCTCCACCAAAACCACTTCTTTCAGTTCTACTTACAGAAAATCTTTTGCTCTAGTTCTGACAAGAGTCAGATATAAAGTATTTGCAAGATATTCTTTTTTTTTTTCATTTGTAACTGGCCTATACTGTGTACATATAATGTATTATGTGCTATTTGTTTAAATATTTAAAGATTATCTGAGGTGATAAGTTACACTAATTTTGCCATAATGAAATGACATTTGCTGTTTTTAATGTTTTCCTTTTCAATGTTGACTGCTTTCTATTCATATTTCATGCTGTGTTTTATCTACTTATTGGCGTGATCCATTCCATTGTCTGTCATCTCTTTCTTCAGCAAAATCATCCTAATAATTGTTTTCTCCGTGTGATGTTTTTGTGGCTCTAAAATGCATTGGCATACAACAATTTACTTGTTCTCAGATTTGTTTCAAAGATAGGAGAATTTGAAACAGAACACCTTTCTTTTTGGGTGCATTTTAAAAAAATAATGTAAGGTTGTAGTTATGGAAACTCTCGTTTTCCTTTTTCTTGTTGTTTGATTTGGCTTGTCATTTGTACAAACTGACAAAGTATTTTGAACAGTCTTGGTAAACAGCTCATCCTCTGACTCATAAATAATTTGAAATATATAAGTGATTCATTCAAATTATAGTTCATTGGAAGTCTAATAATTAATCATACTGTTTAAATATCACTTTGCCTTTGTCAAAATATTATTTTGATCAGTCATTTTGTTTAATATTTGTCTGTATTGGGCCCTAAGAAGCCAGGTAAGATTTAGTCTGTTTCTGTTTCTCCCCTGTAGCTGACCCACACTTTTGATCCATCCTCCTTGGAACAGGGCCTCTTGCTCAGTGGGTGTTGAGTCTGGCACTGGAATCATTCATCCGCTATAAATGACTGATTTCAGCAGTGAGTGCAGAAAATTAAAGCTTATGCTTTCAGTTGGCAGAAAAATAAAATCAACATTCTACGGTTTGGGTTTTTTTAAGAGAGTTGTATTTTGAGATAATTAAATAGAAATACATAACCCTCTCCCCCCTACCTCAGAAACACGTGTGTTCATTAAGTTTAATAGCATTGTCTAAAGTGATAGTATTTCCAGAAACTCTGATCCTCTAAGAAATCTAATTACTTCTTTCTCCATTTCAACTTTGGAAGGATTATTGAAATACTTTGTAGTCCTAACTGCACAGAGCACTTTAATCCTATTGTTTGGAGATTGTCATTCTCCTGCCTTCTTTCCGCTTGCAGTCTCCCATTAGACACTGCAGGCACATCCCAGTAATCTCAAATTCCAGGAAAGTGCTATCTGGCAATCAATGTCTCCCTGCCCCTCTATTTACTTTTCCACTCCTTGCATATTTTAAAATAAAAGAATCAGATTCACAATCTTCTCTCTAGCAAAGTATGAACTATGACTTTAAAAAAAAAAAATATAGATATATATAATTTGTATCTGTCCTTCTTAGTCCTGAGCTTGTGGATGCCATCTCTTCTCTTGATCTTCCATCAGCCTTCTGATAACTCCAAAGGATTCTCCTGTTTGCTGTCAGGCAGACATGCTGCCCTGGAGAAAGTGTTAACTGAGTAAAATAAGATTATAAACTCTTAGCTGATAGGGAGGAGGCTATGAGCATCTATCTCCAAGTGACAGGGCCTAAATGACAGCTCCTCAATTTCTGTGTAACACAGTGAAGTGAGAGTGGCAGGAATTTGCAGAGCAGTAAGCTTCTACTGCTGGATCCAAGACCTCCCAAAGAAAGGCAAGGTCAGTGCTTGCAAGTTGGAAAGCAGCTCTCATCCTGCCTGGTTTAGGCACAGGAGACTGTTTGAAGGTAATCATAGAATCATAGACTAGTTTGGGTTGGAGAGACCTGTAATGATCTTTCATGGGCCTTCCCCATCGCGGGTTGCTCCAGGCCCTGTCCAACCTGGCCATGGACACTTCCAGGGATGGGGCAGCCACAGCTTCTCTGGGCAGTCTGTGCCAGGGCCTCACCAATCTCGTTGTAAAACACTTCTTCCTTCTATCTAACCTAAATCAACCTTCTTTTAGTTTAAAACTTGTCATATCGCAGCACGTCTTGCTAAAAAGTTTGTCCCTGTATTTCCTATAATTTAAGAGCTCATTTATAGTCATTGCACATGTGAGTACTCAGTAACCATTTGTTTATGTGGCAATACAGTGATTTCAGGTCAGTTTTTGGTCAAATTCTCACAAGATTTGTAAGATGATTTCTGCTTCTCTAAATGTTCTTTACCCCTGTGCAATTACTGATTTTCATTTTCAATAGAAGTCTAGAATGTTCTGGGTACATGAAAATTTGTGTTTGTGCATATGTACATGTGCAAGCATTGCCATTGTTTCTAAGAACATTAAACAAGTGAAAAGAAATTAACTAAGAGATAGGTTTGCATAATCTTTTCTCTGAAAGATCCTTTTATTTTCTTTAGAGAGGCAGTGCCATAGTGTGTTAGTGATGTCAGTAGATCCTGCAAGGGTGGCAGAATTTTCCTCTGCAGTAAAATCCAATTCTTCTGGTTGTTGCCAGTTCTACCAAATAATTCATATTATTGTCACCAGTGCTTCTGAACTGGTGCAGAAAATACTTTGACTGGGATTTATACAAAGCAATAAGGAAAAAGAGTTTCAGACAAAACATTTGGCACTTTGCAAGCTTCTCTAAAGATAGAGGGGGGTGAGGTTTGTGAGAGTCACATTGCTCCGTTATTCGTGGGCTGTTCTGAGCTCCAGGAATCAGAAGTGTGTGTTTGCTGTTCAGAGTCATCATTTGCTCTTGCTGTGGAACTAATTTTCAAGGAATAAGTGCCTTTCTCTGGTTGAAGGGGACATTTGCTCTGTAGCACCACGACTACTTCTATTTATCACACAATTGGGATTAACTGCAGCCTTTTTTGCACGGTCATATCTTACTATATCATTATACAGAATTTCCTGGGGGTTTTACCTGTTTTTCTAGATGAAATTAAGCAAATCAAATTAAGGATATCAATCCTCATTTCCTCACAACCTTTGGAATTTGTTGGGAGTGGGCTAAATGCCACTTTAGCCATTCTAATTTGCTTCTGTATTTCTTAACTGGTTCAGAAGGTAAAATATGACCTGAGTTAATAGAGCTGCACTTTCTATAGTTCTACTCTTCATCAGCTGCATTTCATAGCACGGTGTGTCAGAAATGAACTTCTGTGCAGGCTTCTGAAAAGAAGTGTTTAAAGCCCAATGTGTGGCTCCAAATTTTTTCACTGTGTGTGAACTCCAACCTCTCCCATTCCTAATAAACCAGCCTGCTCTTCCAGTCCCACAGATTTGTTTCACAGGTAACTCACAGGGTGAGAAGCGTTCGCAGGCAGCTCTGCTGACAGGGGAAGAAGCTGCCAGAGCACATTTTGGGAACGAGGAGCTCTTGCCACCTGCATTGTTTGGAGATTTAGGAAGGGAACCGACTGGTGAGCTGACTTGTTAGAGGGCTGCCTGAGCACCACCTGCCACACACACCTTGCACCACAATTCTCCACCAGGGATGGGGGCTCCAAACAGATTTACAACTGGCATGTGCTTTTTGCAGGAATTCACAGCAGTTGCTTTCAAGTAAGAACAAGAAGTTCTTTTATTTTATTTAATGTTTTCTTAAAAGGCGTGAATCAGTCAAGCACCATAACTGTGTGATCAGTGTGGGTTGTTTTATGTTTTATAAACACTGCACATTCCAACAGGAATCTTGATTGTTCCAAGCAATGAACTCTTTTCCTGGTTCAGAGGAACTTTTGTTTGTCATGGTGTGTATGTACTTCTCTGGTCTGTTTTAGGGAATTCAGCTTAGTTGGATTCCTTCTCTACTTTTGCCTGTTGTACTTGACCAAATTAAGTAGGCAAGATTTTCTCCAAGCACAAAGAGAAAGGTTTGTCGTTATCATCCAGACTGAGAGAAATGTTATGAAGAGGGAGAGTTGCAGTAAATGGATGCATTTCTATAAGTTAGCAAATCTGACATCCGCTGTTGTAGCTCCTACTGACCAGTGTTTTTAATAGATGGAAGAAACAAAACATGACAAATTTTTTTTCTACTGAAACACTTGACTTTCATGTAGAGATTGTTCTCTGGTGGTAAGAGTAATTAAATTTCCTTTGTTAATCTTTTTTTCTTGCCTGTTAGTAAAGTATATACATATTACCTTGAACACCCCACAGCCTTCCAAGCTGCCAGACAATGGAGATTTTATTGACTGTTTTGGTTTGCTTTGGTTTTTGGTTTTGTTTTTTTTTTTTTTTTAGTGTTACAAGCACCATGCTCTGGACAAGGAGTAGAAGGAAATGCTGTAACATAAAATGGGGTGTTATTATTTCATGCTTATAGTTAGATTTTTGATCCCATAAAGATGAATGTTGAGAGACTTAATAGAAGGACAATATTCTGGATGCATTTCTGATTACCATGTATTTTTCAGGTGTTATAAAGACGCTGTGTAAAGCAAGTTTTGCCTAGATGTTCCATGGAATTGTTGAAGCCCATAAATTCATGGAAGTTTTTATGTTCAGTGGAGTTGTATTTGGTAAAAAATATGATATTTTATTTCCCTGTCAAATTAAGCAGCCGTGAGAGTTGTACCACTGAATATTCTGCCTGTGATCAATGTTAAAAAAATGGATTAGTGTTTGTCTTTTACTCTACTCTACTTAGCCTAGTTCATTATCTATCAGGAATAGAACGCATGTCTTAGTTGACATTTTCGGTGTTTTATATTGTGATTTGGTGTCTGTTGTGCTTGTTTTCATTGCTTATGTGGGTTACAAAAACATGGAGAGAATTGTATAATGGCCTGTGCTTAAATTACTCCATACCATAAGGGTAGGTAGTTTTATGTAGCCCGAAGTGTGGCTTGCTATCTTTCACAGAATTGCTGATGGGAAAGGCAGGTTACTGCAATGAAACATCACCTAAAATCACAAAGTGTGAATAAAATTCTCTGGTAGGTGACAAAATGAGAAGGTTCCAGGGATGTCAGTGGCCTTGTTTTTGAGGTGCCTGAGTTATACTGGTATCATGGAGGATAGAAAGAGTTACTTTTTTTTTTCTCATTTTGTCCATCTAAATGAGAAGCGCTAATAATGCTGTGATGCTGCCACACACATCTTTCTACTTTGGTTGCTTCAAGGACGCAAATCTGACTATCAAAATCTGTTTTAACCCTTCATTAGGAAAAGAAAAAGTCGTTTATAGGAAGTAAGAATCTGGCCTAGGATTTCTTGTTATTAGTAAATAGTCAATATGTAGGATTACTGATTTATTTCCTTCAGTGTCTCTATTTTCTTTTAAAGCTACTTAAACTCATCTATCCATTCTCATTTCTTCCCCAGGATTTTTGAATGATCACAGAGTTTTGAAGCTGTCCCTGTCATTCTCATTTTTTTTAATTTTCCAGTAGGCTGTAGGGTATAGTAGACTGGTGTGATAATAACGGGTCTAATTGACATGAAGTTTAATGGTTTTTCTCACATACTTCATCATTAGGCCAATGGCACATTTTATTGTCATCTTTTCTCTATGGTGGTTGTGTTAGCTGGTCCTAATTAGAATTAAATGTTTCAAGGCTAGGTAGAATAATACGTTTTTATTTTTTTTTTGTATGCCTGAGTCCTTTTTTTGGGTTTTATGTTTTTGGTTGAGTTGTTTTTCCCCTCCTCCTTCTTTCTTTTTTCTCACCATTATAAAAGGTTTAAATCCATCCTGCTTACCATCATCTGGAACAAAATATTTCTATTTACAAACTGTTTTTATTTACTCAGTTCGCAGCTAAGTAGTTTGCATATAGCTCATCAAATCTGTTAATCATATTTGACCAATATTTAAAAGATCCTTTAGGCAATCAAGAAATGAGTGTAAGAAATACATCTCATGGACAATTCTAGCCTCTACAACCCTCTTATGTCAAGGAAGGAAAACTTCTTTCATTTCTGAAATGGTCAGTCATGTCTGTAGTGATCCTTAAGACACAGAAATAAAAAAAAAATTCCTGATTTAGCCCCATGTTACTCATTCTTTGTGTGATAGTACAACTCTACAGGTTTAGAGAGGATAAAATCTCCTAAAGGGTAAATTTACTTTTAAACCAGCAACTGAATGAATCTTGTGCAGTCAGTCCTGTTTTTCTTGCAATTATGTTGTCTGTGCAGGAGAATGGTTGAATACAAAATGTGTGGTGGTGGATTCACAGCAACAAAATTAGTTTTCTGGTGAATATTGTAATATTAAAAAGGTGCCTTGAGAGAGCAGCTACTGAATTCATGAAAAATGAAGGGGTTGTTAAGGTGCATACTTTAAAGTATCACTGAGGTGTAGTCATCAGGAGCAGCCTTTAGTTCCAAACTGGACATTCCTTGTGGGCAGCAATGCAGTTCTGTCTTTAAAGCAGATTACTACTGGTATTAAAAATTAAACTTGTCTTTGACCCCATGCAGTAAAAAATATAAAGTCCAGGGACAGAGTCCATATCAACATATAATGAAAAAAAATTAGTAAAGTCTTACCTGTGCTGATATGAGACATAATAATTGCACCTTTTAGTAGTCTTGAATAAATAAATAAAATTACCATCTTAAGCAACTTGCCAGAGTTGCACTCAGTCAGCTGTGTCGTGCAGCCCACAGCACCTGGACCTGCTGCAGCAGCCAGGCTTTGGAGTGCATCCCAAAGTGTTAAAATGAGAATACGGTCAGAAAAATGGTACTGTAATTCAAGACCACAAAGTATTTTTGTGTATTCCCTGTAGTTTACAATTTTAAGACAAGAAATGATGACAAAAATTCTTCAGTCAAACTTTTTAAGGCCACATGGCCTTACCCCTGTATATCCTAAAAGCACATTTATTGTTGCTACCCTGGGTACAACCTTGCCTTTCAACACATCTAAAGCAAAGCAGCTCTCAGCTTCTATCACACTCAAGCACTCTTAGTTTATGTTCTACATTTTTATTTGCTATCACTTCGTCAGCCTCCCCAGCCCTGCTGGCCTTTGATAGATCCTTCCTCTGGTGACAGTCGTGGTGATAATGGCAAAAATTGGTTTAGGTAAAGGTTTATGCTCAGAGTATATTACTGGAGGTAAGGCTGTGTAATACACAGGTACCAACACCTTTCCTGTTCTTCAGGGCAGTTCTAAGTTCATAGATCCCTTCCCTTTCCTTTTCCCTTCCTCTTGTTCCTGTGTCAACAGTCTAAACAGGCTTGGCAAATCATGCAGTGTGAGCAAATGTGATAATCCAGCTCTCTCTCCTTTAGCTGTGTTCCTGGCAGCCAGATGGATTACTGAGAGTTTAATTTAGGCAATACAGTGAAAACTGGAAGTGAAAGCAGTCTTGGAGGGAGAATCTCCTGAAACAGGAGGTGTCATTTCTGACAGGTACTCAACGCTCAGATCTACACTCTAAGCAAGGCTTTACTTACACACTTTTACTAAAAAAAGTCTGCAGGTATTTTTGGGCAACATTGCCAGGAGACAACATCTAGATATAAGTATGTTCAATGTAAAATAAATAGAACCTAACTTTTCTGGAGTAAAATTTTCATATTAGATATAGGTGTCTTCAGAATATAAGCATGTCTTTTTTCTTCATTTGGGATTTTCCACAAATGGAACTTTGATTTTAATTCACGTCCTTGGCATGTCAACTTTGTTGCAGCTGCTCTGTTCTTAAATCTGAATATGGGCTTTCAATAGTTTGAAAATGCAGTTTTGTGCTTGGCTTTAAGTTGGTTTCAAAGCAGAAGACACTGCCCATGGCAGAGGAGTTAGAATGAGACGATCTTTAAGGCCCTTCCAGCCCAAACCACTCGAGGACTCTACGATGATTCTGTGCTGTTCAGGTCCAGCGTTAATCGTGGTTCATCTTTTGCAGTGCCACCTGGTGTCAATTAAAAGAAATTTAACTTTGTTTTCTAAGTATTCCAGCTGAAAACCACACCCACAAGAATGAAAAGATAAAACTGATTCTCAGCACAAGAACAGTGTAAACTTTATTTCTTACACAGATATCTTTTAAAAAAGGGAGACTTGTATTTTAAAATAAAATCAAGGTAACATCATTTGTTATCAACTTCTCTTTTGAGGTATTTGTGGTTAGTCCTACCCTGTGTTACACATTGGGAAGTAATTTGGGAAATACGGTTTGTGGACGGCAGAAGGCATTCTGGATTTATTTGGTAACTTGGCCTGCAAATATATTTATGGCACTACAGTAACTGGCTTCAATTTCTACCTTCCACAAAATAAAATTTTCTACCTTAAAGACAGATAAATTTTACCACTTTTCTCCTTTAACTTTAAAATATTAATTAAAAGCTAAATTTTAGATAGAGAGATAGATAGATGGATGGCCTATAAGGCTTTGATACATGACATGAGGATCTAGCTGAATTTTTACATGTGGGAGAACACCTTGTAACCACAATGGATTATTTTGTGTTTCCCTTTGGCAGTAAATTTCTCAGAAAGAAAAGCATGCCTGAGACCCCCATTATTCCTGAATATTTTTCTTGGGCTTAGATTAAATACAAAGATACCGTGATGCGTTATCTAGGCAGATAAATTATTAGTTGCCGTTTGCTGAAGTAGACTAAATCCCTTCATGGCAGTTATCCAAATGGAGTTCAAATGGGTACATTTTCTGGAAAGTTTTACTCTTTTGCAGGATGGCAATACTGGTTTTGTTTGTTTGGGGGGGTGAGTTGGTAATAATATCATTTTAGATTTCTACCCAGAGAGCTTTTCCCTAATTTTTTGTGGTCTGAGAGAAATTTGCTCTTTTGAAGTTAATAAAAAACTAACCCAAAATATATAGAGTTTTTTTGCTGACGGTGGAGGTCTTGGTTTTGCTGTATTCTGAATCTAACAGATGGCATTTTAGAGGACAAAAGGACTTGCTGCCTGTGCAAAAACTTGATCTCAGTATAACTCTCACTTGAGGTTACTGTAAAAACTTACTAAGCAGATTATTCTAATTGAACTGATTGACCCAATCCTTTGTATCTTTCAATTTATCCTTAATGTATCCATCAAACTGTGCCTGAGAAAATGTCTAATTCTGAAATGCTAGCACTTGGAAGACATCTACCTTGGATCCTAATACTTTAAAGATTTGTGATTGGGATAATTTGATTAACTCAAAATGACCATTTTTTTTCATTAGCCAAGAGTTAAAGAAACAGCACCAAAGTGTAGGACCATTTTCAGAGACTAAGCATCAACATTAACTGTTTCATTTGGCTCCCCTGTAAAGTTTATCCATCAAAGTCAAACACAGATGTTTGTATTTCAGCCTGAAATGGGATCAGAACTTATTCCTGCTTTATTTTTTTTTTTCTATCTTTACACCATTAATAGGTACCAAGGTCAGCAACTGAGCCTGAGGTCAAGGAGCTAATGAGAGCTGCATGGTTTCTGTCTCTCTCTCTCTGCTATCAGTATGAGCCACATCTGCTGCACTGGCATTATCCTTTCCATCAGCACCTGAATCCTCTTCTGAGTTATCTTTACATCTTCCTCATATGTGGAGTTTGTAACTGTGTGACTTGACTTGCTGTAAACGTTCAGGTGCTTCTTCATTCAGATCAGATCTGGAATTCACCAAAAGAAAGATGGAAAAGGTGATGTTTCTGTCAAGCTCGGTGTAATAATGATAATAGTAAATTCACCAGCCAGGCTACCTAGCTAGAGTGCAGCCAGGTCTTGTGCTTTAAATTCTAGTGACTAGGCTTACAAAAACAGAGATACCTTGAAAAGCAGGTAGGTAAAGTCACTAAGTCCCATTGGAATAAATACAGGCTCACCATGAAGGTTTAGTAGAAAAAAGAAAAAAATGCTGCCTATATCTTCAGTCTCTTGAAAACATGACCCTTCCCCTTCTCTATTTTTTTTTTTTTTTCTCTCGTGTATTGAGAAAATGTCTTTAAGCATTATAAGATTTGGGAATTTGGGGAATGTTAACTTTCAGCACATATCTCACCTGTTTTGTAATCTAAGGTTGCAACGCGTTGAAAAAATACAGTAGACCACATTATGCAACTGTAATCGCATATATTAATGCATTTCATGTGATGTAGACAAGCATTTCATTTTAGTTTTTATTTGTGTCAACAAACTGTTTCTTATCAACATCTTGTCTTTGCCAACAGATGGCAGCAAAGGATTGCAAAGGAAATTTGGGTTATTTTGTTTGAACAAATAATTATCTGCCAAGGAGCAATCAAATATCACTGAAGGCATGTTTTCTTCATCTCAGAACTATAAGATAAATTTTTAAAGATGCTTTTTAGTGATCAGACAACACAAGAAAAATAAAACTTGTGATTATTTTCCAAGGTTGTTTTTAAGCTCATCTATCTGATAATGCTTATGCTTCAAACTGAAATTCTTTCTAATGTAAGACATTAAGGAACACTGACATTCTGTCATCAGTCTGCACAAAGAACCATAGAATCATACTCTGTGTTTTGCACAAAAATCTGTATTTTAGATAAGCTATGACACATGATGAGTTTCATGGAATTTCCTGACACAAAGGCCAAGATTCACAAATGCTTCAGGGGCTTGGCTTCCTCCATGAAATTCCACAGGAACAGCTGGCAAGAAACAAGCAAGAGATACACATGTGAAATCACAGAATCACGGATGGTTTGGGTTGGAAGGGACCTTAGAACTCATTTCACTCCATCTCCTGCCATGGGCAGGGACACTTTCCACTATCCCAAGTTGCTCCAAGCCCCATCCAGCCTGGCCCTGGACACTTCCAGGGATGGGGCAACCTGTGCCCGGGCCTCCCCACCCTCACAGGGAAGAATTTCTTCCCGATATCCAGTCCAACCATGCTCTCTGTCTATTGGAAGCCATTCCCCCTTGTCCTATCGCTCCACGCCCTTGTCAAAAGTGCTCCAGCTCTTCTGCAGCCCCTTCAGGCACTGAGTGACCACAGTACGGCCTCCCTGGAGCCTTCTCTTCTCCGGGCTGAGCAACCCCAAATCCTGTTGCTCTCCAGAACCGAGGTACTTCCCCTATACCACTGTGGAATTACCTTCACCACGTGGACACCCTTTGGTGAGAGACTTGAGGCAGCACAAGTGAGGAGAGCCTGAACTGTAGGTGGCTTGCAGCTCTCACTGTGTCAGCTCAGCCGGGCTGTCCCTCATACACCGCCTGCCACATGCTGGTGTGTCTGTACTCCTTCCAAACAAAAGCTGGCGTTTCTGTAAAATAAGCCTTTATTCCAGGTGGCTGTATAAATTTGGATTGGGACTTTTGGACAGCTAGGGCTTGTTGTGGGGCTGGGATGTACTTGGTGTTGTCCCATAGCCCCTGGAAGGTTGTGCTGTGTTTGCTTTCAGAGTGCTTGGGTAGATGGTCATGGTTCCAGACGGGTCTTTAGTGACTGCCGAGTTCAGCAGTTGCCAATCTGTCTTGGGCTGGTGGAAGCACCAACTAAAGCTGGTTTTTGTCTTTCTCTGAACTCAGTGTTTCTTTTTCCTTTTTTTCCCTATTTTAATCTCTCTGTACCCAGTGCCTGACTGCCTTTTCTCTCACCCTAGTCTTTTCATGCTGCCTCTTTGCATCCCATTCTGCTGCTCTGCTGTTTCTGCTGTGTCTCTGTCAGACTTGCAGTGCTGTAAGGAGGCACTAGCAGTACTAGAATAATGGTGCAATTACATCTTTAGTTTTCTTCCACATCCTTACAGCTGCCAGCTCCCAAGAGCAGCAGATCTTTCAAGGAACCAGCAAATCATGGTGGTATTTACTGCCTTGTCCTCTGCCCTTGCCCAGTTAAAGCAGTGTTGGATCTGCTGAGGTATCAGTTAGAATAAATTCCCCGGAGATGAGATTTAGGCTGATTTTTAAATCAGCTAGGGGCACACGTTCACATATTTCACTTCCCTGGAGAATGCTCAAGCAAAATTTTAAGGGTGCTCTGACACTGATAAAAGAAATATAGTATATTGCTGAGATGGAATACAGATGGAATACAAAAGCAAGGAGAATATATTTTTGTATGACAGAATTCAGTTTTACTCCATTCCATGGTCTTTTTTCTGTATTTTACCTAATGTTGCTTGGGTAACCCACGGGGCTGTGATTGAAGCAGCAAAGTGTAAGAGTTAGACATGTTACATGGATATCTTTGAGGAGCTGGGTGTTGTATGACACAACACAGACTGAAATACAAGTGTGGGGTAACTCAGTTAATATCTATAGAATAAGAAATCTATCAAAGGTTTGCTTTACAGATAATGGAATATTAACTTACACATCTTCCATGTGTAGATTGTTGTCTGTTCAGTTCAGTTGGGAGTTGAAAGAGTCGCAGTTCAATACATGTCCTTAGTATGTGTTTTCCAGTAGCCATTATAGGACCTGGATAATTGGTTCTAATCTGAATGTTAACATTGACATTATTATTGTGCTTGACAGGGAATGAGGGCTAATGACTAAAACATTGATAAATTGAATAAATTGATATAAGTCATATTTAATTTGCTTATTTGCTATGTACTGTGGTGAATTATTCATGTCAGTCTGGATTTGTACCATTATGTCTGCAAATTTTTTAAATTTTTTTTTGTTATGCAACATATCTTGCTTTGGGAAGGCACAGCTTTACATTCAAAATTTTTCTTGGTATATAAACAGGTATGTTTGCAGTTATTAAGTGTGATATTTCAGTCCTGCTACCTTGAACATGGTTCTTCTCAGAACTACAGAAGTCACTGGGTGTTGTTCACCTCAAACAGAGCTGATACTGCACAAGAGGGAGGGATGGGAACATCCCAGTTTAATGTACAAACCAGTGAGTCAGTGAGAGTTGGTATAATCTGTTACAGAGGTTTTGTTTTTATCATGAATGTTCACAAGAGAGAAGCTTCTCTCTTTTCTGATATAGTGCCATTCTCTACATAAGTGTGTAAATTTGTAATTTCTTAGTTTATGAGAAAGAGATGCCATAAATATACTGAGGAAAACGCTCAGATTGTATTGTTTTAATGGATTTGCTGCTACATGAGGTCATTATCTATACAGCTGCCAACAGTACTGTCTTTGATGCAGGGTTCCAAGAGCAAGAAATATGAGGAATTGCATATATATATATGAAAGGCTTGATCTAATAGTGAACCATCCAAAATGGTAGTGGTCCATCTTGAAAACAAACTTCAGTCCTGATAATTTTTGACTGAAAATATTATGTTGAGTATGTAAACTTAAGCCAGTTATAATGAAACATTGTTTTCTTGGAGATAGGAACAATAGTGTAGGTAATGATCTCAAATGTTTTAAACAGTTATTATTTTCAAAAGTTACGGTGGCAAGAATAAAAGTTGGAGAAAAATATATAGCAAAATAGAGTGTTGGGAGTAGCAACAAAGGAAAGGGAGAAGAAACAACTCTGTGTGCTGGGTGGGGGTAAGATGCATTTGAATTTCAAACATCCCCAGTGGCTTTACTCAGCAGAAATGATCTGCAACTCCTTTGTGTAAGTAATATCTCAGCAAGCCTTGGAACAAATCCTCACACCCTACTGACTTTTAATGCTTAGCAGAAAATGAGTTGCTGAATAAAAGATGCGACAAGTTAAAAGGGTCTTTTCATTGGGAGTCAAAATAAATGCTGCAGAGAGTTGGTGCTTTTGCTGTCAGGAGTAGGTGAATTACGTTTCCACTCTCATCCCATCTCTCACAATTGCTTACAGCTTTTCTAACACATACCTGGGGATCTCTCTTCATGTGAAACTTAATCCATTTACGTGGAGGACAGTTAAGAGACTAGTCTGCTGCTCATTAAGGAATGTAAAAGGAAGCCCAGGATAAGGAACATGTCTTAAAACAGTACCCAGGAGGGGAAAGAGGTAGGCAGGGGATTGGAATGTGAGTATTAAAACAGTTTTAACTGTCATTATTTTTTATTAAGCATTGAGAAGTCTGAGGAGACTTTATAACAGTAAAGATTTAATTCTTAATATGGTTTAGGGGCCAAGAGAGAGGATTTGTTTTAAAACACCGACATGAAAATGAGTTGCATCATGTCTTTAAAAGGGTAAAACAGATACAAGAAGGATGCTCTGAAACTTTATATAAAGTCATTGATTCATGTCCTGTCCCTTCCTTCAAGCAATCATTGACTGAAAGGCTCTGATATTTTTATGAGGGTAAATCTAGGTTAGGGTTCAGCTGTGGTCAGGGTGTGCAGAGCTCACCTCACGGTGAAAATGCTGGGAATGTCTCTAGAATGTTCCTGGGAGAAAACGAGTTTGAGAAATCAGTAGATTACTGAAAATAGATAGTAAACATCTATGACAAGTTAAAAGAGTTTCTATCACAGGTTGGCAGCCTTTTGCCATCGGATTATTGCATGTAAATAATGCTTTCTTTTATTCCTGTAGTAACCTGCCAACCTTCCTCTTGAATATGTTTTATTTATTACATCAAATTCTTATTTTCATAATCCTCAATGCTAGTGCTAGAAGTCTCTTGTGACAATTATGAATGAAGCATGATCTGTAAAAACACTGACATTTCTAATACTTGAAATTGCATTCTACCTGTTGTATGTTGCCCTAATGCAACAGCTCACTGTGTCAGCAGTAGTAAATCTGGATATTAAAGACAGCTTTTCATTCTTGGAATTCAGAACAGACCAATTTTATTTTAGATAGCACTGATAGCACTTTTCTGGATAATGGAAAACAAAACCAAACCCGAGCCCACCTCCAACAGAAGACACGCAAGTTTTATTTAAATGTAATTTAGAAATTAAATGTCTATAATTAGAAAGAAACGCAGGATATTTTGTCTTCTCAAAATATATTATTCCTACAGAACTGTTTTTTAACTTGCCCAGAAAACAACAACAACAAAAAACCTCACAGAAGCTGAAATCTTTATTGTGTTATGAAATAAATATCAATGTGTATGTTGTATCCAGTAGACACTGGAATCTGTGGCAGCCACAGTGCATGGTTGATCTGGGACTATAACTGGTATGTTAAAAATGCTTTGGATTTGCGTGGTCTCAATCCTGTCAGCACAGACTGAACCCTCTGTATTTCACATCTGATCTCAGGTCCTGTGGTCTGTCTAGATAGCCTTGGACAGGGGAAAAAGGAGACCATGCCTGGAGTACCCAGTGAGTCTCAGGGCTGTTGCTGAGGCAAATTCACCTCTTAATTTCTTGGAAGAAGGACTTAGAAGACCCAATGCTTACCAGTAGAATTGGGAAGAGTCAAGACAACGGCAAAGGCTTTCAACCCACAACACAAAAATGCTTTGTTGGTTTCTTGCCTCTGCAGGCTCATACTCAAAACCTTGCACTGGGACTTCCCCCCTCTTCCTTCCTCCCAGCTTTGACTTGCAGGTTAGTGAACAACTTCATTGTTTGTTTCTTTCTTTCTTCTTTTCCTTGGTTCTTCTGGCAATTATCCTCTTGTAAATATTCTTGCAATAATTGTCTGCAAGTAGCAGAGTTTGGTGCCAGATAGCAACAATAGCAGTAGCTTTCTAGGAAGCAATTAGCTCAGTAGAGATTTTTTTTTTTTCCATTTTTCTTCCTGAAAAGGCTCTTTCATTTTTAAATGAGAATTTACAGATCCAGTCTTGTAGTTGGTAGCATTTCTGAAATAATTCTGAGATATGTTTTAACTGACCATTTACGGGAAAAATGAGTGTGAATACTGGAATCTATTGAAAAGCCAGAGACGTACAAAGTGGAGAGCTATAATATGGTTGCCATAGACACAATTTCATATTCTCTTCCCTGTTTACTGCATTGATAACTCCTTTATTGAAATCCAGGGGAAAAAAAAAAAAACCAAAAAAAACCCTAACACAACCAAAAATGTGGATGTTCTGAAAAGGCTGTTTTCCTTTCTATCATAAAGAGATTATTTTCAGAGCTCTTCTAACCACTAATTACCATAAGGAGATTGTCCAACAAGCTCCAGTTGAATATTTGCATATGCAGGAGTATATTCAATATCAATATGTAATTATGATATGCACAGAGCGATTTCGTAGTCAAATTTAGTAAAAACAGATGGACTTGGTACATATGGCTAATAGAGATTTAAAGTTAGTAAGAAATTTATAAATTCTGTAGATACACTGAAAGACTGTAAGATTACTTATTCTTCCTTACCAGGAAGAGAGGGTGTTAATTCATCTGAAGTCTGCTGCTTTCTTCTTTTGTACATAATACCTAAAATGTCAGTAAGAGTTGATACATATGTGCAAGTGGGGTAGAGAAATCTAGAGCTTTTCTCGTAGTTTTGCATGTTATTCTACTAGTAAAATTCTCCATGCCATCACTGGAAGTTATAATCTGTTCTTATGCTATTGGGATGTCGTCACAATACCCACTAAGCCCTTGGAAATTCTGTTTATTAGAAATAGATGTGAGATAGATTTTCAAAATGTCAAAAGGAAGACTTCATTTTGTCTAATATAAGGATGAAAAAACCAGACCATTCATTTTAAACCTTTGGTAGCAGGAATCTTCCGAAGATGATATTGCTTAATAAAAACTTGACAACTCAACACGTAGGGATTTAATAGGTAACTCCATTAACAGTAACAGGAGCAGTTCAGCTAATCTCTGACATTGCAACCAGGCTGCTGACAAGCTCAGCTGCTCCTTCAGATGAGGGAATTGTGGCAACTTAAAAGGTGATCGTCACAGAGTGAAAGACCATGTCTGAAGAAGAGTTAGACAGGATGTTTTCATTAACATTAAAGAGCTCTTGCTATTCATTAGGTAACTTGCTCTCAAGACCCCATGAGAATTGTCACTTCTTGTATCTTTTCACGAGAATAGGATACATCATATAGAACTGTGTTTTGTCTGGTTCCTTATAGAGTTTCTGCACAAAAGCGAAATACAAGCAGCTTTGGAATTTTTTTTTTGTTTGGCTAGAAGAATTTATTTAATCCAAAGTTTTAAACTGATTTACTAGATTTCAAAGACCTTTTGCTGTTAAACTCAAGTTAGCACACCATGTATGTAACAAGTTGCACCAGACTTCAACAAAAATGTGGTTTCAACTTTTCAAGGCCGGGTTTACTTCCCTGCCACATTTGCACTGTGCTGTGTTTTCCTGGTGGTGTACTCCACACCAGCATCCTTCTGACATGTGGGAGGGTTAGTCCTTTGTTGTAAAACACTATTAAAAACCAGAAGTGGTTCCTGGTTATACAAACTGTGTTCAGGAGGACTGAAGATGACACAGTCGTTCAGCTGGGCAATTCATTATTCGACTGCTCAGGACAGCAAAGAACCAGCAGCCAGCCAGGCAGAAATTTTATGGCCCAGTTACCACTGTCCAGTCTGTGCAGTACTACAGGTCCTCTGCCTTTTGTTTGACATCTAAAAGTCTGTTGTAGAACACGGGTGGTCAAAGCAGGAAACACTGAGAACACAGAAATCAAATGTGAATGCTTCAAAATAAGGACGTGGGAAACTGATTTGCTTCCGGACCCTCTTTAAACTGTGGCTAAACCATTGCCCAATTAAAAATGCATCATAGATGTCTGATAGAGGATACCAAGGAGATAGAAGGAAGCTGCTAAGTGGTCATGAATTGAAGCCATCAATCTTTGCCATGGCTTCAGGAGCAGGACTCCACCATGTGCACTGATCATCAGTGCCAGTCTGGTGTTTGCCTGCTCTCTGTAACTTGAATCTGTTCTGTGTATCTCGATGGGAACAACCCAGATTACCCAGGTATAAAGAACATAAAATGAACCTGGATGTAGCCTTGTCCAATCCAGAAGCCTTTTGTTTAGTAAATTGCTGCCCAGAGGAGTCAGGGCACGCTGTGTTTGCTGAGGATTGCAGGGCACCACAGACTGACACAGCTGCTGTGAGAATCACACAATGCAGAAGTGTTTCTTTTGCCCCTGCTGTTCTGAAGTTTATTTTGAAGGGCACCAAACTTTACTCCTGTCTGAAGTGTTCTTTGATAATAGCAACATGAAAAATATTATTTCAGAACTTTTTAACTTATAATTTTGGAGTAGTCTCTAATATCGTCTCGTGTACAAACAACTGTGACCTTTTTATTCTTTTGAAAGTTTTCCTAGATAATGAGAGGCGTTTGTCATTTCCAGTCTCATCTCCTATGCAAACTAGATTGTTCTGATGGGATTCTGTCTGGTTTATGCTTTTAAGGAATGAGCTTTAGGAACAGACAAGAGAAATGAAACTGAGAATTAGTTGCTTTTTAGAGATACAATCAGGATAGGGTTTCCTCTGCAACACCCAATTAAAATAAGAAATGGTTTTTTTCCTCCCCTTCTTCCTTCCTTTTGTTGCTTTATCACATTCTTCCTTTCAAAGTGGCAGTTATAACTATAGGGATGTATAGATAGTCAGTATACAAACTTTCACCTAAATGGAGTTCTGGATTCATAGGGAATGCAGGAAATGTCACATTAAAGAATGTTTGGTGCTAGTTTTATTATATTTTCATTTTGTTTCAGATATTAGTTTGGGTACTTTTCTTGAAGATTATAAAATCATTAAATCTTTAAAATTATGATTATCTAGGAGCAGAATTAAGGAAATTATTCTATCTCAGCAGAATATCATGAATACGTGGATTGCTATTTAATTAAAAAAATGTGTCAAAGCTATGCTGCAACATATGAGGTTATACTTTTTGTGTTCAGGATAAGTCAAAAAACTGTGGATGTTTTTTGACTTTGTGGGGCAATAACAAACTTTATGTGTAGATTGGTACCTTCCTCCATTAATCATAGCTAAGCTTTCATTTTAATTTCTTCTTCCTTTGTCTTTACCACTGCATTTAAATGTGGAGCTGCACTGTGGTGTTCCAGTTGGGTTTTAATTAGCTTTATTATCTATTGTGTGTAGGACTTAATCAATTCTATTGGATGTTATCTGCAGGTGCCTACAGTAAGGGCATATTATATTGATTTTTCATTTTTCACATCAAACACCCTGCACACATCCGGTTGTTGCTGTGTTTGCTATTGACAGCAGGGTTATTTACAGGCACTCAGTCAAAATGTAACATAGATCGCACAATTACAAACTCCACAGTATAGATTTATTAGACAGCAAATAAGGAAATAGTAACTTGTGGCAACTGGCTATCCAAGAGGGAGGATCCAGGGGTGGGAAGAGCTTGGGAAAAGCATTCCACTCCAGTGTGAGAGTTCTCCAGCTGAACGTTCTCCAAGCTGTGGAGGTGACGAGTGCAGCAAGATTCTGCCTCCTCCCTGAGTGTTCTTATGCAAGCAAGTATTGGATTTTTCCAAACTGCAGGTCAACATAATATCCTTCGTGTTGAAAATTTTATAAAACCTGTAAAATCAGTTAAATTCTACAGGAAGAGGCCTTTGGAGGTAGATCAATGTGCTGGTTATGGCTGGAATAGCAATTCATCTTAATTGTGGGGAAAGGTAAAAGAAGTAAACCGGAAAAGTCAGAAGGAATGTGCGGACAATCCTAATATCACATGAAATCCTGTCATCATTCACTTTATTTCCACCTCTGGAGCACTGTGGCACTACATTTTCACTCAGGACTTGCCAATCCAGGTGCAGTTTTTTGGGGAGATAAGGTTTTGCCTACAGTTTGGAAGTGGCCAGACTTAAAAACTATCCTTAAATTGAATATAACAAGTTTTAAATAATCTGTTTTAAGTTGTGCTTCCTAGTTGTCCTTCCCCTAGAGAGCGCTATTGTATCCAAAACAGATATTTTTTTCCTCTTGTGGTAGTTCTTTTATCAAGGTTTCCAAGGTAATCTTAGAAATCTCAGATTCTTTCTGCAGTTTTTTTCTGAAGCTGTGGTCTACACAGGGAGCTAGGTATTATCAGTTCTGATATTTTCTTTTTCTCTAGAGAGGTTAATAAAAATCTACAATGCAATTTTGCACCTATTTTTTGCTGTTGGTGAACACAAAGTGGATTGATTAGTGTCACGCAACTGTTTGAGAATGTAGCTGTGTTTTGACTGAAGAAAAGGGCTGTAATCAAGCAGGTTGACAGTAGATGCTACAGAAATGCTGCAAACACTCTTGTATTTTCATCAGATTTTGTTTCTTGGCCTAGCTCTGTCCTTTTAAACCATGAATAACTTCTTTTCTCTTGCTTTAAGTTCTTATCAAACTGTGGAGAGGTTTGGAATTGTTTAAAAGCCAGGATTTCCATAAATCTAAATAAATTTAAATTGAATGAAATATGGAAGAAAAAGTATTTGGTAATATATAATGACTTGCTTGGCTTGGTTAGGCATCCAGCAAGGATTTTGTCTTCTTTGAGATATTGGATGCATCACTGGCATCTCTAAGTATGTTTTATCTTGCATCTTTTAGAGATGCACTATTTCTACCCAGTATCTTTGTAAGAATCCTGAAAAACAAATCTGTTTCAAGCTCCACTCTGTTAGAAAGATTGATGTTGGAGAGTGTTCCCTGTTTTGGAGCAGCCACTGGTCCCTGCTTGCTGTAACCCTGGAACAGTGTTGGGTATTGGGTTGCACCACTGTAATGCATTACTCTTGCTGATAAAAAGCAGTGCAATTCACTGCTTAAATGGAATTTGAATAACGCTGTTGAAATCAATAGTAGCTTCTTATCCATACGAAGATAATTGATCTTTCTGAAGCTCTTTAAATACAATGAGCATTTGATTGTGTTTCTTTCCATTGCTCAGCTTAACACGTTAATGTAGTAAAATTAAATGTTGCTTGTAAATGGCTGTAACATTCAGTGGGCTTTACTTCTCACTTCTTTGGTCTGTTTTAGCTGTAAATGAAGATAAGAGCTGCTGCTTTGAAAGGGGCAATATGGCAAGCATGCTGCTTTGTATACAGAAATCAGTCACTTCTGTGGCCTGTGGTCACCCTACAATAGGCACTTCACACTTCTGCATTATTGTTTTTTCTTATTCTCTCATGTTAGTCAGATACCTTTGTTAGTCCCTCTGGGCCTATCTGATCTGAAATTTGAAGCTTGGAACTGGAGATGCAGAGAATCTTCTATGTTTCAAATAAGTATGTATACCTTAATCCTGCATTGACCCAGCAAAGTGCAGTTCACTGCATAAGCGTGTGAGAAGCATGAAGCAGAAGTAACTTGGGAGCCTGGTGAGAGGACAGGCATTCAGACTCTCTTTTGCCTGTGATGAGACTGTAAAGAAACTGCTTCAGCCTGTGTGTGATGGGTACCAGCCTCTCCTCACCCACAACATGAGTTCCTGCTGGGGTATAACGAAGTGCAGAAGGATCTTCCTTGTAACATTGCAGATGCAGCTTTTCTTATATTTCCTATTTCTTTTAGTATTCAAGCTGTCCTGCAAAGTCCCTGTTCCTTTGTTTTAAGGCCTGAATATGCACTTCATTTATTTCTGTGTATACTGAACATCAAAGTTTGGGATTGTGTGTTAGAACAGAGGGCAAAGATCTTTAAAATTTTCAGTGAATCACTTCCCATAAACAGCTGCAAAGGTCACTCTGCTAGAAACTTCCCCCAAAGAGTGTGATTTATTTGATTTTTTTGTGATCAGTTACCTACCACGTCAAACTTTTTTGTTTGTTTTTGCTCTTCATTTATATCAATCAATCAATTGGTCATTAAACTTACCATGATCAGAAGTAGAGCCCTATCATTCTGCTCTACCTCTACTCTGTATTTTGCATCACTTTTTAAGTTTGAAAAGTTATACAGTCTTGAAACTACGGGTTGAAAATGTCGTTGAAAATTTTAAATATCCGTTACAATCTGAAATGGAAGGGGAAAACAAGTATTTACTATGCCATGTGCACTGAAACTTTTACCCGAATATTTGCTATTTTTGTCTAGTTCTAATAAATTTTGCATTATCTTTCATCCCTCTGCAGGTGACAAAATTTATCACATATGCTCTATTGGAGCCTGTGGCTGATGAAGAGGTTTTGTTGCTAAACTGATGACAGCTGATCACCATTACCTTGCATGTGTTCTCTCAGGTAAATCATACAGTTACCAGCTGGCCTGTGAAAATGCTGCCCTGTTCCATTTCAGCACAAGAGTTTTGAACCAGAAAAGCAGCAAATAATTTATGCATATAGAACTTCAGAATCTCTCACAAAATATATTTGCTTAAAATTGCAGAAAGTGTTATTGAACAAGTAAATATATTTAAAAAAAAAAGGAAGCTGAACTTAATTACTGACTAGTATGACAATCTGATGGAGATGCCGTGAGTGAGATTGGACATGAGTTTGTAGTAGATGCACACACACATCCCTCCAAGCAGCTCTACACCCAAACATTCACTACTCATGCAGGCACAAACAGGATCAAAAGCCTCATCCTGTTCCATTCTCTGGCTGATCAGGCTGAAATTCTGTAGTTAGAATATGAATATTATGCATACACCTCCATGTGTGCAACAGGCACCTCCTCAGGGGCTGGCGTTAGCCTGGCTAGTCTGTGGCTGGTCCCTGCATCTCCCGTCTTCCAGCTGCTGGCACCTGGATAAATGAGCCCCCAGGGCCCACAGCCCCACTCCAGTTACAAGAGCAGAGCCAAGTGTTCATTGGGGAACAGTCCCTGTGCAACTGAGCGAGCTAAACCAGAGCTTCAGGCTGGCGAGTTCACAGGGAAGTTGATGAGCTGATGCCTGTGGCCACAAAGAGCCATCGCAGCAGCTGGTTATAGTTCCCTCTCTAAAGGCAAGGTAAATTGAACAATATATCTCAAGATTATTAAAAAAAAATCCCAAACCACCGAACTGGTTTTTTTGGAAGTGAGAGATTTTGCCCAGCCGTGTACCATTACATGGAGCAGTTTCACTTAGGCACACTCGCACATGTACTGGATTTGGCACTGTAATTTGACAACAGGTTCCACTGCAGACTTACACATGAGTGTGTTGTGAGGCTGCTCAGGAAGGTAGGGTATTTGTAAAAGTGTGGTTTACCAGTGTGGATTATTTGCTCTTTAACCAGCTGGTCTCATTGCAGCTCCTTTTTTAAGCTTGCATTGCAAACCCAGTGTGACCCACGCAAAGCAGTTTGCTGGATGATGATGATGATTATGAACTTTCCTATAAACAGGAAAAAGCAGTGGTTCTGAGGGTTTTATAATGTTTATCAGTAGGAAAACAGAAGTGGCAATTGCCTTTAATTGCCCAATAATTTTATTATTCAAAAGATGGAATTTACAGGAAACAGCTGCAGTTATAACTGAACCAGCTCTTTTAATGTGTTCCTGGGTTTCTTTACTGTATTATTTTATCTAATGGTGATAAGCTGCTGGCTTCAGTCAAATTTTGAAGTACAATAAGAGTTGGATTTATCAAGCCCTGGGATGAATACTCCACTACACTCACTGAAAGACACCTTTGAGAATGTTTTGGTTCTGAATTGTCTATAGAAATCCCATTCCTTATATTAAATCAACTTTCATTCTTTGTTCTCTCAGTACACAAGAATTTTAAGATTCATAACCTATTTCTGTTTGGTTTTTCTCCCTTTGTAGTTTTTCCACTGTCTCTGTGTTGTTTTTCAGTGTGTAAGAAAATGCAGCCCCACAAGGAGCATGCACTCTGAATTAATTAGCTACTTTCTGTAAATACAAATAAATGACAGCAAGATCAAAATGAAAAGCAAGAAGTGGAGCACTAGCGACTGTCACACCTGTGGTGTTACTGTTCCTAATTTTAAAATATGTTTTAAAACAGATTATATATCCAGTGCAGCCAAATTATGTCTGTTGTCAATGCCAATGCTGTTCATGGGGTCAGGTCCCGTATCCCAGAGTTGTCCCTGGGGATCACACTGAACTCAAAGCTTATGTATGATTTTCTGTAAACACCAGGTCATGTTTGAGGGCTTTTGAACAGCTATTTAGCTAATATGACTGAGAGAACATAACTGACTCCTCACAGATGACCAGCACTCTCAGCAGACCACAGATTCCCTCAGCACTTTGGAGGTTGTGTTGGATGAACTTGACCTGCTCAACAGCGAAGAACCGAGGTGCCATTTAATCTGCATGTTCATAATTCTTCCCCAATCTGGCAGATCTTGTCCAATGTTAGGCAGGTGCTCCCTGTGTGTTTGGGGATGACTATTTGTGAGACAAGCAGAATTTGGTGGAGCTGTCTTATTCCCTGCAGATTAATACAAGAGTTTACTGTTCTTGCTGCCATGTTTTTCAAGGATTGTTGGTGATAGTCCAGATTTGCCAGCCTTGTCTTGGTGAGAATCCCATTTGGTTAAATCTTAATTCACAGCTGGCAATAGAGTATGGAAAACCGCCATGTGAGCTCTTGCAGATCAAACACATACTAAATTTGCAGCTCAAATATAATAGATGGGAAAATGAGTATTTCAATTTGCTTAACCTCTGAGTGTTACGTGTTTATTTAAAAATAAGCGTTCACAGTTTACAGAGAAAGTCTTGTGTGATGGCATTTTTATAGAATGTGAGGAAGGTAACAATTGGCATTGTGTGACATGTTCTTCCATCGACTCACCTGCGTTCCACATTAATATTGAATAGGGCTCCAGAGAGATATGACTGTGCTTTTGTTAGTCTGGACAGGCAGTTATAAAACACTGTTGTAATTAAATTTCTCTTTTCATTTGAATGGTGGAATTAAACAAATATTTTCCTTTGGAGAAAAGTAACAATTTGATGTTAATTGCTTCTATCTGTTTCTCAGCATTGTCAAATAACCTATTGTAAAAGCTGCTTAATATTTCCAGGGGAATGCCATATATTGCATAACTTATTTCCTTTGCTGGTTATTTTGTTTGATGGTTAAATGGTAATTGGAATGAAAGGAATAAAGAAGCACTTGTGGGTTGGGAACCACTCAAGGGATTGAGAATTTAAAGTAGAACAATGATTTAACATTTTTTCTTTTGTTAGGCTTTTTCTTTTCATATGTGAATTATGTGCGAGTAAGAGAGATTATAGGGAGAAAAATAAAGGGAGAATGCAGAACTCATTTAGATCAAACTCACTGTGCCTAATAAGCAGACAGAAAAATCTACAAACTGTCTAATCTTCACAGTTTGTTCTTAGCCTTCCTAGATGTTGTAGAATTCACAAAATCATTCTGAGAAAGAAAATTAGCCTATTAAAAATGAGAAAACACAGAAAAAAAGCTTCAGCATCATTCCAAGAGGTGTGTGGCTTCTAGTTACTGTGGAAGGGGAAAATAATTAGAAAAAGCAGGAAAAGAAAGAGCACTTGAAGTATAGATTTCCTGAAATGCAAAATATGCTTGGATTGCCACATTACTGAACTTTGCTACTGATATGTTAAAGGACAAATCAGCTCCCGAGCATCCATCCAAAATCTACAAGGTATTTGCATGTGCAAATGTCTGTAAATATATGTTAATTTTCAAATACCCAGTATCAGGAGAGCTTATGGGCTGTGTAAAAGGCAGCAGAGCTGATTTAGATATTATGTGTGTATGTCCTGGAGTACAGGACAGAATTGGCAGGGAAACATAGAGCAAAATGTATTTAGGAATAGGGCATCCAAGCTGGAAGACCCCAGTGGGGATCAGGACTGTTTCATCTCAAGGCTCTGGGCGTCTTGGATTATGGAGAAAGTTTCTGACCCAGGAGTTGAAGAATTATGAATCAAGTGTTTTAGTCCAGGCATACTCAGCTGTGCACATCTTGGAAGGGAAGATGGATTGTCAAGGGCATGTTAAGCTATCTGATTTTTCAACAGGAGCTATCAGTTAACCAGTGTCACCACTTTCTGGGGGTGCAAAACGAGATTTTTCACTACCTTTCTGTCACAATTTGAGGCTGTCCTTCCCCTTGAGTGCATGCTGGTATGTGAAACCACACCAGCTATGTTGAATGAATGAACTAGGGATTTTCCATTTTATCATAAACCCAAATCATTAACCATGTTTTTCACATACAAAAAAAACATTTCCAGACATTTAGTGCTTAATTATTTAATGTAAAAAATTTAAAAGACTCAGGTGAAATTCAAAGAAAGTTATTGTATCAAAGAAGTAAAATGTAGATATTGCACTCTATAACATATCTGAAGTGTATTCTACCTTTATTTCAGTGTTCTGGAAAAGAATAGCCCTCTTTTTTTTTTTTGTTTTTGTTTGTGACTTTTCTATTAACTGAATTCTGTCAAATTGACAAATGACTGAAATTTTGCTGGGCCAGTTTTGCATCTTTCTAAGCAATGGAAGATGTGACTGGTTTTCTTTGTCCACCTTTACTCTTCTCATGAATTTGGGCAGTAACTGCTTATAGTTCTTGTTTCTGAATTCCTTTTTAACGTGACTGGAGACAGGCACTCTTTTAGGGCAGTTGGTTCCTCAGACTGTTTCAAGCACTGAACTATTGCCAGAATTGGTTTTTTGTTGTCCTTTTTTTTCCCCCCTACACGTCTAACTGTTTTCAGAAATGTAAATTTCTTGCACATTTTTTTCAAGAGCAACATGACAAGATGACCATGAATGCAAGCTAAGAAAAGGAAGCTCTTCAATACAGAGAATATATCAGTTCATTATGGAATGTGGTTTAACAAATTCATAAAACTGGTCTTGCTGCTTTTGCTAACGTTCTTAGAGCAGACCTTGTGTGTTTTTAACCTGATCTGCTTGCATGGCCTCCTACATGAAGAGCAGCCAGCATTCTTGCTTTATAAAACTCTCCTTTATTGAAAGGAAAAGCCAAAAGCCCCTACCTTTCTCCATTAAAATAAATCAAACAGAGGGATAAGCAGCCCTAACCAGCCTGTTTTATTTTAATGTGCTTCACTGGAGGAGATGCAGAATGCACCACTCCCCAGTCTTGTAGCACCAGCTTAGTTTCTGTACAGATTTATCTTTAGTGAGTATTTATATAAAACAGACGTAGGCAGCCATCTCTGCTGATCCTCAGTGGCATGACCACAAATCTTCGGGCAGAATCTTGCTGGTGCCAGCTTCTGTCCCAGCAGAAGATTGGAGGAATTCACTGAGTGTACATTGGGATCACACTGCTGTTCAGAGGGTTTGAGATGCAACAGTATTCACAGAACTTGGGAGCCCACAGTTTGATATGCAAATACATGTGACTGCTAGGTTGGGGTTCCATTTTTCTTTGATATGGAAAGTTGCTTTTAGCTTAAATGATACTATTTATTTACTCAGAACCTCCCCAATTTGAAGTGCCTGAGTGCATCACAAAGTGACATTCTTGCTTCAGTGAGAGGGAAAGAGTCATACCTCAAACTGGGACATTACTGGCTTGCACGCAAATCTCCATTATTAGCATTTTTATGTGAGAACTAAGAAAAAATACATGCATTTCTCCTCTTTCGTTAAAATTAGACATTCAAATAGTATTGAGGATTTTAGTTAAATAAAGTTTTACTGTTGTATTTCCCTTCCATATTCACCTTTTAATTAGGTATAAGCAGTGTTCTCATAGTTAATCATACCTTATTTTAGTAAGAGTATTTTCAAGAGAATATTTTTTTGTCACCACTTCTGTCACTTTAAAATCTGTAAGTCCAAGAGGTATTTAGAATACCTAACTTGTTTTTCTGTCTTTTAGTGTCCTGGTAACGCAACTAAATACCTAGCAGATGTTCATTTGCACCTTAAGTGAATAAGGATACAGAGCCAGAAAGGTAAGAGCCAGGAGCACAACCTTCTGTGCTTGGATTCCACTTGCTCGTGCAGAGAACTCGTGGAACTTTCATTGCCTCCTTGTACTTTTCAGTCTCACAGTTGTTATTTCGTGAGCAAAAGGGGGTTTTTCCTTCAAAGCATTACCCTGCTCTGCGTGTTTTTTACAAATATAGACTGCTGTACCTGTTACAAATAAATACTGAAGGCTAAAAATATAGACTGGCAATTAAAGAATTAAAAGTGTCGTTTACAGATTCTTTCTAAGTCTTTCTCCCAGTATGTCTGAAAGCTTTTTTGTACCACAGCCAGGTTTGGAACAGCTCAGTTGCCCATTATAAGTAACAAGTAAGAAATCTGAAAATGGAAGAACTCTGAATATATTACAGTAGGTCAGACTGGCTGTACCTGGAACCATTATGCACATAACTGTGGGGCGAGGTCCTTCTCATCTTGGAGCAAACAGGTTTGGTCATATCTTCCCTCTGAAGCAGGAGGAAGGAGGAGGAAAAGATTTACTAAAGGTGGCATATGAAGTTCTGTACCCTTGGAAATTAATAGCTTGGTTTTTTCCTTGATATTTTGCAAAACAATTATAGTTGGTGTTTGGAACGGTAATTTCTCTCTCCTAAAGATTGGGACATTTTATCTTTCTCTCTCTCTCTCTCTCCCTCTCTTATCTATCTATCTATCTATCTATCTATCTATCTATCTATCTATCAAAATCATATGTTTATCAATCAGGCATTATGTGACCACTACAGGAGGAAGGAGAAAGTTCTTTCAACTTGACCAATTGCATACTTGAGAAATAGGATAATGGCAACTTTAGACATTGCTTTGAATGTCTCCTGAAGCAAAGCAGATGCAAAGTTTATAGGAGTTTGTGTCAGGAATCAGCAAAGGTGAAAATGCAGAGATCTAAATCAGAGGACAAAGTAAACCAGCAGAGCCTTCCAAAAGGTGCCACAGGTAATCCTAAAGTGCTGGGAAATTCCCAGCAGCAGACAGAACTCCTGGAGCTGATGCAAGGTGTAATTATCTGCCCTGAGGGGTTTTGTGGTGCAGGCACTAATAGGAGATTGATCCTGGGGAGGAGACAGTGGCTGGAGCAGCAGCTGGGAAATGATAAGCTCTTCACAGGGATGTTGTGGATGAAGAGATACCGTGTGAGAAGAATCTAATATTCTAATACTTAGAAGTTTTCACGTATTGATAGTGAGTGAAATTTGGGTTCCTTCTGGTATGAACCTCTTGGAGACAGAGGAGGAAGTTCCCTTCACTCCCCCTGATATTCAGGTGACTTCAGCTGGTGGCTGCCTCTCTCTTGCAGGGTTTCCAGAGTTCACAAGGGCTGCCTGTGCCCTCCTTGAGTTACGAGATCGGGATAGAGATTTGGGTGTGGGATCTGAAGAAGGTGATTAAACTCGCGCTGTGAGAATGGGCCGAAATTGGAGAACAAGAGCATCTCCTCGAATCTAATAGTTTTGCCAGGCATGAGCTGGAAACTGAATTTGGACTTTATAGCTGAAGTGGCTTTGAGGTAAAAGCCTTTCAATCTTTCGTTAAGAAAATTGGCCCACCAAAATTTCACTGTCAAAGTCCTTCCCCTCCCCTACCAAGAGTGTGATCAATGTTTTAAGTTAAGGGCTTCAAATGATTTTTGCAAAGTCTCATAAATGTTCCATATGTCACTTTCTCTAAAATTATAATCTATTATCTCACTCAAGTGGAATAATAATGCATTGAAAAAAACTAAATTCATCCCAGGTGCCCCAGCAGGTTGATTCTTCATTATGTGTTAATTGTTAATGGCATTTTTCCATGGAGCATCTGCCAGTTCTAGTGAGCAGAGCTTCCAGAAATGATATATTAATTTTAAGCATAGACACTAACAGTAGATAAAAAGTGTTTTTTTGTTTTGTTTGTTTGTTTTTTTTTTAAATCTTTCTTTACTTATTTTATGTACATAAACTAGCTGGGCATAGTTATTATTTTAAGCAACAGTACAAAATATTTGGTTTCTAGAACAGCATAAAAATAATATTTTATTGAAGATCTAATAGTGGAATGTTTTTATTTCTGAAGTGCTGAGCCTTCACTACATTAAGGGTAAGTCAATGACAAGTATCAGCTGAGATACTATGGTATTATTTTTACATACACCTGTACTCACAATAGTAATATAATAATACTTTAATACAGTATTAAGGTTTAGGAATAAAATAAAGCTCAGTTGGTGTTGAGGACATGATATAATTCTGTATTTCAGTTCCTGCTTCAAGGTGAAAGAACTGGGGAAAAAATTTAAAGATGAAAATTTAAATTGTCTTCAGTTTTTTGAGCCGTGCTCTTCAGCACCATCCACACCGCGGATTTAAACAAACGTGCTTAAGGTGATTGCAGGTGTGTCTTCATGTTGTGCTATGAATTTAAATTGTCAGTTACAGTATATTTTATAAATACATGAAGGGATAATCATAAGTTATAATTGCTTTGCGAACATAAAAATAATTGAAGTTTACTACATTTCTGAGTCCCTTTGGGATCTATCTTTGGTCTGTATCTAAATTATGATCTGTTCGAGTTCTTTATGCTGTCACAAGTGAGTGTGTCTTTGGCTGTGTCTCAGTTGCATCTCATTTAAGAAGATTTGAGTGTGCAGGGTGAGGGGAAGCAGTCACCCCCTTTGGCCTGATCTGTGCAGTTATGTCACCAATACCACAGCAGGTCGAGGCATGAGCTTTGTGAGTGTCTCAGCATGGCCTCTGCTTCCCTTGGGAGGGAAGTTCATGCTAAAGGATTAGTGTGTATCTGAAGGTTGTTTCCATAGTGAAAAAGTCTACTCCTAGAATGTGCTATCCGATCTATATCTTATTTTCATTCTATGATTAAAAAATGCTATATCTCTATTAAACAATGACATTATAGCAGGCAGATTTATAATGCATATTAAAACTGGTTTTTAAAGTATGTCCAACACATTACTCAGGTAAGGAACAAGAGCAACAGTGGGTGTGTAATTCCAGTGTTGTCCTAACTGCCTTCCAAACACATGGAAACAAACCCATGGTTTTCCTGATTGTCTTCAGTCTAAAGAGGCAAAGCAAACAGCAGATGGGAAATAAGGATCTAAGAGAGAGGGAGAGCAACGTGGTGACCATTTGTACCGAAGGGAGCATCCACTCAGTGGTCACTGCCAACAAGAAAGGCTCAGTTGCTGATTTATTTGTCCCCTGTCTTTGAAAGCTGAGCAGACATTGAACGGGTAAAAGCCCCCAGAGATGAACAGTTGAAGTGGCAGCACTGAACAGAGCTAATATCTGACAGGGATCTGAAAACCTGGCAGTAAGCAGTTATGGGCAGTAGCCTTTCTGTCTCAGTTCTTCTGCAGAATAAATTATAAGTGGAGGGCAATAAAACAACTGAAAAATTAAAATACATGTTAAAAAATGTAAAAATAGTGATGTGATTTTTACATGTAATCTAACATATATATACATATGTGTAAAGATGCCTAAAATAAAATTTAACTAAGTTTTTTAGAAGTAACTTGAAGAGGCTCCTGATGGAAAGATTATAATGGTGTTACTTGACAAATATTCTAATTCAGTTCCTGATGGTGTCATTGAAGCATGTTGTATTTCCCAGTACTACATTTCTTACACATTTTTCATGTTCATGATCAAATTCTCCTGTGAACCTTGTTTATATTGTAGAATTTATAAGCAAGCTTTGCAGTTTAAATGACCCAAATAATCAGGAAACTGGTTATATAAAACATATTAAAGATGATGGAAAGAAAAAGCAGAATGTATTATTCCCTCTTTGTAAAACTCTACATGTTCTTTTTAACGATAAATGTGGTTTTGAGTTGAATGTGATTCAACCTGTGATATATGTCAGTATTTTCATCATACATGGCCAATTTCCCTTGAAAGTCAAGAAAGCAGTGTAGTTTTCTCTAACAAGTACTTTTGTCTTGTGAATTTTTTTTTTTTTTTTCACGTGAATTCAACCCAAACTGGTGAACTAGAGACATAAAAGAAAATGGTCATTCAGTGGACAGGAGTTAAGAGTTCAGTTTTCATATTGGCTGAACAGAAGAAAACCTCTTCATTACAAGATAACAAATACCTTAAGGTTTTCAAGTACTTAGTCTGCTGAAACTCAACATGAAATTTTGGGAAGACATCCATGACAGACAGATCAGTTCTCTTTTTCCTATTTGCAATGTCATTAAATGCATATGATTTTATCCAGCCGGTTTGTTCCTGGGTTCTGAGTGTTTGTATTTGATACTCACATTAATCATCGGGTTTGGCTTTTCACAGTCTGGTTGAAAAGAATTTGATAAACATCCAGAACATGTATTTATGCAAAAACCCCTCTGATTCTGTTTCCAGTTCATGCAGTTTTGTTGTGATTCTCAGGAACCAGACAAGGAAGCAATAAAACCAAAGAGAATCAACTGTGGGAATTTAGAATTTATTAAGACAAGCTGTCTGGGACAGATCACAGAGCTATCATCTCTCAGATAATGAAGTTATGTTTTAATTCAGATTTCCAAGAATGGCTGAGAGGATTTCTAGGCTGGAACTCGATGGGAGTACTCTGGGCAATCAGGCTTCTGGATTCCTGGAGTTTTTAAGTTTTAATAGGAAAAATGCTGAAGATCTTGGAATTTGTACCTCATCTTGGCTGTTCAGGTGAAAATGCTGGATATAAGGTTAGGATTGATAGGAGGGGCTATGACAGTAAGAATTGTGCCTGCGGCGGTGATGGGAAGTCAAGGGAATTGCTTATCTCTGCAATAATGCAATTAGTTGTTTTGGAAGGGAGATTTTTAAAAGTAGCGTTACTTTTATTGGTTAATTAAACTGCTTGCTTGCTATAAAATTGCATGGTGTAATGGCAAATATTTGCTGTCAAATACTAGTTCTGAGCTTAATACTTCACAGGACTTGAGATCTTTAGGAAGAGACCTGGTAATAATGTGAAGCTAATGGTGTCTGATGGTTTGGGAGTTTTCTACAATTTTGCCAGTATATTTATTTATTTCTCTAAGTAAGTGAGCAGTTTAAAAAGGATTGTGTTTTTAGCTCAATTAATTTGAGATACTTTTTTTATTTTGCTTTCAATATTGTCTTTCTATCTCCTTATGAAGTAATTTTATTTTCCAGACAATGTTATGGACAGTAGTATTTGAGTCTAGCTGAGCACTGTCTTGACCTCTTTTTAGAAAAACTTGATTCCTTTGAGGCCATGATCTGAAATAGAATTAATAGGCTGAAGTCTTGTTGAAACAGCTGGATTCTTCTTCTGTGAAATTTTCATGGAAGCTACAATGACTTTAGAACAATGGCACTTTATTTTATCCATGTACCAATATATTATTTAGATACAGTTGCTAATGATTTTGTGTGTGTCAAAAACTATTTCTGTTTCAGTTTTTGGGTTTTTTTAAAAATGTTTACCCTGTGTTTTGTAAACTACATGATTATCCTTGGCTTGTTTTCAAATCTTCCATCTTACTCTTGTGTAGCAATCAGACATTTCCTTTCTCTGATTTTTGGTCAGTGTTTGCAGGTTGCTCTTTGATATTCTTTATTGCCTGTACCCTTTCTAGGTGTCATCTAATGCGACAGTGATAATAGGCTCTGAGCAGGAATAAGTGCTTGCAATCCATTTTGCAAGATTTATAGCACAATGGGGGATGATCTCTGCTAATCAGGAAGGACCACACTCCAAATAATTTTGTTCACCAGGGGTGACTATTTATTTTCAGTCTTGGAGTGGCTGGAGCTATTTATCATTTTTAACTTGTTTCCATCGTGGTATTGGCCTCCTGCTGTTGAGCCAACAGACCAAATTGAGGACCCCCTAGATTTTTTGCATTTAAAGTAAATTCAATAGGAAGGCAGCAGAAAGAGTTCTGTTTATGAAAAGTTGTCTGTAAGTAGACCATGCCCTTATAAAAAATAATCTTTAAAATTAAAGAGATTTGAGCCTTTAAGCCTATAAAAAATGTTTAGAAGAGTTACAGTCTTTAGGGAATACATCCTTGATGTACTTGAAATCACTGACATTTTTTAACTAAAAATATCAAAATCACCTCTCTGAATAGAGTTTGTTATATAGTGCAAATCAATGCATTTTTAGTCATCTCTACATCATTCTTCACTAAATGCCCAGAGTATTCTGAAGCCATTTTTTTATCACTGCTTGTGGGAATTAAATGGAGTTCCAGACAGAAAAAGTTGACACTAATATGGATGTGTCTTGTCCAAGTTGCAAATGTAATTATCCTTTCTGCATCAAGAAAGAAATTCACCAGGGTACCCTATGCAGATGGCAAGACAGCATCTCTTCACAACAATTTAATGAAATCTATTTGTCCCAAATTCCATGTTATTTGTTCAACCTATCTTTGTTTAAGAAAAGAACCTGCCCATGTAAAGAGCTGTGTATATATACACATTACACGACATTGAATTTCAATAGCAATATGACTTCTGTACGGCAAAATCTGATCTAGATAATAATATATTGAGAATAGGAAATGTGACACTTACCCACTTGAAGTTTTAAAAAAGAAGTTTCTCATTTTGTAATTACTAATTTAGTAATCTCAAATTTACACTTCGTACACTTTACTACTTGAAGTTTTTTACTTCTTTTTTTATTATTTCTACCCAAAAAGTAAGTAAATAATATTGCCTTTTCATTTTCAGTATTGCCATTTTGTTGTGAGATGATGCTGTTTTTCAGGGTCTGCTGGGTTACTTTAAGACTCAAATTGAGTGATGCACTAACTCATACAGTGTTAAGTGGACCTGAGACATGGAACAGAACCAGCAAACAAAACCACATTTTACCACTTTCCAACCCCTCATCACTCTTGAATTCTGAGGAGGATATTCTGTCTGAAACATTGACAGGAATTAAACAAATCTTTAAAAAAAAGGAAGAAAAAGGTAAAAACCCACCCTGCCTGTTGTTCAGCAGAGATTTGTTTGTGTTTTCATAATTTATTAGTATATTCAAGCATTTTAAGCTAAAAAAATACTTATCTGCCAGCCTAAAAGACTCTTTACGATAGTGCTTCTTGATGTGATCTCTGAAGTCAGCATCCCCTACACTTTCCCTCCAGGATCTAACCCAGAAAACTTGGAGATTCTCTTTTCCAAACTCTTCAGACACTCTGTTATGGTTTTTCTATCCATTTTTCCATTTCCTTTCTTCCACAGTACATTGGTTGTGTATCATTTCTGAGCCTTTTCTATGGTGCTCTATCCATTCTTTTCATGGAGTTTTATTTACTCTCTTAGAAATCAGATCCTTTTTAGAATGTTATGCTTAGCTGCAAAATTTTAATGGGTATTTCTAGATTCTTGAATTCATACACTAGCTGAAGCCACATCCGCGGGGCGTTTTGTGATTGGGAGGCAGAAATAGAAAATAGGCTGCTGGACAGTAATCAAACACTTTCCTTTCCTTCCTGTCTGTTCAAATAAGGAGCAAAAAGCAACACACTGTATTGTCTACTGGGCAAATTGCACAATAGTCCCAGCCTGTGAAGTGAAGCCTCACAATGGGTTTCTCTTAAAAGAGAACCCCTATACCTGAGCTGACAGAATATATTTTCTGCCATCAGATAGGAAATCATAACTCCTGCCACGAATACACATTATTAAAAAAAACCACTTTAGAATGAATGAAAACATCCAGAAGTCACAATGATGTCGAAACTCTAAGCAAGGGTGAGTTCATATATTCCATATGCTTTTGAATAAAATGCAGTATAGATGATAACACTTGCTGTATAGATGATAAAAAGTCAACTTGTTTCTGAGACTAGGGGAAGAAGTGCAATATATTTCCAATAACCATTTAAACTCGTGAGGTACAAAGCAATGTTGGACAAATAGAGAACTATTTCATATGTCATAAATATAAACTTTAAATATAATCTACACTAGCAAGCTACCTGATGTAGCAAGTATAGCAAGTGGGTCAGGTGGTCAGTAGAGAGTAATAAGAAGCTTTATTCCTTTGAATAATTAACCTTAGCTTTAGTTAACTGGAACATCATAGGTGATAAGTTGCAAAATAAGGCTTCTATATTATCACTCTGGGCTCTTTACGAAGCAGAGACTTTGAATCCTCAGAAAAACTTAATTATTACTTCTGCAGTGTGAGAGGTTTTTTGTGAGTTTTGATTGATGACTTTTTTTCATAGGCAAAGGTCATGGCAGGATTCTCATTTAATACTGACAATAGAAGAGAAATCATAAATAAATGAGTGGACTAAAGATCCTATGATGCTTCAAGAGGTGTTAAAAGTGTTTTGAGTGGTCTGATACATCCTGTAGCTTTTTAATTCTTCCAACCTTTGTTTCTCTTACTTCTTTAGTGTCAGTGTATGAGATCTTTAAGACAGGTGTTTATGTATTCTGTATTTTTTCAGAGAATTTTAAGTCCCCAATAGTTTAAAATACCGATATAATATTTTAAATTTTCCCTCAAGTATGTTTATATGTTGAATTTTTTGAATGTAATGTATTAAAATCCCTCCATTTGTGTAATTTACCATGTATGGAGCACTATCATTTACTGGAGTGCTGGAATTTCACGGTGGATGTAGACTCTGGCACTTGAAATATCCATCAACTCTTAAGAGCTTCCGAAAACGTAACTTTCAGTCTTCCCATGTTATCAGCACAATTAGGCAGTGCTGTCATTTTTAACTGTGCTTTCAGAGAACACCTTTGTTTGCTGAAGCAAAACTAATATTTCTTGTATTATTTTTGGATTGTCCGCAGGAGAAGATAGATCATATAGCTGTTGAGACTAGCTTCAGTTTACACAATATTGTACAAACATAGATCCACAAACAGCCCTTGCCAGCCATTTGAATGTTCACCTTCATCTGCAACTAAATGTCTTGATCAGAACATGTTAAATTGCTGCCTTTCTGCTGCGGTTTGTTGGAAGGGAGTGGTGATAGTCTTTGCTGTTTAAGATGGATGGTTCACTTGTTCACAGGAGGAGAAAAAATTTCCAATCATTCTGCACCGCTGGAGTCTGGCATGAGCTGCTGAGAAAAAGGAGGATAAACGCCATCAGAAAAAAGGCAGATGCGAGGGTGCTTTCCATTGTAGAAACTTATTCAAACAGGTGGCTAAAATGCTCAAAATGACAAACTAAAAGTCAAACAACTTCAAATTTGCCCTGTTTTATATAACTATTATGAATAATTTAACACAACTGAAAAATATTATTCTTTCCAAACCCCTTGCATATTGAATTCATTCAGTCATAACAGTCTCAAGGTATGTAATAGTTTATTTTCTTATCATTATGTGGGTTTTTTTTCATTGTTTGGAGATTATATGTTATGATTATATGTTAAGTACTGCCATGAAATTATTAGTTACTGCCATAAATAAAAAAAAAATAGAAAATTCAATTCCAGGGCAGCACAACTTTTCCCATTTTCCTTGCTTGTCTCAGAGAAAGCTCGGAGGATGCGGGTGAGTGGTTCAGGCAAAAAAATGCAGAATTTATGTTAAACATTAGAGCAGATTTTAATCCAGACTTACTGGCTCTACCCATGGTTTTTTGACTCATGGAACGCTGTATCTGTTTCTGTGGATGAAGTTGTTGGCTGCAGAAAAGGAGGAAGGGGCAATAATTTCAGCTTTAAAAGAAGTGCTCTGCTCCTGGTGAGACACTATTATGGATATTTTTGTATAATTCACCAGGGCAGTCCAAGGATTAAATCTTGATCAAAATGGACTGTATCAATTTGTATGTGGGATAAGCATTTTAATTATGTGAAAATACAATTAGAAGCTTCAGGGTGGCCATATCCTCTGTCACTGTGGGACAGCACTTCCTTAATCCTCCTCTTCCTCCTCTTTACCTCTTTGAAGTTGCACTTCTGCAGCCTGACTTACAATGAAATATTTTGCAGTTTTCTGTGTCTGAACCAGAAGAGGAAAGGCTTGGACCCAGGGCTAGTGGCTTCCCAAGGAGTACCACTGTGTGTCTGTCTGGGAGGAAACCCTCAAATGAACTAAATCTGATTTTGCTGTTTCTTTCTGGTTTTCATTGTTCTACTGAATGTAGTGATTGTTCCTCCTTCTATGTCGAAGTCTTCTACCACGTGCTGTTGCTAAGAAACAGGGCTGTTGTAAGTGGTCCAAATAAAAGAACAAATTCCTATTAAATTCACTATAAAAAAGAGAGGCTACCTGCACGATATCACGATTTTTGTTTCATGAAATAAAAGTCAGACTGTTAACTTTCATTTTATCTCTTCCTGACACAACAGTAGATGGAGTCCATAACATTGAGTGTTTGGAAGAAGATCCCAACTGAATCCATTTGAATTAACCCTCCAGCTGAAAAGCCCCTGACACTCCTTAAAGACCTTAAATCTCCCTGCTGGGGAAACAAAGCCTTGTGTGGAAGTTACAGAGCACCAGAACACTGTGAATAACTGGTTCTTCTGGTTTCTTGGCTGAAACAAAATAAAGGAAAATAGTCCAAAATGATCTGAACCTTCAGAAGAGTGGAGAAGGTGATATTTAAAAAAAAACAACAAAAAAAATGTTTTGGCTCAAGTTGAATGATTTGAATTTTTTTCTTTCCAAATTAAAAGAAAAACTTTGTGTCACAACAAAATAACACAAAAAGAAATCAGAACATGATAAAAAGGTAGGAAATACTTTTTTCCAGGTAAATCTCCTTGACAGATTTTTCATTAATTAGCAGAGAAAAAGATAGTTTGGTGTGGAATTAATTTCTAATTAAGTACTACCATGAAACATCATCTGAATAAGAGAGAGGGCCTAGTTCTTAGAAATCTTCCAAATGCTCACTCTCAAATCGTCAGATTGTGACTTAGAATGTGAATGGCAGCAATGCTTTTTGGAGCCAAAAATGATGTCAGTGATTTCTACAGAGAGCTTGATGACAGAATTCCATAGTATTTTCCAAGCCATAGATGATAAATTACACTATTCATATATTAATGGAATTTTGTAGCATTGCTATAAAGTATTTTTGAAAGCTTTTTTGCTTTAATTTCTGTTTGACTTTGAGTGAGCCTGAACTGTGTGTAGTGAAATGGAATAGAGTATGTACAGATGAAACTAATTAAATACTATCTGTCGGTCTTCATTTTGAAGCCCTGATTTCAGCTTGCTGTCTCAACTTTGATTATTAAAACACGTATGGTAGTTCTCACCCCACGTTACCTGTGAGTGTTACTAATTAGGTGTCAGGATGTCAGTGATTAATGTGAAATCATGAATAAATTAAAAATAAAAGCTATACACATGTAGAGAGCCATTTAACTATTTAGAATGCTCTGCAGCACAAAGTACACCAGTGGTAACCACTTCTGACCTTTGAGTTGGAGTTTCATTTGCCTGGAATTTCACTGATTGATTAAATAGATGATAATAGTCAAGTCAGAGTCACAACTGGAAAGCTCATTTGTCACAACAATGCAAAAGACAATCTCCATCTGTCATTATTCAACAGATTTGATCTATTTTTGAGTCCTGTGACTGTTTGTCATTCATCATTTACATAATGGAGGAAAATATGATTAAGGCCATAGTCCCAAATACTGATTAAGACTTAATCATGATGAATGCAAACATGTAAACACTAGAGCTAGGTCTTGGAAAATTGTGCATTCTTGCTTAAATGTGCCTATCTACTATTTTTTTTTTTTGTGGTTTTCTTTTTTTTTTTTTTCATAGAAAGGATGCTGCAGGCATCAAATTAAATGCAATGAGAGATGGACAGAACACAATCGTAATTATTCCTGGTATACCTGAAGTAGAAGGAGTAACTTAAGGAAGAAACTGTCACCAGTGCTGAGGTGGATGCATCTCTGGGCTTTCTGAATGTCCTGCACTGTTCCTAATCTGCACCCAAGTGCAGCAGCAGTGACTGGAGCCTGGACAAATTGATGATTAATAAGTGCAGGTAATAGAATCCAGTCAGAGATGCATATTCCTCTGCTGCTTAGGTCGTACTGATGTCTAGAACAGCTCGTCTACTTAGCTGTTCTGCAACTTTAGGGAGCACAGATCTCACGTCATAATTGTTTTGAGAGCTTTTCCCTGAACTGATGTCTGTTGTTTCCACTTTGTCTCATCTATTCTTTATCAGAGCCGTCATGACTTTTTTTCATCTTGTGAGTTGTGTTTTGGGTTTTTTAAGAAAAGGGGAGATTTTGCTCAGAGACCGACCTAAAGCATTTTGATGCTTCTGTTTCTTTGAATGAGGGATTAAATGAAACCCAAACTGAAAACGAAAACACCCCTAATCCCCAAACTCAGGAAATAAAATGCAATGCTTCCAGATATGCATTCCCTCCATAGCCCAGCTGCTCCATAAAATTGTGGTTTTTGTGTGTTTCAATTTTTCTGTTTCTACCCAAATACCAATTTCCCTGAGCAGATGCAGGGCTCTCAGGATCTGTGCCTTATGGCTGCTCTGCCATCCAGGCTGCCTATGCACTACAGGACCTGGGAACCCAGCCCAGAACTTCCAGGCTTCCAGCTCTGCAGCAGGGAAGCCCCAAGAGTCCTGGATTCAACCCTCGGTTTCAAGGTTTACAGGTTTTGTGATGCCAACAGAGTCATGGATGCAGCAATGGCTCCCCAGGCTCTTTGCTCTCCTGCTTCCAGAGCAGGGATCTTGGAGAAGCAGGACTCCATCAAGACTGATCTGATGATGTGAGATAGTGAAAACTTTGGTATCAGGTGAGGGTACTGAATGTCTGTTTCCTGAATTCAAGTCCACTCTGGATGCCCAGCAGCTTCTGTGGTTCTGCCCTTCAGCGTCCTTCAGTCTCATGGCTGAGGTGCTATGGATTAGGTTGGTTGCATAAGTCCAGGTCTCTACATCATCGTGACCAGATCTGTCTCCAGTGGGTGCTACAGCTCCCTTGCAACCCAAAAACAGGATTTGGGGGGGCAGGGGAGACCCTGTGTGCTCTAATACACCTCATTCACCAGTATAATTTTATAGAGCTGCTTTTTGTCAGATTCATGTGGGATCAATGCTGGAGAATCACGGTCCTTTTTGTTAAAACACAGAGCTCCCAGCACCACAAAACCCGTCCCAGTTGCCAGATCCAGGATTTTCTAAACATCTGGTCATTTAGCAGAGCTATAGAGAGATTTGAAATAAGTAGCAGAAAGAAATTGAAATAAATTTTCATTACAGATCTGTCTGAAATTTAAAATCCAAGATGAATGGATTTAATTAGCTCTGGACACTTTGGTTTTTCTATAATTCAAATGTGTCAACTTTACAACATGCAGGCCCTTGGGCCATCATTTGAAGTGAGTCATCTTTATTTTACATATTTCAACTGGACATATATTCTGGGGTTTGTGATACTCTGTAAAATCTGACAGATTGTGACTGGGGGCTATATTTTCACACCTGTAAATAAACAAAGAATTGTTTTACGACATTCCAGTAAGTCTATTTTACGATCAGTCGTGAAAAGGCTCAGAGAACCATTTTTAGAACAGGCAGTGGATCTGCATTATTATGCTTTCAGTTAAGGTAATGGGAATTCAATAGAGTCCTGTCTGGATATATCCTACCAATGGTGCAATAAGGATCAATTTGATAGGCTTTAATTACCTTAGTGCTCATCTGGTGAATTTTCTATTTTTATTTTTATTGTGAATCATGTGTTACAGATTTAGCACATAGCTGCTAACCCTAATATCTTTCCTCTGTCAGACTTTTAAATAGAGCTGCAGCACAGAATGTGCATCCAGCAGCACGCAGTGTGGAAAGAGACACATGACATAACTGGGAACTTTTTGTTCATGGCATGCCCACTTTGGATAATTTACTTTTTCTTCCTCCAGGTTTATGTTACAAGCTCTTCCCCTTAAGAAGACAAGGCTTGCACCAGATTTCAGTATTGATGTGACTCTGAAAATGCATGAAATAAATGAAGACATCAGCCAGGGGCCAATTACATCGCACACCATCAAATTATACTAAGAGGACCTGAGCTTCCCATTCAGAAATGATACTGGAATCGCACTTGTGAGAATATTTGATTAGTTTTATAAAAGGCTGTTCAGAAAAAGACAAGATAAATTGCTAGTTTTATATAGCTGTATAGACAAATTAAAGCAATAGATTCTAGGGTGCTGGAAAATTGTCCTTGCTCTTTGGCTTCTGTCCACATATATTCTTTGAGATCTTGTTTATACTGGGGATTTGCTTCCATTTCAGTCAAGGACAAGCTGATGCCAGAATAGATAATCTGCTGTAAATGCCAGCCCTGTAAGGTATCCCATTGCCACAGTCTGTCCTCTCACTCCTGTGGTCTCAGGGAGCAGACGTTTGTGCCAGTCCAAGGAACAAACTTCATTCCTTGCACTGAGACTGAGGTCAGTGTGGGGTTCTGAGCTGGGGGGAAATGTTGCTGCTCACAGCTGCTCATCCCTGCTCTGTGTCTGCTCTGCCCTGGCCATGAGCCCCCTCTCTGGTCCCGCTCAGCTCTCAGTGGGGCTGCTCCCAGCTGGGACACACACGCAGCTGGTGGAGGGAAACTCCACCGTGGGACGTGAGTGGGGGCAAGCAGAGCTGGGGTGGTTGGAAGGCTCAGCTGCAAGTAGGGGTGCTTGTCTAACCCAAAAGTGCCTGGTGCAAACTACCCACTGGCTGACTGCTGCTGCCTCTGGAGCCTGGCAATGTTCTTGCCAATAAAGGCTTTGCAGAGGCAGCACAGAAACCTGTTGCTGCTGCCTGCATCAGTATTTGAAAGAATGAACAACTGTGAGCAAATAATGCTGTGGTTCTCACATGATGTCTCCTGCCTGTTTGCAGAGCAGAATGCCAAGCTGCTGAAAAGGACATTTTCATCATCTCTATTAAGGACTAACATATTCAAAGTCATGAGCTTGTGCAGAAGCTTCCTATAGAAGAATTCATTTTGCTGCATTCATTCTTTTGGTTTTAATCTGATTCTTTCCTCATTGCCAAAAAACATGAATAACAGCTTGAAATGCTGGAACCAAAGAACAGCTAACTTTAAGGAGGTACATAATGTTTTAATTCTCTTGGTTCAGATATATAATACAAGCTTCCCTGGGGGAGTGTTTTTCCTTGTTAACTCATTTATAAGATAACTGAGGCTACAGGTGTTCAGCTTTAATAAGACATTAGTGAACAATTATATAAGACACTAAAAATAAAACTAGAGTCTTTGCATGAAGGAAATCAACACTGAGTGAAAAAATAATTAACAGCAAAGCTGCACAATCAAACAAGGGAGAAGATTTTTAGAAACTAAAATTGTTGGATAATATCTTTAATGCATATAGAAAGGATGTTGTTCAAAGAAGAAAGGAAGACTGTATATTTTTATGTGCAAGATATGAAAAGACACCAATAATACATAAAAGACTAACTGGTGCTAACACTACTGATAAAATCATTTTCTGCTTGAATTAAAGTGTTCTTTAAAATATTGTTTTAAAATAGTGAAGAGCCAGCTTTCCACTAACATGCAATGCTGTATTCCCTTGATTTATGAAATCTCATTTCACTTGCAAACCACTGGCTCTTCTGTGTTTATGCCTGAGCACTGTGTAATGCTGCAGACAGCTCAAATAGCAGCATTGCTAAGAGAAAGAGGAAATTAGATGTATTAAACCTGAAGAATCAGTGACATTCAAATAACAGTTTTGCTCTTGTATTTCTCATTTGTTAGAAGGAGTTCCTAATAAAAATTCTAATGTGTCTTAGCCTTGGAAACAATGATCTGTTCTATTATCCTCGACAGAACAAATTTAGGACAGAGGTTCTGACACTTTCTTAATTATAAGAAGATATCTGGTGAGGTGCTTGGCTCCCATTTGTCTTCATCTGAACTTACCTTTTTACTCTTCACGATGAGAAACGGCAAATTGGACCAGTGTTCCTTCCTCTCTCATACGAAATTCTTTTTAGGATTTCTTTTGTAGTGATATGAAGTTGAGACAGGGCAAGGTGGGAACTTCAACACTTTAGTGTCGCAGGAGTGCAGGTCCTTCTACCTTCAGCACAACCTGTGCTCATAAGCCACTAAATATGTTTGTAAAATCATCCATGAATACCACACCTGAGATCACATCAGGTGATGTATCTCAAGTTTACGCACGGGGTATAGGCAGGGAACAGAGAGAGTGTAAGTGCCTGATCACCTCCCTCTTTGATGTTCTCAGGCACAGTTAGGGACTGTGTAAGTGAGGCACGAGTTGTGCAAGGAGACTGAAACACTCAGCTGTGACAAGGCTTTGCCAGCACAGGAAGGAGTCTCTGTGAGGAGTCGCTGTCCGGAGTGACCGCGGCTGTGGGAACACCTCTGCAGCACTGCCGGCACAGGGGCTGCAGGATCGCTCCAGAACAGGGCACTGCAGCTTCACATGAGTGAACAAGTGGAATATTTGCTCTGTTTCTTAGACATTCTCAGCAAAATAGAGAAAAAATATTTATCTTGATAGATGTATGAGAACAGCTGATGTTTGACTGAATGTTTGTCTATGCTTACAACAGATGCGAAATATGGTCCAAACCTTTCAGTTATGAATTGGAGTAAGTTGTGATAAATTTTGATGGCTTACTTCTGCTTTTAGCATTGTCACCTGTTTCAATGCAGGTATTTGTTTTATTCTTCTATCTATATTTATGTACACATAAGTAAACTTATAAATATAATATACATGTTTTTATGCACAGATGATTTTCTGATTTTGCAGGAGATGCATCTACTTTTTGCTAACACTAGAGACTGTATGGTAGTAAAACTTCTTTAATTTAAAAAAGATGTTTCAGGCTGGAATTGGGTCACAATTTTTTTTTTTTTACATAAGTCTCTTTCAGAGACTGTTGAATTTATAAATATTTGGTGGCTGTAGTTGTCCCTTTTTGATAAGGTAGGAATAAATTGAAAGGTGGTTGTGGGTTTTTTTTGTTGCTGGTTAATTTCTTAACTTAGCAAGCTAAAGTTTCAGAATGAACACAGGAAATACTATTCTAGGGTATCCGTTGAAATTCTCATATTTAATGCTATTTCTAGATATGCAGTTTCATTACAGAAAGAGAATATATTTTTAATTTTTTTCTTTGTACCTTTCTGAAAGTTCATTAAATGCTTATATATCTTCTAGGGTTATTAATAGCTTGGTATTACTACCTGTAATTTGTAGCCAAACAGAAAAATCAAGTAACATGAAATAAATATGAGAAGCTGAGGGTATACAAGTATTTTTAAAAGATAACTGTAGGTTTGAAGGAATGTCTAGAATAATTACACTGGGGACAAAAAAGCAGTCTGGCAGCTGTTAGTTATGTTGTGATCCCCTCCTTTTCTGTAAAGCTTGGAATTCTGTGGAATTCAGTTTTATGTTCTGTGGGTTTTATTTGTTTCTTCATTAGTGTAAAAGCTGTTCCTGCTGCATGGGAGAAGGGTCTTAAACCCATGCTCCCATTGAGAACCTGAAATTGTAATTGTGTCTTGGCCAGTTTATACCTCAATATATTTTTCCATGGGATGTTAATGCTTTAATATATATTCCTTTCTGGTTGTCCTTTCATTTTCATTAGGTTTCTATCTATTAAATTATTTATATTATAAAGTTTGTATTAAGTATATGCACTTTGTCGTCTGACTATAGTAACAATTCTGAACATTTTTGAATTTCTTACTTGTGTGTTTCTGCTCACTGCAATTAGACCTTGCTGTAGCTAATGAAACATATGTGATTTGTTTGTTTATGCCCGAGGACTGAATTTGCTACTGAATAATGCAAAAACATATGCAAGGACAAGTATAGTGAATGAAATTAGGAATGTGTGCATAGAGGATACGTGAGCAAAGTCAATTGAAAGAGGTGTTAAAGCTTTGGCTCTGCCTGCTCAGTCCAAGTGGAAACATGTTTGTTATATCATACTGATTTTTACCTTAAACAGAATTAAAAACAATTGGAAGAGTTCAGACGTTGATGTGCTATTTGGTAGAATAAAACTATTTGCTTTCCTGCCCTGTGCTTGCAGATTCTGAGCAGAGTCATCTCTACACATCCATCTAGAAAAGACAGCAAATGAACATCCACCTTTCACTTTCAACTATGCTAATGTTTGAAACCAGGGCTATGAAATAAATATTTTGCTAAAACCTATTCTGTGAGATTTCAAGGCATCTTCTTGTTTTGGAAAAAGCTAATATAATTCTATCCTAGGTCAACAATTCAAATTATTTTTCCTGACATATCTAATCATTACTGGTCAGAGAATCATGGAATGGTTTGGGTTGAAAGGGAGATTAAAGATCACTTTCCACCCCCCCACCATCCCCATCCCCACAAGGGACACCTTCCCCTATCCCAGGTTGCTCCAAGCCCCGTCTGGCCTGGCCTTGAACATTTCCAGGGATGGGGCAGACACAGCATCTCTGGGCAACCTGTGCCAGGGCCTCACCACCCTCAAAGTCTAAACCTAGCCCACACAGAAAATCTTTTTAAAACAATAAATTTTTTCAAGTGGTACAGATGAGATGAAGGGAAATCCAGTTTGTTTAATTATAAAGTATCAACATGCTGCAGACTTATGTTAATGGATTAGATTTTCTCCCAGAAATAGCTTCAGTGGAATTGCATCATAAGTAAATATGGTCCAGTTCATCTTATAATTATATTTTGAAGTGCAGGAGTAGGGAAGAATAGAGTCATATCTATCTCGTATAAAAAATTCTGCCTTTGATGTTTCTTTGAGAAACTGCTCTTATTTTTATAGCAGCAAAGTGGGCACAGAAGTTCCATTTTCTTTATCCACAACACCTGCTTTTCTCTGGCATCTGCTGTGATGTGCAGTGTCAATATCATTTTGCTCATAAACTTTGACAGGTTCAGTGTATAATCTGTGCCCCAGCAGACAGTCTTCACTCTGCTGTCCATGTTGTGGAATTAATGCCACACAGCTCGAAAATTTGCCCTGAGCAAGTCCTTGTAATATTTGACTGGCCTATCTCTGCCATTCACTGTCTTTTAAATGGGCATATAGAGATAGCTCTGAGCAGTATTTATCCCACATATGCCCACACCAGCACAACTAAGCTCTAAGGATCACTTGTTCAGTGCTTAATATTTTACTGTGGGTTTAATTTTACATCGGCCATAATATCAGCCAAGTGTCCTCCATGGGGATTGTTTTGTTGAGATAATCAACAGGCAGAAATCAGCTCAAAGTCATTATTTCTGGTTATGGGTACAGAGCGAATTTCTTGCAGTCAGGAATTCAGCTAATTTCTGGAGTTCAATGTAGTTCGTACTTATTTAGGAGAGTGCCTTTCTAAATTATCCTGAAGTCTTTCTTCTTTTACACAGCACTTTGTGCCTTGCACAGTTCAAATATTTTGTCTCACAATTTAATAGGTTAAGTTCTTATTAAGGAAGAAGGGTACCTCCTCACAGTCTCTCTGCACCATACTCGGAAAACACAGTATTATTTAGATAATAAAATTGGGTCCTTTTTGCTATTGGACTTTTTTTTTTTTCTCAAAAGATTAATTGTATGCTTATATTTATTAATACTATAAGTAATATGCACTAGATAGAAAAAAATGAAAAAAAAGTTTTGAGCTCTAGGTGTAACACAGAGGTAACAAAAAGAGCAGCTCAGCCCAGTGATAACCACAATGTATCTATTACCCTGTTTTAATAGCAACTTGATATTTTTCTTCCAATACAAGTTACCTGGAGGAAATGGCTTTTTCTAAAGGGCAGCAGATATATTTAATAGAAAGTAAAAAAAAAAATTTGTAATTAATTTGCTTTGACAAACTGGGTTTCTAATTTGTGAAACTGATATTTCTCCAACATAATCTTTGTTTCAGTGACCTCACTTTAAACAAGCAGAAGAAACATGAAAATATTCATTACTTTCAGGCAGCTTTCTGCTGGCAGGATGTTTGCAGCATGAAATAAAATCAGCTATGATGGATACTTCTGTGTATTATGATAAACTTAACGACATTAGTCTAAGTAAGTTAGCTGATACCTAGTGAAATGCCTATTCTGGCTATGCTGTGATTTCACTGATGAGAAATAATACTTGTTTAACAACTTTAGTGGGTTTTTGTCGTTAGTGTCTCGTGCTGGTGACTGCTTTAATGCAAAGGATTTATCTTGTCTGCTTTTATTTCTACTGTTTTCTCTGAGAGAAAAGTGGAAAACAAACAAAAAGAGTTAGGGATTTTTAAAGGAAATCCACAGATATGCATTTCACAGTAAACCAGTCTATCCAGGTTATTTGCATATAAGGACACACTGGTGAGTGTGTGTGTATATTTATAAACACGTGTGTGTTTAAACACGGATTTATAAAATAAAACAGTACTTGGTGCACCACTGCCTGGCAAGGGAGCTACGCAGAGTAGGTGTCCCTCAAGCCATAAAGCTGTATCTGCACTTGTTTAGCCAGTTAAACCCAAATATCTGGGACCTTCTCATAAAACAAAAAAATGTTTACTGTTTTGTAACTGGGACTAGTTTATGATTTATTATTTCAGGGGGCAAGCAAGCCTCTGATCACATGCCTTGTCTCCCTTTCTGGCTGATTTCCCTTCTCTGTGTGTTGCCTGAGGCTGTTTTACCTTGGGTGAACGTCAGACATTGAGGTTGCTTTTGAATTTCAGCGTTTCCATGGATCAGATCAGAGCCCTCATCGACTGTGACATGGAAGGCAGTTACTTTCCACCCCAAATGAAGACAGCTTGCATACGGTTTGAGCTTTAATTATTTGAGTCATATTGAAGTCGTTAAGAAGACGTAGCCTGAAGTTTTTCTATGCATATGTGGGCAAATGTTTGCAGAATCAGACTCTAATTTCACAAATTAATTTTGAGGTGAGACTTGCAAGGCGGGCAGAGTTTTATAGACTGAGGGGAAGGTGGAGGAAAGAACAGGTTTTTGAGAAAACTAAAGATTAATAGAAACCATATGTAGGACTCCAAGTGATTCAGTGGGGTCTAGACAGTTGCCCTTTCTTGCTGTTCTGGTGTCGTATGCGACAACGACAGGAGCCATATGTGAGCCGCAAATAAACCCCTCCTAACTCATGTCTTCTCTGTTTAAAGTTTAATCAGTCTGTTTTAGCTGAAAGAAGATGAATGTTTAGAAGTGAAAATGTCACACGATCAGCATATCAGCGTGTTATACCGTGAGGTATGTTATGAAACTCAGATCATTGAGTGTCTATTAATTCCTTAATGAAACCGAGTGACAACAGTAACTCCAAAATGTCTGGTTATGTTATGATGGATATAGCTCAGTATTAATTCTTCCATATCCTAACCTCTCCCTGTGTTCTGATTTTCCTTAGTTCATACGTACCCTCTTGGTTTTTTGTTGGATTTTTTTGTTTGTTTGTTGTATGTTTGCTGGGGTTATTTTTAAGCTGAATTTATTTCCTCATCTTTGTTTCTTTTTATCATTGTCCTGTCTGTTTTTCTAACATGCCTTTCCCCATACAGTTTTTTTCTTGCTTTTAGGCAACTGGGTGTGTTTCTCAATGCTTTACCTACCTGCCTCTTTATTACATTTGAATCTCAATTTAAAGTCTAAAGGAAGAGAGAAAAGCTTTGCTGCCTGTTTAAAAAAGAAATTTAAGAACAGTTTCAGTTCAGGAAGACGATCTTGCCAGGAACTTCAATTCCATTTCCAAGAGTGATTTCAACGTGAAGAAGCCAATTTCTGCTGTATGATTTTTCTTGATTACACTGGTTTTTAGGGTAATATTTGAGAAAGACTGAAGGTTTGAAAATCCAATAAAAAGAATAAGAAAAAATCATAAATTACTATTTAAAAGGGAAGAGCACAGAAGAAAGAACAGGAAAAGTACTATTTCACCTTTGAGTTGAACCTAGTACCAGGTTCACAGTCTCTATATGGCCTGTTTTGTCTTTCAGTTTCTCAGGATCACAAAATCTGATCTCCTGCCTCCCCTGCAGAACTGTGGATACTTTATCTTGAAGCTCTGCTTTCACAGAAACTTTCTGGCATGGTTGTTTGTATTTTCCTGTTAATGTCATACCAGATGCATATCATCCATGCATCTTTATCAAGTGAGGTGAGTGATGTTTTCCAGTGGACTGGAGTAGTAATATAATGCAAAAATATCTCTTTGATATTTCCACACTAAAATAGTTATGGTAGCTTGTTACCACCATTTTTTGTAACAGTGCTAAAGAAAAGTAAGAGGTAAGTAAGGTGAAGAACGTTTTTAATAGTGCCATGAAATTTTGTGTGCATGAAATGGAAGTAATTGTTCCACACTCAGGGAGAAAAAAAAATTATTTTAAATGCCTGTGGGTTTTGGGGTTTTGTTTTGTTTTTTCTTTTTTTCTAAAGAAATTGTGTTATGGAGTGTTGGATGCCATCAGGAAAAAAAAAGTCTCCTTAATTAGCATCAGGTTTTGTCTGTCTTGCCAGGACTAACATTTTGCCAGTTGGTAAATAAATATTTGACTCAAATGTAATCAGTGACTTCAACATTTACACATTGTATAGCTGTCATAATATTGGGAAATTAGATTTTTCCTAGGCCAGTGCAAGCATTAATGTTCAATCCGTCACAAAGCTTAGGTAGGTCCTGACATGCTTTTAAAGATTTATACTGTAACAGTACATTTAGTAATGGTAATAAACTGACTAAATATTTTATTTCACTGTAGTGTGCATTTCCAAGGAGTTGTAAGATATTCAGTCACTATGTGAATAAAATGCACAGAGATGGCAAGACATGAGATCTCTGAATTGGTCTCACTTTTAAATCAAATTATGTGCTATATTAACAAATGACAATATTAACTGAGGCAGAGTAGAATAACTCAGCCAGAGTAAATGGTCTAAGTGCTGAGCTATTTTCTTTGTATCATTGCAACTTTTTGTATAACTGGTTTAATGAGCAAGGAGACTTCCTGCTCTTTGTGTTTGTGGACATCACTCAATTTTTTTAGGATTTATAATTGATTCAGCTTTTCACTGCAAGGTATTTAGAAGCTCAATTAAGTGGAAATGAGCAAAAATATTTTCTTATATATATATAAATTTCTCAGTTTTATTACTGAGATTTGGAGCTCGACACCTCAAGATGAACGACAGCAACGGCCTGAGACTCTCTCACACTCCTGCTCACACTGTGCCATGACATTGGCTCCTTTGGGCTGGAACCATTCCTGCAGCATTTTTCTCTAAGCTGCATCAGGGATTTGCTGTGTTTTCTTTTAAAACCCAGTCTGGGTCACAGCAAGGCCTTACAGTGTAATCTAAAAGGGATGTAGCCCATGAAGGCAGACAAAAATGGAAAACAAATTATGAAATCAGAGCTGTCACTAATCCCCTCTGCTGGGGAACTGTTTCCTTACCTGAGAGCGGAGTTCTGGCACAGCCTGAAGTGGACTTTCACACCTCTGCAATATTGTACGTGACATGTTAAGTGTGTGTCCTTACAAAACATGTCAGTAGTTTTCTTAAAAACCAATCCCGACTTCTGGGAAATAATCTTTCGGATTTCTTGAAAGTCTGTGTTTCAGTAACTGAGCTTATTAATCAAATATATGTTTTTAAACACTTATGTAAGTGAACAGTATTGCTGAAATAAATTTTACTAAAATGCTAAGTAAATCTGTCAATTAAGAACAAAGGAAAATGTCCAAGAAACTACAGAAGATGATTTTCCTTTAATGTTCTAAAAGGGTTTTTATTATAATATGGAAAATTTTTCCCCAAAGCCTGCGTGCTTCATTTCTGTGGATTGTTTGTCTATACTGTCTACATCCTCCTTTCTCCTGATGAAATTTCCAGAAAGTTATGCATATTCTTATTAAATGTGTGATCAGACCCCAATATTTATTTCAGGTAATGGAAAAAGTAGCTGGAAATTGGATTTCTGTATTTTGCAAAACACACAGAAAATAAATTATCTTCTAACTTGCTCTAATCTTTAAGCACCAACCTTTATATTATTTACAGTTCAGCAATGTTCCAAAAAATCTCGTTTAGTGAATGAAATTATTTTTGAGAGTTTTATTGTCAGTCGCCTTGGTGCTTACTTGGGCAGTTCATGTCAGCTTCATTTCACAACTGTAAAAGCTGCAAAGCCAAAGCTTTGATTTTCTCAAAAGACTTCAGGAGTCTTTTTCTAAAAGTTTACATTTTCTGTTGAATATAATAGTCAGGTAAGTTCTATTTAAAAAAACCAACAAAAACCCTTTAAACATGTTTGACTCTGCCTGTTTCCCCAGGGTATTATATGACAGAAATTGTGAGAAGTCTGTAGGTATCTGATGCCTAACGCTACTGAGAATCCTGGCTTTGCCTAGTTAGCTGTCAGTCCAAGAATAGTCCAGACTCCTACAACTTACTTTAAAATAAAATACAATTCTCTCTTGATATCTGTACCTTCTTCTTTTTTTTTTTTGGTGGTGAAAAACATCAACCATAAAATTCGTCTTGGACATATGAATAAGTAAAATTTCCTTGACTGTCTTTAAAGAGTTGAAGACAACTAATTTTAAGCAAATCAGTATTTTCATGTAGTTTTGATATAAACCAATAAAATAAGCTAGACTTTTATCAAGAATAGCTAACTAGGTCCTTTGAAAAAATCTCATGTGCAGTGAGATGAGAAGACTGGGGCTGTTTATCTTACAGAAAGAATGAATAAGAAGGGGCACAGTAAAAGAAATCACAATGAATAATTGTGTGCCTAGGTAGATTAGTTTATTTGTTTAGGGCTTTATTCACTCTTTCTAACAAAATAAGACAGCCAATCAATTTGAAGTATGTGAATGAAAGTAATTTCTTTCCCATTCCCAATTAACACACTGAATTCACTCCTGTCAGAAATAAATGGGGACTGTTTCTTAAGTTCCAGGCAGGGGAGGTGACACAGGGCACCGATAATATCTGCATTTCCACCCTCACAAAGTCTCTAACACTTCTACAGTATGACTAATCCTATTACAGAAAAGCATTTTGCAGGAAATGTATTTTCTCACTACTCAAACAATGAAAAACTGAGGCAAAAAAAAGTATAGAGATGTTTCTTTAGCGATTAACAGTAGGCTCAGGCCCTGAGTTCTGGTCTGGTATTTTCTCTATTGAAACCAGCTCAACATCTCACCAGTGGTGTCTGGAAGGAACATGCAAATGGAGCTATTTAACTTGGAACAAGAGGAATGTTGTGACCTTTCCCTGGGGACATCAGTTGTTGCCTGGTTTCACTAAAGTCAGATGGATCACGGCGGGCGCTGCTGTGGTTGGGCTTGCTGGTGCTGCACTACTAAGTTCAGGAAAAAAAAAAACCACCAAAACCAACCTGGTTATTACTGCAGATAAAAGTAATATGTCCATTTCCACATGTTCTTTTAAGGCTTGGTGGTTTCAAATACACCATATGCCATTTGGTCTAAAAGTAGCTGTTTTGTACCTCAGTGATGCGTTGTCCTCTTTTTTTTCCATCTGGTAAGAAAACCTTTGTTTTATTTTTCTCCTTCTGTCCCCTTCTTGTAAGTAATAATTTAACTTTATTTTTCACTATAATATCTTTAAAAAGTGGAGATATTTTCTTCAGAAAATGTAGTTCAATTTGTCCTTTTCCTATGCTACTCTGTTTATCCAAGAAGTTCAGTAATAGGGATCGAAATTGTGTGAGATGAAGTTGGAGACAAGAAAAGTAGAGAGCTGAGCAGCCAAGAGAGTCAGATGAGAATAAAGCATAGCAAACTAAGAAAAATTAGAGTGAGGAATAAGGAAATAAAAGGGGAATTAGAAGAGTTAGTTGTGATGGAAGACAACAGTGAAGAAGATAGAGAGGCAAACAAGAGGCAGTCAAACACCCTGACATGGGTAAAGAAAGTATTTAACACCCTTTGTCTGGCAAATATTTGCTGGTGTATTAAGAAGTCTAGAAGATATAATGTCTAACAAATCTGAACTCCCCAAACATCCTGTAGCCATAGAAAAGGAGAATGTGGTCTGGATCAATGCTGGGAGATTGATATCGTATTTTTCTGCCAACAAGTTAATCACAGGTGCTTTCTTTATTCACTTTTCTCCTTTTTATGTTATGAATGGCTAGCAGGAATGTTTTACACTTCAGATGTTTCTAGAAGGGAGTAGAAAAGGTCTTTATGTTTCATTTTGCTGATTACACACAGTATATCTTACTGTGGCAATACTCTCTTCCTGTTGGTAGGTATTGTGAACAATTATACAACTAATAATTAATTGATGTCTTTATACTGCATTTTAATTAATAGGTTTCACTGATAGGATATTTTCCTAGATTTTTAACTTGATATCAGCAGTGACAGAATCCTAAATGACGTCTGTAATGAGGAAACTTAACCACACCAGGCTCCCACTCTGCTTCCCAAATTGAGCTCTTTTTTTCTCACTCTGCACTGGTATAGGTGGTGAGTTGTCTTTCCTGTAAAGCAGAAGGTTGATTGAGTTTAAGATAATCATAATATTTATCAAGATGATGATAAATGCTGTGGAAACAAATGCAGTAATCTCTCAGGAGACCAGACTATCTTTTTTTCATATGCCAGGATCACTACTGAGTCATCTCACCTATACATTTATTTTTCATTCTCTTTATTCTCTTTGTTAAAACAGAAAATAAAAGTGGTTAATGTATTAAGTGCTGTAACTTGAATAAAAACTGTTGCAATGTGGATAAATTGGGTGACAAAGAGAAAAGGAAATCGGTATTTAGTGTCTGACACAAGCAGGCAATGGAGCCTAAGCGGGCATGACAAAAAATTAAGCTGAGATAGAAAGATAAGCTTAAGCAAACTCAAGAGAACGAAGCTCATGGTTGCATTTTAAAACATTGGATAGAAATGTAGGCATCCTATAAAGTGAGGAAGTTATATCATGGTGTTTTGGAAAGCAGCCAGCAGTATTCTGCACATGTTGGAAAGGAGGTGAGGTAATCTCTGACCAGGGATTGCAAAATTCTCTTTATGAACATTGAACTGTGCACAAAAAAAAAAAAATTTAATTCAGAGTCAAGACCACACTGTCCTGTACTTGGTGTTATTCTATATGTAGTAAGGGATATCAAAAAAAGATTTTCATCAATGTTTGGAAGATACCCTGCCTGGAACATTAAAAAGACAAAAATTGGAATGTATGAGAGTGCCCTATACACCTTTATGAGCTAAACCCCAGAGAGATCTCTATTAATGTTTTTTTTTCTCAAATACAGTGTTAAAAATCAAGGAGACAAATCTCGTGGTCTGACTGCTGCTTTAGTTACTTAAATCCCAAAATTGCATACCTCCACTGCCAGCAGTAAAGTTGCCTTGATCTCCAAATTGTCATCCTTAAATCTTACCAGTGTCAGAAGCTGGGTGACTCTCAGACTTAAACCTCCAGTTGCTTTGTCACAAATACAGACTAAAGTAGCAAAATAACAAAGATATTGATGAGATATTTATAAAAAAGGAACAAAGAACAAAAAAACCCTAACAACTATTTTTGTCATATTAAGGAAGCCAATAAAGCTTAAAGCCAATTAAAATATTTTTGACATGTCAAGCTGAGTTAAAGACAAATGTGTGCCTTAGCTTGTAGTAAACTGTGTGTTATATAGTGAGGCACAGGAAAGATAGTCCCTTGGGCATATATATATTGTTTTTTGAACTGTTTCTTTGATGTATACACAGAAGCTGGAGGGTTCTGAAGGTTCCCAGGTTTAGTAGGTGATATGCTCAGGGGCACAGCCCTGGTACCCACACACACCACGGTCACAGCTCCAGGGCAAAATTGTGTTTCGCATCTCAGTCTCACTGACAGCCTCGGTCCTGTAACGCTGGCGTCGGGTGAGTTGGACTGTTCTGGAATTTAGAGCTCGTATGTATTAATGCAGAAATGCATTTATAAACTGCTAAACTGTTTTCATTCACTACCTGTACATTCACACTCTTCTAATCTGTATCATACCAGCAACACTGTCTTTGGGAAATGGTTAGAGAAAAGTTGATTGTAGTTAAAATGATTGTGTCCATTGTCTGTTATTAGTGCAAGTAACTTTAATAACTCACTGTGCGCTGAAAATGTGCCCCTCAATGTCATCCTAGCAAAGATCTCTGATAGGGTGAGGTTTTTCAATTTGGCTGATGATGTTTGTTAAATTAAAGTTTGTGTTTCAGCTCAGAGGTAGTTGGCAGATAGTGACACTGAAGCCCAATTACTGTTAGAGTTCCTGTTGTGATGTTTGGTTCCTTAGCCTTTGAGAGAATTAAAAGAAAAAATAAGTAATTAGGTTTAAAAGTGTCATAGTCCATTTCTTAATGTGATCGGTCAGAAAGAAGAAAACAAATTAAGTAGGAAAAGATACTAAATTAGGGAGAATACACTATTGACATAAAAGTGGGCATGAAGTAATATCTTCTGTATTTTCTTTGCTAAACAGTGGTACCACAGTAAAGTGTCACAACTAGTAGGAGTTGGGTTGGGTTTTTAATTTTATTTTCAGTCATTAAATTAAATATGTTTGTTTCTATCTTAAAAATTATCAATAATAACAAAATCTAATACTGCTGTGCAAACAATCCTCATGCATTGTAAATGCACAGACATGTCAATTATTGTAATTTGCTGGCCAAAAAGCATATATCAGAACTTGCAAGAATTCTTTGGTCTATTATTTTCAAGCACATTTATCAGGCATCTTTTATCACAATGTCTGTGGCTTAGTTATGAGGTTATGGTCATTGTCCTGTTTGACAGTCACTCTGTTGGCCTTATACATTATACCAAATTCTGAAGTGAATTTGTCTTGCCATGTCCAGGACAAGACTGGAAACACTTTAACTGAAAGATTTATCCACTAAACTTACCACAAGTAACCTTATTTTCACTAGCATTTGTCTTTTTTTGATGTGAGATAATATGTATGGAAATTGATAGTATTTTGTATCGTTAATATGGATATATCTGTCTCTCTTTCCATGTCTGCCAAGGAAAATGTCTGGATTTCTTTCTTCCTGAAGCCTGTACTACTTTTATCTAATTAATTTCATTTACAGCAATGTGTTGTATGGAAAATTTCACTGCTACTAACAGCTCCTTCATAAATATAAAATAAATATTTATTTTTTTCTTCTGGAAGCAGTGGCTTATATCTTTGTTTTCAAAGATTAATAAAGAAAAAAAGTTAACAAGAATGTTTATAAAACTAAAACATTGCTGTTTGTAAGTGATTGAGAAAGGATGGAGCCGCAGAGAGGGAACTGCTGTGCCACAGGGAAGATCATTTTGTGCCATGCTCCTGGTCTGCTGTAGTGACTGAAGGTTGGGGTTTTGAACAGGATGACAGAGCTAAAGGCAAAGTGTGACCAAACATCAAACTGCAGAGGTGTAGGCAGAGATGTTGGTGACCTTTGCAGGCAGATCTTCTTCTCCTGAACCCAATATCAAGGCCTCAGAGTTTTAGTTTTCCCTTTGTTTTAAGAGAGCAGAATCTCTTTCCCCCTTTTTCCTTTAGATGATTCCTGTTTTGGTTTGGGGCTTTTTCGTTAGAATTTAAGGGGAAAACTAGATGTTGTCTTGTGATGCAGGCTTTATTGTTTGTTCCAGAGTGACACCCTCTGAGCTCTGAGAAAATCAGCATCAGGATATTCCAGAGTTTTTCTGAGCGTCACTCTCATGTGTTATTGCTCCCACAGTCCTGGCATTTGCTGAGCTTCTAACTGAGAAACAGGTTCCTGTGGATAAAATCCAATCTTGAATTCACTCACTGTGCAGCTCCAAGTGCAAGCGGTCAGCTCAGCCCATCAGCTGGACTTGCCCTCTCTCTCTCGTCAGCATCGCCGTCTGTCAGGGGGTCACCTCCCAGGCCCTGGGGGGCACAGTGCCCTCTGTTAGCTCTGCTGGCCTGTCACTTTTAGTCACTGGACTCTTTGCAGTAAGTTAGAGTCAATTTGCATAAATATTCTTTGTCAGGTTCTTTGCTTTGTCTTGATTAGGTGAAATTATTATTTGTTCCCATGCTCTCACCTGAAGACACCTTCTTAGTGTAAAATCAACTGCATATCTCCAATTGTTTGTAGTCCCTGTTGGTATTTGGACATTTCCCTTGCTAGTGTATTTGGAGTTTTTACCAGAAAAGCACATTGCAGACTCTTAGCACACACGTGGAAACTCAGGGAAATTAAATTGGTCAAAATCATGCAGGAGGATGTTATGATGTAAGTCTTCTGGATTTCCAATTTTCATCCTAATTCTCTGAGTCAGGGGATTCTTATCCCTTCCTTGAATACATTTTAATCAAACCTCCTCTTATTTTTCTTATTTCAAAAATATCCTTCATTGCATATACAGGAACATCATCTGTACCAAGATGACAAAGTATACTCTTTCCTGGCTAACACTTAAGGTCATTTGTATATTTGTTCTATCCCAGTTGAAACTAAAATCCTTTTCCTCATACTACTCTTCTTTCCGGCATCTGTCTTTCCTGGCTGCAATCCTTCTGGATTCTAATTAGACTTCCAATGGCTTGGCTCAGGGTGTAACCATAACCAATTTATCATTTCCTTAATCTCCCTCCGGGACATTCATTGAAAGAACAGTACCTGAATACATCCCCTTTATCTACAATTTCCAGTCTATATCAAACATGAAATCTTGACAGATGGAGTCCAATCTGTCACAGTGAGTTAGTGTATTTTTCTTCTGATTGAGTGTATTTACTGCACAAAGATGGAAAAAATGTAAAGACGAATATTTAAAATTTGGGTTATGGAACGGTTAGTTGGGCTGGGTATTTCTTTTGGTTGGTGGTTTTTATATCTATTTTTTACAACTGAGAATCTGGACCATGTTATCTGAATGAGAAAACAATGTGAGCCTTGTTTTTGTTGTGATAAGAGAAAGAACAGATCTGATCATAACAAAAACAGATGTAAAGCCATAACGTAGTCCCTCATGTTATCTACTGCACACTCTCACACTGACCAGCAAAGACTGCAAGGAAACATTCTGCCTTCTGCCAACAGAGCCTCTGCCAGCAAATCAGCGCGTAAGATACTTCCTGAAATACATTCTGCTGTAGAAAAGTGTGATAAAAAAACATCCTGCCAAAGTCCTGGGCCAATCAATCAAGTGTTAATGATGGATCATGAAACCCATTTGTTGACAAATCAAACCTTGCCTGCTCTGCCAGTGAAACCGACTGTGTCACCCGTCTTTCAGTGACTGCCTGGAATATCATTTGCAGAAGCAGAATTTATTGGTGGAAAGGGCTAATACTACAGCAAACCCATCCAACCGAATTTGCAGGTGCATTGTAGCCTTAACTCTTGATGGTGCTTGGCCCCACAGAGGATATGGAAGTGTTCCCTAGACCGAGGGTTCTGTGGGAGGGAATGGACCAAGCCCAAGTGTAACACAGGCTGGTTCATTTAGCCCTTGCAGCTGCTTTCAGTGTTTTTGACCACGTGATGCAGAGAGCATGGCTGCAGGCTGGAACAGGAATACTAAAGGGAATCTTTTATCCTGGGAGAAAGCAGAGCTGAACAACTGTGTTTAAAATCTCAGAGGTTCTCCAGCAAAGATCAGAGCTGGAACTCCTTCTATTGTTGTGCCTACAAGCAGGGCTGGGAAGCTTTCAAGGAGTGACCAAATCTGGTGGCTGTCGGTATGCTGGTACTTTTTGTTGCTCATGAATAGTTTTTTTCTTTTCCCAGTGCTTATCTGACAGGCCCAAGAAATAACTGATTGTCCCAGTAACTCTGAGTGATCTTGCAGGAGATTGCCAGAGTAGGAAAGGGAGGATTTGACCAAAGGATCCTAGAGGTGCACGTCCAAGGATCCCTGGCTCTGTAGCTGCACTGACATGCCAAAGCAGTAACACTTCATTCATAAAAGCTATGGAAGAAAATTGTGATATAAACCTTGCCACTATTTGTTTCTTCATTTTTCAACTCCTTTGACCCAGCTTACATAGAAGGAAAATTCTGGGCTCTTGAGGATCTTTAACGTTAAATTGTAAACAACCTAAGAAATAGTAAGTATGGTAGTAGGTGATGACTGGATGTTCTGCATTGTGGTACCTAACAACCTCTGTAAAATGACATTAATTTCTTTGTTTTATCACATAGTTTCTGCTGATGATCTCTTTATTTTCCTCGGCTGTGTTTCACCTAAAAAGCATTGTAGCATAAGCCCTACCATTGCCTTCCTATTCTAAAGGACTGTTGGGATGAAGTGTTTCCTGGGAGAGAGATTTCTCAGGAGAATTTTTGAGCTCTCAGGTTTCCTCAAATGAGGTGAAAACCCTTTAAATAATGAACTGGAATTTGCTGTAGTGCCCTTGTGCAAAAGAATCACAAAAGGTACTCGTTAATAATACCTAACGTGAGGAGAGCTGAAAGGGCAATCTTTTAGCCCTCAGTGCTATTACAGATTTTTAATATTCTTAGCAAAGGGCAGAAGCTACCTTCTGATGCAGAGCTTGGGTGAGTGTTGAGATTTTGATGCTTATGTGCCAGACTTTTGGTCTGGCATTTGCAATTCCTTTTTTTTGTAAAAGACACACAACCTTTCTCCTCCCCCTCAGTTTCCCCCTGCCCTCTTCCTTATCTCAGAGAATATTTTCTTAGTATCTATGATTTTATCTGACTTTAAAGAGGTTAAGTAAATAAGAAGCTGAAACTAAAAAGTCCAAGTTTTGCCAGAAGTGGTAAATAAATTTTCCAAAGTACTGTAGGTCTTCTTCAGTCCAGAAAGTATTTGACTGATTTGTACTGGACACTCACAAAATATTCTGTTTGTACTTGCAGCGAAGCACAATAATTTAATTCCAAAATATTTGATTTATACAGCATGGTGTTAGGTGATTGATGTTCTATTCAGGCATAAACAAAAATATCGATTATAACTTAAATAGGAAGCCAGAAGCTACAGCTGTGAAGATGAAATCCCTTTGTCATACTTTTCACAGGCAGATATAAGTGGCAGCAAGAATCCCCTGCTGGAGGTATTGACGCTCACCATGCTGAATTCTTCAGCCTGCTGTATGATATGAAGGACATTGTGTAATTTTAAGAGTTCGCTGACTGACTTGCTTTTGGAAAAAAACCCCACACTTTTTTGTGCATTCAAATGCTGCTTTGGGTTTTGGACGCAGAAAGACCATCATATGCTGCAGCAGTCTGTGCTCTTCCCAGCACAGCACAGCACAACCCCTCTCTCTGTCTCTCATAATCTCTTATGTTGGAGAAACAGCTCCCCAATCATTTACAGGCTCATAAACACAATCCAGCAGCATCCGTCTGCCCAACAGACCAGGGAAACAGCTCAGAAATGAAAGCCAAATAAAACAATAACTCACGGCAAACAAACAGGCAACTACAACAATCAGATCATGCTGCAGGAGCTGTTCCAACTACCCAGACACTTCATTAGGCATGGAATAACAAAGGAAAGTAGACCAGAGTCATCCCATTTAACTCTCTTAGGCAAATTACCTCTCTTGTTTTCACCCCCCTCCAACTCCTACTTATTCTTACTTTTTGCTTGAGGTAAGGAAATGCAACTTATATCTGGAGAGAGAGTGAGCTGTGTTTGGAGCCACAGGGCTGGGGGTGGAAGAGTTCTTCCATTCTACTTTTTCTTTCATTGACATTTTTCATAGTCTGGCATTTTATTAATTTTTAAGATCAGGCTTTTGATTCTTAATATATAATCTGCTCTACACGTCCTTCACTTGCACGGAGAAAACATTCTGTGGATCACCTAATACTTGGGCTTTATTTGATTGCAAGTTCTGCATTGCCACCTTATGTAGTGAACTTTTAATGTGTAGGGGTGGTTTTTTCATTTTTTCATTTGTGAATGCTGTGTTTTCTGGGAGCCTCCCCTTTACAGGTCTGGTTTAATGTCTTGGAATTTGGTGGCTGCTGCTGGACCCAGAGGAGCTCTGTGGCCTGTTCTCTCCTTTTCTTCTCTTTCTGTGTTCCCAGACTCACACTCTTATACCTGCAAACTTCTCAGACAGATGCTGTTTAACTTCAATAATATCTAGTTTTGATCCTTAAAAACCCCTCCTCACATACTACCAAATAGTAGACACAACCAAACTGTATTTTATGAACCATTTTTGGTTCTAACTTAGAATGTAATCGTTTATTAACTGGACTAAACCTTACAAGTGCTTAGATGTACCCAACAGAGTGTACCCCAAAAATGTCAAATGTTCAAAATACAAAAAGTTTAGCAAGATAAACACGTTTCAAGTCTCCTAAGGGAAAATGATGAAATGAAGATGTGGATTAAGACTGCAGTGCTGATACTTGTACCAATACCAATATACATCATAGGTGAAAAATCCTCTCAAGTCATTATTGAATAGAGACATTGTAAACAACACTGTAATCCTAAACTTTGGAAAAGGTCACAGATATCTACCTACTCCCAGTGTTTTGTTGAACAGGTGGGTGGAATAGTAAATCTGTGAGGTACTGGAAGCAGTACTAAACTGGTGAGGTACTAAAGCTGATTTCCTTACCTCAGCGGGAGCTTCAGATCTTTGAAAAGCAGTTTGGAGCCTGGGGCTTTGGAATATCCACTGCTGCAGTGCATGGAATTTTTATAGAAGGAAAAATAGCATATAGAATATTTAGATCTCCACAGCCTATTGTTAGGATCTTTCTCTCTGGGTCCAATCTAAATACGCTTCCATCATTTAATCAAAGCTGACAAGCTTTACAAATACTGTTGATCAGAGAACACTTTTCCCCAGTATTACACGAACTGGGATTTTTCCACGAGATATCCATGTGACACTTTCTGTGGTTTGTTTGTTTTACATGCCCTGTTTGCTGAATTGACACTCGTGGCATTTGATACCATGAACAATGGATGATAAGGATGGCCCTTCTGGGGGTCTTTGAGGCAGTTCTGACTGGTACATCACAGCTTCAGTGCTGAACAGGCCTCCCTGAGCCAGGCCATTGCACTGATGGGCATCTCATTACAAAAGTAGATATTAAGGCCGCAACTGAACACCAGAAAGTAACTTCAGTCTCTTTCTCTTGCTTGTTGGACATGTAGGTGGTGGGATTTATGGCAAGCATTTGGGGTGTGGCAAAGGATAGTGCTGTTTATGAGTTATCCATTTTAAACTGAAATAAGCATTGCTGGTGCTTCAGTGTCCAGCTGGTAACATCTCTCTGTATGTGGAAATCTAGGATAATTTTTATAAGTTTTGTGACCGGTTGAATATCAGTTATTGAAATGCTAAAATTCTTCTACACTAACATAGGGTCCGTGTGAAAATGTGAAATATTTTGCCAGGACACTGGTGATTGGTGCAATTTTGTTTGTTTGTTTGTTTTTAGTTCATGCCTGTTAATTTGTTATTGTACTGATTTCGAAGTAGACAAAACAACAGCAAAAATACATTGTTTCAGCCTTGGAAAAAAGTTATTCTACTGAAATGCTCAATGCTTGTATATAGTAGTTCATTCACAGATGTATCCCTTAAATAAGTATGAGTAGGAGATGTTCTATACGTTATGAATATGTATTTCTTTAGAGGGGGAGAAATTACATTCTGTGTAAATCACGAACCAGAATCCTAGCATTCAAATCTGCATCATGTCTTGTGAAGATCTCAAAAACTGTGTACACAGAAGTGCTCTGAAGCCAGGCCACGGATCAGACATATCAGTGAAAGAGGCAAGCAATATTCTGAGGCAAATCACATAGATTAAACCACAGCATTGGCCAATACTATACAAAATTGCATATGTGAAAAATAAACCAGCAGAGATAGATCTCCTGGGTGTAATCAATGTATAGGGTGTGAAAGGAAGTGGTATTTGTACGAATAGAAGTACTGCATATTCCTCATTTCTTCCACACACACAGCTAGGTGTCAGTGAGAGTGCCCTACCTGCCTCCTCTTTACCATGTTACTGTTGTTTTTTTTTGAGAGAGACCCAAGTGCAAATGCAGCCTCTGATCAACACATTTGGCAGAAAACTTCAGGTAGAAATACTGTTTTATGCAAAATGGGAAACCCTCATCTCAGGAGGAAATCCCACTGGAACCTCTGCTCAAGTGCTTAAAATATTTAGTTTAATTATCAGAGGCCAAATTAATCATTCTCTCTATCCTTCCCTGGCTGACTTTTGTATCCCATCCTGAGCAGAACTGCCCGTGTTGCTTGGTCTTCGGTTGCTCTGCTGACTGGGTTCTCCTTATCTAACTCCGCAGACCAGTCAAACGCTCTGCAGTATAAAGAATGTTTTCTCCCTCCTCTGCCCAGCTAGATTTCTGACTATCCCCATTCATGTGAGTGAAGGCAATCTTTCTTTTAGTTTTCGAACCGAAAGCCACTCTTCCGCTTCAGAGACGAGCAATCCCTTACCTTCTCTATCTTCCCTGGTGAAAATCCGCTGGCTTTTGACGCAGGCACTCTGGCATGAGCCGCTGCCTTTGCCGGTGGCATTTTGCCTCCCCGGTGTGTGACACCCATCAGCTCTCCCAGGAACTGTCACACTGCACCCACAGGGTCCAGGGTTCAAGAGCCCTTTGGGGTGCTGCTGTTAAATTCGGTGTATCCTGCTACCTTCCTTTCAGCAGCTAGATGTCTCTCTTCCCTCCCTTATTAAGCAATGATAGGGCTTTGGGAATGGAGGAATAGTAGGGGTGCTACTCTTGCCTTTGGAAAGGACTTGTTGCCCTCCATAATTTGTCCACTTTAGAGGCAGATTTAAGACCTGGATTTTGCCATAAATCTGTAACTCAGTGAGCGTGTGGCTTGATTTTGCACATAGGTTTTTCAGATCATTGACTGTTTTCCTCTATTAATCTGTTGTGGCCTGAGGCTGACCTATGTTTTTGCTTTTCATGTCCCTCTGTGCTTTCCAAGCAGGATTGTAGATCGAGACACTTTCTGCCTGTGGCATCCTTATTTTCTCTTAATCACAGCTGTTTTCCACTTCATGTTACAGTTTGCATTTTGTGATATGTTTTAAGTCAGAAATACTGTGATGCAAGAGCCAAAATCTTTGGTGGAAGAGGTGGATTGTGTGTGTGTGCGTGCTGTTCTGGAGAGCAATTCCTTTGGCATGCACCACTGTATGCACTGCAGGGCAATAAATGATGCTGGGTTTAGGGAAGTCAAGTGGAACACTTGAAATCTGAGGAGAGCCTGGCACTTTTTGGCCGTATGGTGGAAACTTGTGGGGTTTTATTTAAAAGATCTTTCTTTTTGTTCATGCCTTCTCTTGCATTTCTTGTGTTACCTTCTTTTTTTTGGGTGTCCTCAGATTGTTTCTGCAGGTGTAGAATCACTGAGAGAAATCAAAGGAAAGGTTCTTGTTTCATTCTCTTATGCAGTGAAAATAATATGGTGCCTCTCATGTCTTTCTCTAAGCTGTTAACTCTAAGGCCAAAATAGCTGCAGCTATTCCAGTCCAGCCAGTCAATGAACACTTATAATGAGTAGTGCACGTTGCTATTCCCCTCATCTGAAAATGAGACAGCACAGATTGAAAACACTTTTTAAAAAATCTCTATTTGAATCTTAAAAATTTTTCATAGAAAATGATTTCTTCAAAGGGTGTTTGGAGGTGGGCCAAGGAAAAATTGTTCGTTGTTAAAAGAGAACAATTTTTCAGAGCTCATGAAGACTGCACACACTGGTGTTTGCCATTGCACGTACAATCCTAGAAATATCATCTTATAAATATCACAGGTCTTGGCATTTAAAACAGTTTTTCAAATATTTAATATAATTAACATTTTACTTTTCAGATTCTGAAGGTGTTCTAAGGCAGATAAAACTCTCTGATAGGATATATATCTCTGATGTAAAATAATATTTGTTACCACTATAAAGTAATAGATAAATCAGTCCACTTGTTTCATCTCTGGCAGAGTAGATGATACATACTGTGCTTACATACTGTGTTTATAACAAATTTTATGAAACTTTTAGGTTAATATCCCCATTTTGTTTGTGGCTGAATGTCTAAAGCTACACCCTGAATCTCATTGCCCTCATATTTGAAACTGACATTTGGTAAACTGAGCATATGAATTGCTTGTCTCAGGATCAAGATATAACTCTTTAATATAGTTTTAATTTTAAATGCTTATGTTCTCAATAGAAATATGTACACACACATATATAGATAACATTTAATATACAGGAAATATATCTATGATAAGTATTATGTAATTTTATCTGATGCATTGATATTCATATGCATATGCTTATGCATTCATATGAATATGTATTCATATTGTTGCATTATATAATTTTATGTTGCATAAAGTATGTAATATATAACATGTATATATATGATATATATGCCAATATAATTTAGTAACATTATTGACATAATTATATATATGTGCCCATATACTAATGTATATTTATACATGTGAATATATGTAAGAATTTTGTTGTGCAGTGAAATATCACTATAAGCCTATGGTTCTATTTTGCATATTTGCAAATGAAATTCCATCCTTGTAATTAATCATTAAACTTTTCTGAAAACTTCTGTGTATACTATACTTTAACAAAGGAAAGAAGAATAGACACAGCATTTCTAAGTGTTGAATTTATTAGTTTGGCCCAGGAGCTTAGACTTGTAACTCCATTTTTACACAGTTTGAAGCTTGGAGATTTGTGGCTGTGTAGGCAGATGGGTGTAATATATTGTGTACAAAGTAAGCTGCACTTGTCACACTTTTATGTTCAGTTTTGTAGGAGGTTTTTAGCCCTTCACTTGTGTTGGTTAGCAAATAACATTTCAGAGTAGTCATTTGTCTAAATAAATTGTCTAAATTCTAAGGGCGTTCCTCGTTCACAGGAGGAAGTTTGTGTTTGTTTGTAAGGAGGTGCTGGAATTATTAAGGAGAAAAATGACCTGTCCCAGTGTTTGCGTGAATCCCTCACCAGGACAGGGGTGGAGGGGAGATGTTTCCAGGGACTGGCACCCATGGGGCACTGGAGTCTCGTGCTGGCAGCTTGTGTTCCCGGGAATACCTCACCATGCCTGTGGAATCTGGGATCCCAGCACACATGCTGCCTGCATGCTGGGCAGCCAACCTTTGCGCCTTTGAAAATATCACCCCAGCCTCTTCTGCCTGCTCTGTTGCAACCTACAATAATAACCCATTAATCAAGTGTCACCCTGCCTAATACAGAGAAGCTCATTTTTTTATTGCCTTCATTTATAATAATTTAGTTTATACTTTACAGTGTTATTGATTTTATGATATGGCTCATTACATCTACACAAAGCTAAATCATTCAATTAGATGCTTTAAATTAAGTCATATAAATTTCTTACTAGATTTACTGTTGGATTGAATTGGAAATCAAGCCCTAAGAAATTATTTTTGAAATAATTATTGGGAAGACATTCTTACTTATGTTATAGGCTAGGAAAAGAATATAAATTGCTCAGCAAGATTTTTTAATTATTGAAACCTAGATTTCCTTTTCTAAACTGATGGATGGCATTAAGGAGTGGAAAGTTTGCTTGACTTCCTCTGCATGAACTTGACAGGGGAAAAGCACCATCAAAGGGGATTTTCTGTAGGTTCAGCTAAATGAAAAAAACAGTATTCTGGAAAAAAGTCCATCAATCAACCCTTTTTACAATGGCATATGAACAGACACTGAAAAGACAGGGAAGGAGGGACTTGACCTTCTCCTGCTTTCTGTGCTGTCCCATGAAGAAAGGGTGAAAGTTGTTCAACAATTTCAGCAGCGAGAAATCAGTCCTCTAAATAAAAACCTCTGCAAATACTGAAACTGTTCATGAATGAGTCCAGAGCTTTTAAACATGTAGGTTTTTTCAGCTTTTCCTCTTTTCTGTCTGGTGATGTTACTACAGAAGTTTTCATAATATATGCAATTAAGAAAATTAAACTTTTTTTTTTCACTTTTAAAACTGAAATGAGGGGGAATACAGGCACATCAGAGGCAAGTCTGTTCTGAAATACCTGAGTGGGTTTGGAGCACTCATCACATCACTCTGCTGACACAGTGCTTTTGAACAAAATAATTGTCAGTTTAGAAGCAGAAACAAAAACACATTGTGGTTAAAAAATAAATCTCAATAACTAAAGCAATAATTACTTGTAATTCAAATTTTTTCCCTTTTATTCAAACTTGTCAAAATTGTTCAAAAGGGAATTCACTTTAAAATTGTATTCATTTTAAATCATGGTGATAGAATTTGAAGTGGCTCCTCTTTAGTTAAGATATTCTGCTTTTTTAGTTAAGGTACTGCTTTTTCTCCATTAGTTTTTCCACAACTTCTTTTCTTATTTCAATCCTGTTAATTTTACTACTTTCTTGGAAAGGAGTTCCGAAGGATGCAGAAGGATGCAGGTCCTTTCCTTTCATTTGTTCCTGAAGGTGCATTTTTGTTCTCTCTGCCTCTCTCAGGGATTCCTTCAGACCATCCCTTCCGTTTTTAAGAGTTTCTCTGCTGGACAAAAGGAATTATAAAACTGCTGAGTTCAAAGTCTGGTAGAACAGCAGCTCTCCTGGAGATAACACGGCAGTAGTAAGTGGGGATGGAGACTGTTAGGATCAGTGTTGGGGAGCAAGGACGATTCCCCCAGCAGTGACAGGAAGCGTTGCCGGCAGTGACAGCGGTGCTGGGATGTGTCCCCAAAGCCCAGCACCGCACACTGGGCCATTGCTGGGAGATGTTGGGATGGAAAGCACTGACTGTGATCTCGCACCTTCTGTCCAATTGTCACCACGTTAGCCCTAAAAATATTGCATTTCATTTCTATTTCTGTGTCATCCCGACGATTTCTTTTTCAGGTTAATGCCTTATTTTTTCAGCGTTTAGTTGTCTCTATCTCTTTTCAACGCCAGCTGCAGTGGAGTTTTAACAATTTGCCTTTCTATTCCCTTTGGAACACTTTGACTTACTGCTCTTCCCTCAGCTTCTCTTTATCAGAGATGACAGGCTCACCGTCTTTAATTTTTTTGAATAATTAAAAGCCTTGAATCTTTGGTTACCCTCTGCTGGACAGTCAGGATTTGTAGCTTAAAAAACTCATAATTAGGTGCTCTGAGCTCTTCAAAATATTCCAGAGGTTTCCTCTCTTTGGTAATAAAAGCAGCTTTTTGTGTCAGAAGGGAATCAATCTATTCTTCACAAGAAACTATATTTTGTGTGAACATGGAATTTCTAGAGGATATTTTTATTTCTTAATACATACTAATTAAATATTTTTTCACTTAACCTTGATTTTTAATTGTTTCCAGTGTTAGATATAATATGTTTACTGAAGAATTGCCACTTTTCATTTCATTGTCTTACATTATAAATGGTCAGCTGTGTTTATTCAGCATTACCTAGATGCTCCGGAAAGGCATTTTCTTTCTTTTCTGACCTTTTTGTTATTTGTGTGTGTGTGTGTCTTGTGTAATCCTTAGCAAGCCTTTCCACTGTGTCACCTTAGAAGCAACTGTTGAATCTCTAATCACATTTCTGAATTAAAGACACCTTTTTTTTTTTTTAAAAAGATGTTAAAGATTCTCCCCCTCAGTGCTTTTCTTCACAGTGTGATGTCCCATCACCAGTGCTTGACCCATTTCTGCTGCCTGCGGTGCAATTCTCCTCAGCCTGTCAGCTAAAAACACAAAAGACCTTAAACTTGAGACAAGTCTTGCATACCTGTCCTCTTGTGTTGTCAAATCAACTTTGGGACAGTCGCAGCAGTGCCCTTGCTAGGACAGAGCTCCTTGGCCGGGAGAGCAGCACAAGTGCTGGGGATGGATTCTCCAGCTCCTCTGCTTGGGCTGAAAATGGAACAGCACCACTTGCCCTCCCTCCTGGTGCTGCCTGTGGCACTGCCAGGGGCTCCCGGTGTGTCTGAGGACTCAGCACGGGGGACTTGGCACCGCTTTGCCAAAGTGTGAGCTCCAGGGACATCACTAAACCAGTAAGGGGAGACAGACTGGGTGGAAATGGCTTCTAAAGCACATCTCAGTCAAAGCTGCCAGTATCGAGTCAATGGAGAAAGGGAATTGGGTAAAGGGATTAATTAGAGAAGGAGGAAGATCAAAGTCACCTATTTGATTTTGTTTGTTATTAGCTCACTTCATCTGTACTGTCTGGTTTATCTTATCCTGTCCTACACTAGAGGGAAAAGGATAAAGCTCTTTGGATTATTTTGCAGCTTTTCACAGGAGGTTTTGATTAGTTCAACCCCAAACTCTCTGATATAAATTAGATTAAAAGTGTCTCACATTTCAGTAGCTAGATTAGCTCAGTTGGTTAGAGCAAGGGGCTAATAATACCAGGGTTTGTGGGTTTGATCCATGTGTGGACCATTCACTTAAGAGTTGGATTTCATCCTTGTGGGTCCCTTCCAACTCAGAATATCCTGTGATCATGATGAATTGCTGCTCTGAATTAATCCTTGTTCCGTTAATATTTGTTGTTTTAGAGCTTTTACTCTGGATCTCCCAAGACCCATCTTGACCGTCTTTACCAGAAAGGCAGCTAGCACCTTTCCTCTCGGTGTTCCACGCTGAGTTTGGAATTATTTATTCAAAAAGCAGCGATTGTAAACCAAGAAACTTCTACTGAGAATAACCAAGGAATTGATGGGGAGAGTAATCACCCGGGCAATGGCAGAGAGCAGCCTAATTGAACTGCCCACTGAGATGGAGACTTCTGTCCCTTCATTCCCAGGTGAGTTCTCAGCACGGTCCGAGGAATTTGCAGTGTGTGAAATCCTCCCTTTCCCCCTCCCTCCACATGCCCTTTCTTCTTTTATGCAATTGAAAAAGAGATTTTTGACTCTGTGTAGTACATAACATTTGCTTGTTTCTAAAAAAAAAAAAAAACAACTATGGGTTGCTTGCTGAGAGGTAAAGAATGAAAAACATTTATGTAGCAAATAAATCACACAGCAAATAAGTAGTTTTGGAACACTGCGTTTCATTTGCCTGTGGGGCATTAATGCCAATCCTAGAGGACAGAACAGAAAGAATAAAATTGAGTTAAATAAAACCAGAGTTTAGCCTTACAAACTCACCAGCAGCCATCAGTGCCAGGCATTAATTCCTTTCCTGCTGGCAGCAGGAAGGTGGGTGAGACAATACTGTCAGTTGCACAAATTAAGTCACTGTGGCAGAAACACAACACAAATAAATAGAAAAACAATGCAAAGAAAAACAGACTGTTGTTGTTGCATAAACCTTCTTCCAAGCTGGAGGCACAAAAAAAGGAAATTTAATGACTTGGTGCATGACATCTTGTAGCCTGACAAGCTCTTTCAGAATAGAAAAAAGTGTAAGATGCCAGGAGAGGTCTCGTAGCACATTCTGATAGAGAAAAGGGGCTTGTAGGCAGCAGAATCTCCTTCTCAGTAGATTGAGAAATAGAACAACTCTGCTGTGCAGAGCCCCGGAAAGCTGATGGAAACCCTAATCAGGATTAAGATGAAAGGGAGGAAAGATGGATGATAAGAATATGCAGGGGTTTTTTAATCTCTGCCATTTAACTGCTATACTGTTACAGGCCAAATTTCCAAGACCCATTTTCACAAAGAAAACATAAAATCCATATTTAACAAAAAGATCTAGAAGTTCCTAAGAACACAGAGGCTGATTTTTGTCTTCTATCAGATTATAAATTTATGGTAAGAAAAATGCATTTTATGTCACTTTTTATTGATAAACATTTATATACATTAAAGTTATCTGTTGTATTTAAGCTTGTTTTTCAACAGTTTTAGCACTTTTTACACATGATCCTTTTTCTTTATTATATTCCCAACTCTGCTGTTTGCAGAGAGTTCAGAGGGCTGCAAACACAAGTTTTGAGTACAGAAATAATGTCAAAGAAAAGGGATTGAGTACATGTCCCATGTGCTTCTTTCAAAAAGTTGCTGAGAAATTACTGTGGAACAACTGTAATTCTTGTAATAACTTAGAAGTTCACACTTGTAGAGTATTCATTCTCTCTTCTACTTCTAAATTAATTTAGTCTAGCTATACTGATTTGAAAGTAATGAATAAACCAACCTGGTTGCTTGCTAACTAAAAATATACTTCAAGTTGATGTTTTTTCTGTAACCAGTATTCCAGACAGACAGGAGCACAGGGAACAGGAATGATGCCACATCCATGCACTAGCTGTAGTACTTGGAGAAGAGAGAACTGACTGAGAGAACACTGAAGTTCATATCCTCACTGGATAAGTTTAAGTTTTTTACTTAGTAGATGTCAAGAAAATTGATGTCACATAAACAGGTAACTGATGATACAGACAATAATTTTCTTTGGATGTTTGTGTTCTGCCTCAACCTCTAAGATTGCACATGGGCTCTTGTTGCTGTAATGCTTCATCCTGTGTGCTTTTGCCTTTGCTCCCCACCTGAGCAGCTTGCCTAAGCTGGGGCTGAGCTGCAGGTAGTTGGGGGAAAATAATTTTTCAGTTCATCTTGGCTCACACATATTTTTGCTCCCATCCACAGTGAACTCCAGGCAACACGGGAATGATCACACAGTATCTTTACTGCTTGAATCCCTCTTGTGGTGCTGCATTAAGGCCAGGACACGCAGGAGTAAGAACTGAGAACATGAACAAGATTGTCAGACTGACTGGGTTGGTCTGAGAGGAATGAGCCAGGCCAGTTGTGTCCATGTGATTTCTGGGATTGCAGTAATTTCACAGCACATTTTTCCACTTGATGCATAAAAGTTTCCCCAGCTGATGATCCAGGTGTCTCATTCCAAACTTGGGCTGCACTTGAACAAGGGGCTGTCAAAAATTTCCATTTCCACTGTAAGCTCAAACTGTGAGGCAAAGTAAGAGTACAGATACCCCCTTTTGTCTTGACTGAATTTATCCTGCAGCAGCACTTGCTGTGAGGTGCTGGAGGTGATCCTGCTGGTTTGAATATGATTAAGGATATCATCTTGTTTCTGCTTCACTGTCAGCTCCGAAGACCCCATCTACTCAGCACGCAGCCCCAAAGTCGAAGAGGTCAGAAGGTCTTCCTAGATGAAAAAGGTCATTATTTGATAATGCCACTTGGTAGCTGACATTCAACGTTTGTATTTATAGCCATGCTTTCTTTACAGAGTGTTCCTGTCCTACAGGTCTAGTTGAAGACAATAAAACCTCCTGCTTTGAGGATTCCATATATGAACAGATTAAATTCTTCAGGTCATTAATTTTACTGTAAGACAGGCAAATCATTTTTCTAGGAGTTCAAAGTAAGATTTAATTCTTATACACTTAACAGTTGGTTCTGGAGAATGTTTTTCATCCTATTCCCAAGGAAAGGATGTCTATATCGTCCTAAATGCAACAAGAATGTAAGCTCCAAAATAAGAGAAATACACTAAAGTATATTTTTTAACTTGGGAGCTAATACTCCTGGAATTCCCAAACAGATATGTGTGGGACTATAGAGTTTCATCTCTTAAGGAACCTTTGAGAATGCTTAGGTTTGCAATTCAATGGTTCTATAGCTACTACATTTTCTTTTAAGTTCATCTAATAGGTAACTCTCCTGTGGCAGAGGCTGATGAACGAGTGACTTGGTCAAGCTGCACAGGGGGCTCTTAACGGAGGTAATTTACTGAAAATTTACATCATTTAAGGAAGAATCCTATTTTAACTTGTCATACGGTAAACAAGTAAATAAGTATTTAATTTGCAAGCTGCCTTTTTTAATCTAGTTTATCTCATCTGAAGGTGAAGATTTATTAGCTTCTTTTGTATAACTGGATAGAAAGAACACGTTGAACAATAGTCACTGATGAGAAAAATAGGTTCTCACTTGACCACATGTATTTTGAGTTACTTGAAATATAAATTGAAACAGTTGATATTTATTTATGAGAACGTAATTCTATTCAAACTGCCGCTGTTAGGTACTGATATTCTAAGTTTATATTGGTTGTCAGTGATGCATGGAAGAACAGGGATTTCATCAAATGAACGGAGAAGGAAAATTCTATAAATCAAATATTTTTATATATATTTATGTATTCCTTTATATGTATATAAGGTTATTTAGAATTCAGAAATTAACAAATAATTTTGAGTGATTAATTATTCATATTCTACCGACATAGAAAATAAGGATGTAAGATTCACTTCGTAATTTTTTCAATAATTTTTATAAACTGTCATGACAAATTTCTAGGGAAAGAATCCAAATGTTTTAGTGTATATTTAATTTAAATTGTGGAATATATCAACCTAGACATGTGTATAAAATCAATAATTGTGATTCGCTGGTAAGAAAGTTACCTTCCTTCTTTTAATAGGAAATAATGACAAATTTCAACAGCAAGCAAATTTGTAATAGTAAGAATTCTATTAAGCTAGTTCTTAGCTTAATCTTTCCCTTCATAAATGCTTTTGAGTTAGTAATTGCCAATTGGAAAATTGGAAAATTAATTGAAAACCATTGTCTGATATGGAAATGGCCATGATATTATATGGAAAAAAAAGAAAATATATTCTCAATGCTACATTTTCCTTTTACATATTAAAGAAAAAAATGAAGAATTGGTCTTTAAGAAGTTACAAGAGGTTCTTGAATACAAGGTTAAAACATGTAGTAATATACTGGAAAAAAAAAGGCATTCCTTGCCAGTATGTGACAGTTCCATGAACAAATTTTGTGAGGAATACAGACAGGACCACTGGGGTTTCCTTCCTCTCACATTAGGTTTGCAATAAGTTCTGCCAAGAATCTTGTTTTTTACATACAAATGAGAAGTCCAGGATTCTGATCACCATTTTTGTTGATAATTAGCAAATTTAAAGCCCAGAGGAAGTGAGTGGTTCATTTGATATCAGGATATGATTTGTTTTGGCAAATCACTATCCCAGATTTCAAGCTGTATCACTGAAGTATGGGAAAACATCAACCCCATTTGAGAATATAGGAAAAAGAGAAGAAAAGTAATGTGAATATATTTCTTGGAAACACTTGCTAACCACAGTGGAAAAGAACCATCCAAACTAATTGCCCTGGTGTTATCCAAGACATGAAGGTACCACATACTGGGTGGTAGCAAACAATTTTTACATTTGATTTGCCTGAAAAATTCTTCAGGTTTATATTGAATTCCTTAGAAAATCAGAGTTCATTTAAACCAGTCTAAATGTGAATTCATTTTTTGAGTGGTCCCTGCTTTAATTTTCAGGCAGGATGAGAGAGGGCATCTTGTTCTAGAGCAAAGGAAGTGAATTAATCTCTGGGGTACCAAAACTCTGTGAACATCTTGAAGGGTGGGATATAGGAGTGGTAGCTCAATTGTTGTGGTTTTCCTCTCTTTCTTAACAAAAAGGAGGAGGAATTTGTGCAGCCAGCTCTCTGAGAAGAGCACGTGTGTCTAAAATATGGACAATCAAGCAGCATTGCTGAGTTTTCAATCAGCATGGAGCACTGCATGATTAGTCTTCTGCAGTTATTGCTGTGACCTTCCTCAAATCTTGGTTCCGTAACCATAAAAACTTGGTCTTTGGCATTTGTTTGTCAGCTTCACTTTAAATGTCTTCCTTTGCTATTTATTTATATTACTAATACATATAAAAGGGTATCACAAGGTGCTTTGCATGATAATTAGCTTCACTTAGTGTGGTCAGGAGGTAAGGTTGTAGGTTTTAGCAGAACTGTCTGAAACAATATTCCCAGGGAGCTGCAAGAGCTGCAGTTCCCAGAAATCTGAAATAATAAATGGCAGCCTGTCTTTCCCAAGGGCATTTTAGGAATATTTAGCCTGTGAAAGCACATGAAAACTACAGTGGACTGCAAAGAGAACTGAATTGTACTCAGCATTATTGGAACTAAAAGGCGGCGAAGAGGTGCAGAAGTGAATGGGCTCCTAGAGGCTTTTTTATGGATTATGGGGGGAGGATGTGTTATAATAAAAGGTAATAAGAGCTTTCCTGACTCCGATAGACTCTACCTTCAACTAACCTACAGCTATCAGGAGTCAGTAATCCATGTTGGATAAAGAGACTTTGAGGAGCAATTTTATTCTATTGCAACGCACCAGTTTGCACAATGGATTTGTTCGCTTTTTGCAGGCAGCCTTCCTGAGGGACAATATTTCTGAAGCTCCACAAAGCGCTTTTTCTGTTTTCATTCTGCAGTCCTTTAATTGGATGAATGGGCTGCAGGGGCCTGGAAGTTGGACTGAGCAAAAAATATGCACTCTTTGAAAAACCAGCCAAACAAAACATGTCAAGCAGTTTCACATGACACTGGGATAAAGTGAACATAAAAGGAGAGCCTATTTAAAGAACAGAGCATTAATGTTTTAGTGGTGTTCACTTCAGGCCGGTACATTTTACATGAGTCTTTTTCCCTTATGGGAAAGTAATATGCTCTAAGTTGACTAAGTGCAGATCCTTTTCATAAGAGGTTGAAGGAATAGGCATTGGGAATGCAACAACAGTGGTGTAGCAGTGCAGAATTGGGATATAATGCCATAAGGCTAATTAACATCATGTTCTCCCATTGTGTTCCCTTCGGGGGAATCGTGGTTTTAAATGATAAGTATGTAGATTGAAACATTCTTAATCTAGGCAAGTGGTGCAGTAAAACATTACTCACTGAGTAACAAAAGGAATATAAAATGGAGTATGGGCAGTATATTTCAAATAAAGTGCAGACTGTCCTTTTTCACCTTTTCACTGTGCTTAGTAACACTGATTTATTCACTGAATAGAAGATGGAAGATGTACTGTTTGAGACTTGGAATATAGGTTTGGTTTATTGCAATCTATAAAGAATTTCGACTTCTGATGGGTTTGTCCTTTGGAATATTTTTCCTTTGGTGCAATCTCAATGTTCAGCAGTGACAGGGAAAGTCATGCAGAATCTCTTTGAAGGGTCACAAGGAATAAGTCCTTCAAGAAGCATTGATTTGCAAGTTTTTTCCAGGCATATGTCAGATACTTCAGAACATCCCTTATGGGGCACAGCCAGGATCTCCTGCTACTGAGAGTTCCTACTTCCCAAACACTAGTTAGAAAACTAATTGCAGAGACAGGAAAAGACTGAAAAGTCACATCTGAAGTGGGGAACCATTCCTTCAGCTGTGGTTATTAGCAGGCTGAGACTTCAGCAAGATGCTGAATGTGGCTGCAGAAAGGGAAGAGGAAAGTCCATTTTTCCAGGGTGATGCAAGAGATCCATTCTGGAAAAAGAGAAGGCAGCAAGTGTAGCAAACAACTTCAGGGTGAATCTAGGAATCAGACTGGGAATAGGAACAAGTGAAAGGTCAGAGAATACATTATTCTCTAAGGGGAAAGTGTGTGAAAGCTGCACAGGTAAAACAAGCATTTGCATGGGAGAGAGGCTTAGATGAATGGGCCCAGGGGCCGAACTGTGCTGGGAGACGAGGAGATGGGAATGCATTGTTATTTGGATTGTTCATAGGCCTTATGGCTTTGCAGGGCTTTTTTGCCTTGAACAACATTTTGTCCTATTTTTGAATTAGGCAGAATCCATATACCTCTAGCAGAGCTGAATTTTGTGACATGTCTAGGAATAGCAACAATTGTAGGTCTGAGTCCAATGATTTTGAGCTGCAGTTCAAACTTCAAGTGTAGTGCAGATCACGATTTAAAATACCTGACAGTTTTTGATTTGTCTTCTGTCACCGAAGGAGAGAGTAAGTTAAATGATCTGTAGTAAAAAGCAATTGAACAAATCAGTTTTTAAAAAAAGAACAAGAGGAATACATTTCTTTCTCTGCTTGGTTGCTAACAGTAGCTTTTCGGTATTTTCAAAAATTCTTGTTTCATAACAAAACAAGTAGCACTATCCATGTAAAAATCTGCTTGTATTTAAATATATATATGCGCATATATATATATATACACACACACATTCTAGGTGTAAGTAACCTTAGCTCACCAATTCTAAAGAATATGCAAAATATTTTCAACTTTTCCTTCATTTTCTCAGTCTTTCAGGAGACTGAAAATCAGAAGCTGCCATTTTCTGAAGTAATGGATAAATGCAAATGGGAACAAAAATTGTTGCACCTCTCGATTCTTTTCTCTACAGCAGCTCTTATAACATAGGAAAACCCAAAGTATTTAAGGGTTTTAGCAGTATTATCCTTTACATTCTGGTGCATATATGATCTGCCCTGATCATAGGAAGGTGTATGGTTTGCAGACCATTTCTCAGAGCTTGTAAACAAAGCACACATGACAGAGACAAATTAAAGCTCATGCGGGTTTTATTAAGTAATAGGGATTTTTAGATGATATTTGACTGAAGGCTAAATACTTGCTCTGAGTGCTTGCTTTTAGTTGTTGTGTTTTGTTGGTTTTTTTTTTCTCTAAAAGAAGCAGTTGTGTAGAGGTTTGTTTATCTGTTTGTTAGGCTTTGGTCATTCCCACTGCCACCCCTTGTTTTCCCCTTCTTCTTCTGTGCAGGATGTTATACTTGTCCTCTGAATCATGCTGGAACATATTTTGGGAATTCATAGGATTATCACCAGGGCTACTGCTATCAGGCAGAACACATGCACATTTTATTATCTCATCCAACAGGTTTTCATTTTCTATGCACATTGAGTCAGCACAGAGAGGGAAACATGCTGCCATTGCTACTGGCAGGACTCGATAAATATTATAGAGGTCTTTTCAGTCCTGCAGGAGCTTGTTCTGTCATGATAATTCAAAATATAACTCCTTATTTCCTGTCTCTTCCTTTCTCTCATCTGCCCTTCCAAAATGGATGGTATCCTGACCCTGAGTTGCCTAAAAGATGGTGCATATTACTGGGGTAGGAATTGATTCAATCAGTCAAATGAATTTTTGGAGCATCTGAAATAGAAACACTTCAGCTTTCCCTATTCTCCATTCCCCAGCAGGAAAAAGTAAAAGCAAATCAAGTTTTTCTTGCAGAATTTTATCAGTATGAATGCACATACCCTAAATAGAGCTGACTGGTCACAGATCAGTTTTCTACATGCTCCTGACCAGGCTGGCTCTCCTGCACTGCCCGATGCAGTGTGATGGGAACGGGACACTGCACCATCCAGTGGGTGAGAGCCAGTTGTGCTCTGGCAGAATTACCCACCAAAAGGGCAATTTCCCCTCCTGCAATCTGTCTCTGGCAGTGCCTTTGGAAGTTTGTTGTATAGTATTTTAAACAGACACTTCCTTCTAATGTGTTCATTGGAGATGATGTAACTTGGTTACTGTAAGGGTAAAAATCTGTGATTTTTAACATCTGCACATCTGAAATATAAAGCTTAAAACTCTTGGTGTGACATGCAGTTCAATCTGTTCAATTCACTTAGTGTTTTTGTTTTGAAACAAAAGTGGTTTTTTCCTTTTTCTATTACAATTTCTTTCCTTTGTAAGCAACTTCTGTGTGTGGAAGAAATGTTGATGTTACTGTAAGTTTCCTTCATTGCTCATTTCATCTAAATATATTTTCATAACTGCTTATACCACTTTTCTATCCATTTGGAATGTGTGGTCCTTTCCTTCATGAATTTTTTCTCTGTCTTCTCACTTGTACCTGTCACCCACCTCTCAATCCATCACGTGACATTTTCAACTCTGTTGCTGCTTTGATTCGCAGAGTTAATCTATTGTCTCTTGTTCCTGTTTTTTCAAATCTTCGCCTTCAAACCTATGCACAGGAGTTTGGAAATTCTGCATATTCTAGATACAACAAGGCAGGAGTCAAGTTTGGAGTTTGTATCTCTCCTATACAAAATTTGAGGAAGGTGTTCTGTAACCTTCCATTGCATTAGCAATAATAATTCTGTCACTATCTATTTCAAAGGGGAAAAACGAGCATTTAACTACTTAATTAATATTTTTGCAATCAGAAACCAGCCCATATGCAACAAAGTTAGTTGGAATTGTATTACAATTTAGGGCAAAACCCAAAAGCAATACTTCCATTGTATTGGAAGGGAACCAGGTAGAAGTTATCTCTGGCAGTGGGAATGAGGCATGTGGGTAGGAAAGAGGAATTGTGCTCACAATACAAGGACTTTATGGCAACAAGCTGAGAAATCTATTTTTCTAATTAAGCAGAATACTTTAAGAAATAAATAGCAGATACTTGCTTTATAGCACCAATTTCTGATGGCTTAATCAATGACAGCACTGTGAGAGCAGGTCTTTATTAACCCTGGTCATGCCTGCCTTGGGTTTAGAGTAACAAGACCCAAACTCTACCTCCATTCAGGCACCCTCATTGTTGCTTCCCAAGCACGTCCGTGACACGTTCACCCTGTGAATTTCTGCAAGGTAGGCCTTGAAATGAAATGCAGGATTTTGAAGATCTAATTTTTATCTTGCTTTCCACTGTGCTGGAAGCACTTGTCTTGAATGTACAAGAATTGCTCTGATGTGGGGAAGTCAGAAAATACAAAGAGTTCCTCTTCAGATGGTTGGTGGGAATATGTTAAAGTTCTGTGCCCTGCATACTGTTAGGAGTATGCAGAGAATGCATTGCCTTCCATAACCCTCTTGGTAATGAAGAACCTGAATTTTTTTTGTTTTGCAGCTGTGCCCTTCTCTGTTTCTTTTTTTTTTTTTTTCTTTTATGAGCCTCATCATAGGTCTTTAAATATGGGATGTTGTTTGCTAAGAAACCACTCCATTATTCCAGGAACATATGTTCATGACAAGTACAAGTCATGAACATTTGAATAGTCTCCATCTGGCATGAATTAACATAGTATCATAATAAATGAGAAGTGTTAATACTAAGAAGAAGCTTGTCTGGGAATTCTAGATTTAACCAATATTTATAGTTAAATATGGAATTTGGTTTTGGTTTTGCTTTGAAGAGCATAGACAAAAGTATGACTTAACATTCCTGAAGTAACTGCTAGCCATAGGATGCTTTCAGTAGTGTAATTCTTGAAACAACTTGATTATGCAGTAAAGTCTCTGTGAAATCCCCAAGTGCTTTTTAGCTCTTAAAAATACTTCTAAGGAAAATAATAAATGAAAAAATAGAACAGGTTACTATTTGCTGTAGTGAAGACAGCAATGCTGGGTGCCAACTCAGCATTATTTGTTAACATATGTACTTTAAATCCTTCAATGCCCCTTGAGCATATAACATATATCTCACATCCATATGGCCATATGGAGACACTGCACTCATTTAAATAACAAGTGCACAGTAAAATTATCTTGGCCCCAGAGTGTATGTTGTTTATAACAGGGAGTTACTCTTCCTTCCTAAATTAAACAATTTTTCTTTTTTTCCTACAGAACCTTAAGGCTAAGCTATTAACCAATAGAAATCTCAAGACAAGACGAACTCTTACCATAATGTAACAGACACCGGTTTTTATTCACTGCTGTAGAACAGCCAAATATATTTTAAAAAGTCAATATTTCCACCATCATTTTTTTCTGAGTATACATAAAGCTTTACTGTACATCTCTACAGTCTTCAGAAAGCTTTTTCTTTTTGATTTTCAGTTTATTTTGATAATAATTTAGTATTTTGTGAATGCATGGAAAAGATACAAAACATAACAATTTGAAGGCTGTACATTTTGTTGAGGTCTTTGCAAATATTGCTGTATTTAAGAATAAGCAGCTCTGCTATTATGTTTGAGTGAGATATGATTTTATGCTATCGAGCTTTCCTTTTCTGGCTATATTCCATTTAAAGTTGAATTTCCCCTGCTACTCAGACTTCACACGTGCTTGTGCCATGTGTACACCTTCCTTACTGCCTGAGGTAGAATAATTTGCAGTGAGAAAATTCTTCTCTATTTGGTATAAATCTATAAGGAAATTAAATGTCAAAATTCTAGGGGAAAAATTTTACGATGTTCCATGTAAAAATGTTCAGAAATTTATATTAAGATCAGTTGTGGCCTATGGAGCATTTATAAATGATGAAAGTGTTGTGTAGGACTTCTGAAAGTCCCAGAAATATTTAAGGCAAAAGACAGAGCACAGAGATTCATCTAGTGACTGGGTGAAGTTTCCCCAAAGGGCAAAGAGCAAATGAATCAATGCAAAAGGTTTATATACCATCCTGTAGTGCAATAGGTGACTGAAGCTTTTTTATTCATTCTGCTTAGTTTTGCTTAAAAGAACAGACAGTAATGTTCCAAATTCCTCCGAAATCTTATTTTGTTGCGAGTCTTGGGCAATGAATGCATCCTGGAATTGTTCTGGGTTCTGGAACATCTTGTTAGACACAGACAGCATTCACAGCATTTGAATTGAATTACCAAAATAATTCTTTGGATATGTTCACAGGCCCAGGGCAGCCTCAGGTGGAGATCTTGTGTGTGAGGAGTCCCAGAGCCCTTGAGCAGCTCATCTTCAGCCCACGTTTTGGTCACACTCTGCTGGAATGATTTTTCCACAGTGCTCCAAGCTGTAGTGTTTGTGAGGGGACAATCCTTTGTTAGCAGACATCCCTTCAGATTCCTTTGCACTTGGCTAAGGTGTTCTCTGCAATAACTTTTGTTCCGAAGAAAATCAGAAATTGTACTGGCATGAGGAGTTGAAGAAATAAAAATAGATGGAACCATGAATTTTCTAAGAATTTTCAACAGCAATTTGTGTATTTTGGCTAAACCTCCAGTGAAAGCCAATTGGGGAGAAGCAGAGTTTTTCCCTTGTTCCTCTAGACACGAGTATGGCACTATGTAAGAGTCAGGAGTAGGAAAGGGGCAGAGTCTGGCAGATTGCATAACTCAAGTTCTGTTTTTAATAAAGGCCCTTTGATTTGGCAGCGTGGAAGAAGCAGACGGGTGGCGAGGGCGCAGTCTCAGCCGGCTGCCACCCCGGGGAACACACAGCCTCCCTGTTCAGCGTGCCTGGGAGGAATTCTCACTGACATACAAAGGAGTATTTTTAGGAGTGATGTCAGTTCATTGGCTGAACAGCATTGTTTGGCTTGCTGAAATGACTCCCAAAAGCACTCACCGCCTTTGAGAACGGCACTTTCCTCTTTGCGGAATGTCATTATTCTGCATGGTAATGACTGTTTTGAAGGGCAGGTCAGGTAGTGGAATAAATGTGTAGTTGGTGCTTTCTGATTGTTTCTAAAATAGGCAGGCCAATTTCTGCTGAAGGAGAGTGAGTCTGAAGTGTGCCAAAAATCATTTTGATTTGAGAAATTCCAGTGGCTGTAAGCACAGCCAGGGGAGCAGGGCTAATGCGTGCCGCAAAAATGATCGTGTAATGCTCACAATGTGGTCATCTTATCTTTGCGCCCCTGTGCAGCCCATACAGCAGAGACAAAAGGGGAGAGGAAGCAAAACTGACTCTGAGTTGTGACCTAAAACGTAATGCTAGAAATAACAAAGAATTGTGTTAGTGCCGTGAATGCTGCTTGTGTAGGTGTGTGCAGTGTTTAGTGACACCAGACAGGAAATACAATTAATTTTGGGTTATTTTCCATTTATAGCATTAAGAAATGCCAGAGATTTTTAAATAAGGACGATTCCTTTTTCCACAACTCTGTGGACTGAGAAGGCTGCATTACAAAAACCTCTACCCAAATATCTGCAAGACTTGAAAACATTTCTGAACAATTGAGAAGCAGGTTTATCTGGATTTCTGAGGGAATTACTCTCCTAAGTCACTAAAGCAATCTATAGAATTCCATCTGTAATTACTGAACACAGTCAAAGAGTGAGGAATAATAAGAGGAAAATATTCTGAAAGTTGTTGCGCTCTGACAGTGTATAATGAGCATGTCAGGTAATACAGCTATTCTGTACGGCAAAGTACAATCTTTCATCCTGTGTCAAAAAGCTTCTCTAAAGTGCTTTTCATATTAAAAGTGTCAGGTATATATCAAGTTTTTTTCTCAATTTTATGAAGCAGAAAGTGAAGAATGAGTTAGTGATTTGCTAAGATCACTAAGAAATCAAAACCAGAATGAGAAGCTCAATTCTACTTTCCGTCCCTTCCTTTACTTTCATGACATTTTAGGAGTTTTTCTTTTTAAATAGTTTTAGAAATGGAGGAATGATACATTTAAAGACACCAGGTATTACATCCAAGCCAGTGGGGTTAATTCATTTCAGCATGTGCCCGTCATTTTGTGTCACTGAATGCTAAGCCCTCATTTTACAATTCATCTAAATGGATTTGTTCCCAGCTTCTCAGTAAATCTATTTTATAAAAAGTTCTGAGCTCTCAGCAGCATTCTTGACAAGAAGGAGTATTAAACCAAGGTATTTTGGGTTATACTATGAAAATTGAAAGAGAAGAAGCCAATGGTTGAGTTATCTTGAAGTGCCAGCCTTGAGCTCTCTCCTTTTTTTGGTTGTTTTGAGCGTGGCGGTGGTGGTGTGCTGTTGTGACTGAAGATGGAATTTCTTCTATCTTATCTCTCATCAACCCACAAGTATCATTGAAAACAAGGCACTTCAGTGCCACTGAGGTTGTCTTCATGTCTGGCACAGCCTTGGCAACTCTGAAATGAGGCTGGGAGCCACAATTTAGAATTTGGCTGCTAGAAGTTGTGCTTTCTGTAGAGTTTGGGGGAATGGCCTGCTCATTTCTTACCACCTTTTAATTTTCAACACATGTTCACATATATCTGTTCCTCTTCATCCCATGGAGGCTGGCAATTTTAGCTAGTCATATTAATCAGTTCGACTGTTAAAAGATAAAAGCAGCATGTGCTTTACAGCACTGAGGGATATGATCAAGGGAATTGATGCTGACCTTGTTCCTCTTGGCAGTTGTTCCCAGTCTGTATTTAAATGAAGTTCACTGCTTTTGTTTCATTTCCCTAGGAGTGCTCGTGTGCCTGAAATAATGAATTGTTCAAACAGCAATTTTAACCTAGGTCTTGAAGCGTGAAGTTTCATGACACCTAAGTTCATCTAACAGCTTGCTGCTTCCTACTGGGCTTCCTCTCCCTCATCCTGCAGTCCAGGCACCACTCCAGCTTCTCCTGGAGTCAACTCCAATACTTGTCACTTTTTTTCCCCTTCTGAATTGTTGTATTTCTGGCAAAAAACTGAACTGCTTTCTTGAGAGGTCAGATGGGCACGTGGATGATCCAAAAGAATCTGGGAACAGTGGGATTGCCCCTTTTGACATGAGCAGGCCTTTTGATCTTCCCAGATGTCTCACAGGGTCCACCACAAGCTGTGTTTTGGCAAACACTGAAAGCTGCTGCCAGCAGCAGTCCTGCCCCAGGTAGCTCATTCCTTCCTGTGTGCCAGTCCTGTGGGCCCTGGGATGGTCCCTCTGAAATGAATTCAGGAACTGAAACCATTTAACTAATGAGTTTAAAAGAAGAAATAATCATGCTGGATGGGGTAGTTCTCCCCATTTCCTGCCAGAATCTACAGCTAGTTCCTCACATCTCCTGGTGTATTTGGGGTTTCTACTGACTGAGAGGCTGAGATGTTTTCATTACTGCAACCTTGGTTCTGCTGATCTAGATGTTAGTGGAACTATTCTGGACTATCAAAGCCAAACACGTAATTTTTATAAACTTCTGAGACAAATCCAACACAGCTTAGAACCAAGAAATTCTTAAGCAGCTTTGTAACTGAAGAAATCGTCAGAGTAAACTAAATTGACCCATTATAATTTTAAACAGACCTGAGAAAATCCACTTAAAGCTAGTGTATTCTGCACTATTAGAAACACCAAAATTTGTATTTTCTAGGCACCCTCTGTATTCTCCCCTAAGCAGAAAATTCCCAACTACTATTGCCTGCTCAGAGAGCACATTTACTGCTTTTATCATTTTCTGAACAGTTCTATGAAGCGAACCAATCACATTAATGTAAGAAACCTGCGATAATAGAAATTTTGGAAACTTCTGAGAGATTAGAGGATTGCAGTGTTTGACTCATGTCTAATCTATTAGGATTTCTTCTCTCCAGCAGTCATTTAAGCACTATTTGCAGAAGGCAGTAAGAGGTCTGTGTGCACGTGGCTTCACCTTTCCTCGCAGTCGTAGCAATGTTGTCACTGACTGGCAGCCAAAACAGCTGATGTTGGCAGAAAAGAGTTTGCAAACTTGACTAAAAGGGATTTAGCAAATTAGATTGGATTGGGTTATGTTGCAACTTAATTTTGCTTTGCATTTTTAAAGTTGTCCCATAGTGATATTGAGACACAATGCACCATTATATTAATGCATTATCATATTAAGGCTTCTGAATGTATCTCTTAATTCTATAAAATCTGAGTAACAGCTTGATGGATTGGGGGTTCTGAAGTTGTTACTGACTCAAAGATGCATTTAACTGTTTGGGGGTTTTACGTTTAAGAGGGCATATTCCATTTCTTTTATTTATCTTATATATTTAGAAAAAGAGATTATTTGTGCTAAAGCTCTTTAAATCTGCTCAGAAAAAAAAATTCAGCTGTACCAGAAAAATTCTAGCTCCAAGTGTTTTTATCATAAGCAAAAAAAAAAATTATATTTTAGCAGTGCATCATTTTGTAATTTTACAGGTGTTTTGTATAAATCTATGCTTTGGGCTGTTCAGTTTTTCATTAGCTGACCTTTATCCTGAGTATTTCTTTATTTTGTCCCCTCTGTTTTTCTGGCAAGACTTTATGGTGTTGAATATGAAAATGTCTTTTTTTTTCTCTGCTGAATTGCTACAACAAGGTGAGCAGAATATCTGTTCAATAATATTCCTTTTATCTGATTCTGTTCACGATGTTAGATGATCATGGTGACAAGTAATGTTCAAAAAAAAGTGTGAAGATATTTTAGACTTTAAAGAGATTGTTCCAGTGGTTTGTACTACTCTGCACTTCCGTATTTGCTGGTTTTGCTACCCTGGTTTTGGACCTATGTAAAACTGAAATGAACCTGTATTTAAAGACACCTATTTTGAGACATTGTTTTCCTTGCAAAATATGGAATAGAACATGAGCTGTTGAATCCCTACTGCAAAATACAACTTTTATGCGGAAACATTTCTACCTCCTTGTTTATCTGTACCTGGGCAGTGCAATGTGTGCTTTCCATGTGTGCTTTTCCTGAGGAGACAAAGACCTCCCCTCCCAAACTGGTCACAGGAGTCAACTGTGCATGGGGCAATGAGTTTGTGTAGGAACTGGCTCGAGATGTAGGGAAAAAAATGTTTGAGTTGTCAATGGAGATGCAATGAGCCACCTGAAGCCTTAATGCTCACACTGCTTACTTTATCAGCCAGGCTTGTAAGTGCCAGGAAAATGTTCTTTCAGCTATATTTATGTAGAGCATCCAGATGTCAGTTAGCTAAATCACAGCCATATATTCTCCAGAGGGATTTTAGGTCTTGTTTCCAGTTAAACGATACAGCAGGTGGTAATCAGAATTCAGATCAGATGTCAGCTACACCAGAAGTTTTCGTCATCTCTCTTCCCCCCACCATTTTTTTGGTGCTTGTTTTCACATGAGGTGGACAGAGGAAAACAAAGCAGCGTGGTGACACTTGGATAGCTACAGTAAAAGAGATTTTAATGTAAGGAAAAAGAAGGCAATGTTAATGACATTTCTTACCAGTTCATTTTGGTTTTAGCTTGAAGAACTGACTTAATAACCTGTTTTAATTATTAACACATTGTGAAATTTAAATTGAAGAATTAGAAAAATGTTAAGGAGTGTGTATAATATATTTTAAATGTAATTAATTTGGTTTTTAATTCCAGGTGTATACTTATGTACTTTACACTTAGTTTTTTCTTTTTTCTGAAACCATCATTGCTTTTTAGATACTTTTTTAATTCCATCATAACTAAGCCTGAAGATTTCATATGTTTCAAGTCTCTCTAAGTGTGGCTTTATTTGGAATGTTTAGTGATTGAACAGGTCAGGTTTTAAATTTCATTAAGTAGGAGCATTGGTAGGAACACTTTTGCTTGTAATTCTTAATTATCACTTGCATTTTTTCATTAACCAGTGTTTTATAAGGAAACTATATATATTCATTGTTCTTCTGCATAGTAAAACAGTCCAAAACCCATGACATTGTGCTTTTGTTGATACACAGCACTACATGTTAATAAATCCAAAATATTGATGTTAGCACAAAGATGTAAACGTTTCTTTTTAGAACTCAGAGGTAACTTAAGGCATTGAACCTTGGCCAATCTCTTTTTAAAAAGGCCTGAGTGTACTGAGTTTCCATAGCGTTGTATTCAAGCTTTCACGAACTGCTGGACTGGACAACTTGTCAGACCTGTGTAGTCCATCACTGCACCCAGATAAGGAAGATCTCCTGGTCTGTGATTCCTCCTTGATGGTCCCCGAAGTCTCCTGACCCAAAGGTGTTTGGATTTAGGTGGCAGTGTGGCAGCTGGATCTCAGGGCAGCAGCAGGCTTCAGACTGCTGTGACAATCATCCAGCTCAGGTAAAGAATATAATTTGCTCTGCATTATTCATGACAGCTGCATTTCAAATCCAGGTTATTTTGTTCTTACATAAGCCAGTCAAGAATTTTAAACTTTTAAAGTGTTGTCAATGGAGTAAAGGAAACATGAATGCCCTCTGGGCTGCATTACCTCCCAGGAAAGAATTTTTTATCTGATTATTGCCTAAATATCTGTTTTCATCTTAAGTCTGTGTCCTTTAGTGGATTTCTCTGCTGTGCAAGGTGGTTTTATTGCATGGCCAAATGTAGGCAAGAACAGCCAATGAGGATAGAGTTAGAGAAGAAGATGGAGTCTTGGTGTTTGGAAAAAAAAAAATTAAAAAAAGAAAGAAAAGCAGTAAATCAAACATACTTATTTCAAAACTTTTAGAGCGGTTTTGTTTCCGGTGCACATGTCAGCTGAGTGTGAGCCCCGAGCAACAAAGGAAAGCTTTGCTCCAAAAGAGAGAGGCTAAGGGGTGTGCTCATTAGATGCAATGCAGCATTCCTGGGGAAAAAGAAACAAACCACAAACTTTTTTACAAAGGTAGTGCATAACTTAGGGCTCTCCCTTGATGGCAGTAACTTTTGAACTGAAAATTTATATACATTCCGCGTGCTTATTTTCCTCTGCAGTTCATGAATAAATGAACTGCTAGTGCAACAATATTATAGCTCAGGGTACTCCTGTTTTTGTTGACTGTCAAGTGGATGGTTTATGCTGTACCAGTGTGGTGTGTAAGCTCTGTCAGTGTCTTGGTCACCTCAAGATGAATATTGATAAGACTCAAATTCTATAGCAGTCAATTTAGTATACTTTTCTTTTTTACCCGCTCTATTAGTTTTTATGAGAAAGGAAAGTGAAGGAACAGTGCTGCTGCCTGATTTTGCATCTTTCTCCTTTTTCCTGTTGACATCACACTACTGTGGGTTATTTTCCATTAATATAATAGCATGGCCTCCAGCTGGAATGTGTCATCATAAACCTTTGAGCCTAGCAGTTAAGCCATTTTTAAATCTGCTCCACTGTCTACTTCTCTGGTTCACGCCCTGTCAGTTTGTCCATGAGAATATTGTGGGAGACAGCATTGGAAGCCTTGTTGAAATCAAGATAAACATCATCACTTCTCTCCCATCATCCACTGAGCACCTCTCCTTGTGGGAGAGGGCTGTGGGATTCACTAGGTGTCATTCTGCTTTGTAAATCCGTGCTGACTACTCCCAGTAATCATCCTGGTTTTATTTCATTATTTCCAGTACTACAACAAAAATAAGTCTTTATCAGAAAAAGTTGAGACTAGGAAATAAATTATTTTTGGTTTGTGTAAATGATTTAGAGAAGTCATACTTTGTCATATAACCTGGATTACCATAGATTACTGTAGATTCCAAAATTGTAGGAATAAGTAAATATGGTCATAGATCTTCACCTTCATATGTTATTTTTAACAAAAGTCATTGTCACAAAAAAAGTGTAAATACATGTATTTCCAATATCTGAAAACAATTGTCACAGTTAGATACTGTGTTTGGTTCCCCAGGTCTACTTCACCTAGGAGTGTAAAACCACATTTCTATTAGTGAAGTATCAGGACTAAAGTAGCAGAGTTGGTGGGGTTTTATTTCTCATATCAAAAGAACAGAAAAAGTGGTATTTTTCACTGTTTATAAAGGTTGTTATTTAAGTATGTTAATTGGCCATTTCCACCCTATTTATTATTAACAGCCTGACAAGTTTAGAAAAACTTTTCAGGGTCTGTAACAGTAGCTGTCTCTGAGTTTTGCTAATTAATAGTGTCCAATGCATTAATTATTTATTTTCAAGCATGTTTAAAATGCCCCAAGCAGGATAATTCATGCTGCCCAAAATTAATGTGAAAATGTTACAAGGCTGAGGGTAGCCAGAAGCAAACTATTTGACAAGGGCTGCAAATCTCATGTGTGTGTGTGTGAACTTCAGTGCTTCCATGGATTGCCTGGAACCACTGCCTTATTAATATAATTGTCTATTTTAAGGGAATCTGTGTTCAGGACTTTTTTCCCCCCTAAAGAACTGCTGATTAGTGGGTATTTAAGGAGGTTTTGTACTCTGTCAACTAAACAAAAGTCAATTGTAGTCCCACTGTCATACACTGTGACTCAGAAATGCATGGAAATGTTTCTTGTGGTAGTTTTAATAGTACAGGTAAAATTCTCACAAAGCCCATACCTGAAGCAGAAAATATATTAAGAGTGTGGTCAGAAGTGTGCTGAGAAGAATGGCCATGGTGAGCCACGGTATGGAAAAAAAGGATTTTAATATTAAGAAGTGGTTAATGTAAGCCAAATATCTGTGTGAGGATACTCAGAACCACCAGGAAGCCTGAACATGGTATCAGGGGTGTTTCAGTGACAAGGATCAGAAGGATTGTTTTGAGAATCTGATGGTGATTTTGTGCTAGTCAATGTCTTTTGCAGAAATTGGACAGTGGCTTTTGTTCTCCAAAGCAAAAGGGATCTTGCCCCCTCTCATTTAGAGGGGAAAGGATTTCTCTGTCATACAGTGATAGTGAAAAAAGTCAAACAGAATCAATGAGGAAAAATGTAATGTTGGGGGGGGGGGTTGTTTGTTTTCTATAAAGGAATTGATGCCTTTTTTTCTCCTTTCCCATTGTATACAGGGACTATGAAAGGCTTTGCCTTTTCCCCACAGTGTGTTTCTGGGAAAAAGTACTAATTTTCTGTACATCCAGTGAAATTCTGGCATCTTTGTTACCTTTCTTGTTTTCTTAATTACACATCTATTCATTTTTAAAGAATTCTTAACAAATTTTGCCCCATTCAACTTGTAAATGAACCTGAGCAGTGCTCCATTCTTTTTTTGATTCCGGTTTATTTTTTTTCCTTTATGATGTTTATCTTACAATTTTCTTATGAAAAAATACATTTCAAATTCCAGGTACATTGAAAACTGACATTGATGCTTTTCAGCTCCATAATCTTTCTTAGACCAGTCTCTGTCCATGTACAGGGCACTGACAGCACTTTTTAATTTACTTCTAGAAGTTGAACTATTTGTCCCTATTTTTAGTGTGACCATTCAAAACCAGTTGTCTCTCTTTGTCTTTTAATCTACCAATTTTCTATTTGTTTCTAAGGTCACTAAAATGTTCTTTAATATACATGTTTTGGGGTTTGTGGCACAGGCCAAAGTAAGGGTCTTGAATGAAAAGAGAATAATGCATCACTGTTGGTTTTGGTCTGCTGAACACGGAGCTGCTCTGACCACAGAACTTCCATCCCAGTCATGAATGATGTATCTGTGTTACTGTTAAGAAAATATGGACTAAAAGCATAATACAGTAACCCATTCCCCTACTTTGGTATCAGCCAGAATAATTTTGAATGTTTTCATACAACCAGGTACGGATGGCCCAGATAATTTTTGCCATGACATCTATAGTTAGTGAAAAATAACAGTACAAAATGTTTTATATTTGCTAATTCAAGACTTAATCCCAAATGTGGAAAAAAACAAAAAAACTGAGGGCTTGCACTGAGAGGACAAGAATGAATCATTGCAATGATCAGACATCTCCTTGCACCAACTCTTGTAATTCACAGGGCTGGGTTCTCAGGTGGAGTATTCAGTGTTTGATGTATTTACACTTGTGTGTTCTTGCCTATTGTGTTGCTACAGTTGAGTAGTTCTTTTATTATTGGAATGCAGAAGTACATGTGTATGTCTATAAAACTAATAAGCATAAGATTTACGGAGCTGGAGAAAAAATTACAATGTACCCCAGTTGTGCTTTGGAAAGAGTCGCTAATTTTCTCTGTTTCATCACATTTAAGTCATAGAGCTGTGGGGGTTTTTTTCCCCCGCTTTGGCTGTTGAGTTATATTTACTATAGTTGTACCTGGATACACAATGAACTGTTATATTGAATTTTAATATTGGTTTATGTTGACTTTTTTTTGTTGTTGTGTATTAAACACTCTGATCTTGAATTGTAGCCCAGATTTTACTGGCACTTAATGAGGTTGACGGATTCTGGAGAAAACTCTGCTATCAATCTTTAAAAAGTATCACTAGTAATAGTTGGAGTGCAGCTGAAAATTATTTTCTAACTTCACTTTAAACAGTGTACTTAAATCAGGAGATGCCTATATCTTAGGATGCTTTAGATTTGTGTTCAAAGTCATTTTGTCTTTCCACAGTGAAGATATTACAAAGAATGTAATGTAAGTCCAACACAGAGTAATACAGACTGCAATTTATCTGTTGTCCAGTCTTGCACTGACCTAAGCCAGATGTCATTTTATAATTTTTTGACATGGAATTCTTTTTTTTTCAGATCTCAGAAAACAAAAAAATAATGACCCCTAAATATCCCACAATAGTGAAAAACCTAGTTATACAATGGTTAAAAGTCTTTAGGTATGCAAACAAGATATGATGGGCAATTCTATCTAATTGAGAGGTTTTAGAGGATTATTTTTAAAGTGGACCACTTTTAATGGAAGGAACGTGGATTTACAGCAAAAATTGGGCGTAAACATGTTCACTTCAGGAGGTTCATATCATTTCTTGTCACAAGATAAGAACTTGTTGACATAAAATGATATGCTCTCTATCCGATATGGGCCTCTCCATACTTTTTATTGGAAAATTGGAATTTTTAAGCTGCTAGACCTCTACTTTCCATAGAATTGTGGTCGGTGCTGCAGCTCATAAACTACAAAACTGCTTCTTAATTTAGGACTCCAGCATCTCTACCCAGCTAACTGGGAATAGACCCTTGTGTGAAGTCCATCAAGCATTCAGGTGTCAAGTCTGGCAACAGGAAAGAAACACCACTTGAATCATGTCTATTGTCAGCTCAGACATCCCCTTCAAACCCTGAATTCTGGTCTGAATGCAGATGCACCAATGCTGTGTCCCATTCTCAAAGTAGTGTTCAGGAGATGTGCTTTTGTCCCCATATAAACACTCAAAACTCTGTCAATGGGCATGTTTGGAAAACTTCTAAATTACCGTAACACTGAATTTCACCTTTTGCTTAGCTGTGGTAATTAATTTATAGGGGTTCCAAAATGGGATAATCAGTTTTCAGGGCTCTGAAAGTGTTTCTAATATGTTAATTGTCAGTAAACCTGATTAACTTGCAGTGTTTGCACTAAATATGCCTCTACTACTGTAATATTGTAAATAATTTTAAAATAATGACCATTTAAGCTTTTGCTTAATGCATTTTCAGTGGAATGAATATACAAAATTCTCCCAGCAAATAAGTTTTCTTGTTTTTCTCCCTGCCTTAAACTTGCTTTTCAGAGGGTTTTAGAAACCTCTCCAATGTGTTAGTAAGGACATAGGCATTCAATTTTACCCTGTTTCCTGAGAGCAATCAATGCAGATTTTTATCTTTTGATTGCTTCAAACACTTTTCTGTCTTACTCTTTGGAGGAAAAGGGCAATTTACTATTTAGTCAAACTTGTTTTATAAAAGTTTTCTGTTTAACATTACCCTGGTATTCCTGAAAGAATGCTTATGGAAACCATAAGTACATACAATACCATAAATACAATACCATAGATAGGTACCATACATACAATACTTGGAAACCACTACACACCTTCATACTTGTTTGAATTGCTTGTGTCCAAACCTGATCTCTTCTTTTGTCCTTGAATATTGTATTTATTGACTCTTTAAACTCCCTCAGATGACTTTAATTGCTGGTTTTGAAGCAGAGCACAAGTCAAAAAACTTACTCTGTAAAACCTGACAAACAAGTTAAAGAGATTATGACTTTTAGTGGATATTTTTGACATTGTAATTTGGTAGTGCAGGCACTATATTTTTGTCTAGCATCTCTTCCAAACCAGACAGCCTGAACAGTCTGAACTGCCCAAGGACTCATTTTATCCTACAAATGTTTATGCAAATGTGTTCTGTACAAGTTAACATATTACATAAAGTGAGTTTTATTCTCAAGTTTAGCATTTCATTTTATCAGTCTGTCATTAAAAATAACCAGTTGCAAATTAGCAGTGCTAGCTGACTCTCTTTAATCAATTTCCTTAGCAATTGTGAGGTTCAGAATTGCTTTCAGAGGCATTTAATAATGCCAGTGTTACATTTACATGGCGTCTCAGGACAAAGGAGTTAATCATGACACAGAATCTAAACTGCAGATTGACAGAAATAAATCAGATGAGGGAGAAGAATTCCCACCAATATTATTTTACAAACAGTGGCATCTAATTGCCTTCTGTGTGTTCACCAGGACCGCTCTGAATCTTGTTTCTGAATGATGGATTGCTCAGCTCAGCTGTTAAACTGGATTTGCAGTTTATCTAAGGCTGTTGTGAAGTGAGCAAGCCTCGGAAATGAGTCGGACGGCGTCAGGCGTTACTGTCGGCTGCTGTGCTGGTTAATGCAGCACATCCAGCCCTCTGACATTATCACACACATTATAATCTCCCATTATTGCAGGGGAATGGCCTGCTATCAGTAATGTGCTCAGTCCTTGAACGACTCAATATCAAAAGCCATTTGCTTCTGTGGGGTTGCGAGTTTGTTCCGTGGATTCCTATTGCCTTACAAAGGTTCGTACAAATTGTCCGGCCACGGCGTTCAGCTGGAGCACCTTGAGCAGCTACAGCTCCACTCACGTGGAGCATTTAGGTCTGACATTCTAAATGGTGCTGCCCCCACACGTAATCTGTGTGTGCTGATGTGGAATGACCAAAGGCATCGTTTGTTTTTTCCTCTCTGCTTCTGCAACGGTGCTAAAGCTGTCTCCCATTATCCAAAGGCCTCCAAGGGCAGGCAGGAGGCTCCAGAGTGCAAAGCACATCCCTGCCTTCAGCTGTGCCCTCGTGCAACAAGATACAGGACAGTGCCATGGAACCACAGGGACAAAGCAGAGTGATGGGGAAGCTTGAGAAGTTTCAGATTTGGTTCAGGGTGTGCCACTCTTCAAACACTGGCGAAGGGACAACATTTTTCTGACTTTTCGTGATTTTTAAAGCTGAGAAATCAGCTTGACATTATAGTATCTTGCTTTCCAGTCTAGGATTAGCTTGATGAAAAGCAATGCTATATTTCAAATGGCTTCTTTTAGGTATTTCCCAAGTAGGAATATTTGTATGAGTGAAATATCAACTGAACACATCCCCAGTCACAGATTTGTGCTGACATATGCAATGTATTTGAGTCCAGCTGGTAGGACTAATAAAGAATACTTGTCACTATGTCTTATTTTTATTTACAGAGAAAAAACATAAAAGATTTAGTACATGTGTATAATATACAAATATATATTTATGATGGGACAGTGTTGTTTTACGGTAGAGGTCAAATATTGTCTAATCTGTCATGAATTTGGTCTATCCAACATTTACCTGTGTTCTTATGGCTGTTTCTAGTGCTTGCCATAGGCTATTCTGACGTCTCCTACTATGGCTAAAGAATTATTCAATGTCATTTTAGGTCACTTTCACACAACGGCAGCACAATCATGTAGTGGGAACTATATGTGCTGGCAACTTGCCCAGCAACAAACCCAAAATATTAATTGGGAAGCAGAAAGGCAGGTGGGGAATACTGTGGGCACCATGTATCAAACGGGAGGTTTTGATTTCAAGAAGGATTTTTTTTTTTTCCTTGAATGTCTCAAGATTCTGCGTATTTTAATTTGATGCTGTCTTGCTAAAATATTTTCTGCATGATCGTACATTAAAATTTAAATATCTCTTCTTCCTGTAGTCATTGCTTATGGGCATAAATTGAAGCAGCTGATTAATTTCTCCATCTTTTCTGCAGAAATCAATAATGGACACTAGGAAGATTAATATTTGTGAAAGAAAATATGATATAACAGTAATACATCTTTTGTGGGACTCATATGTCGTCTTCAGTTACCAGTACAGAAACGACCAAGTTCAATATGGTGCATAATAGAGATTGGTTGTTGGTCATGTGGCATAACCCAGCAGGGGTGGGAGAGGCAGGTGAGATCTTTTTGGTGACATTGGGTGGCCTCTGTTCTTCAGCAGAGCTCCTGGAATTCTGACCTTGGCATCACATTTGGGGCATGGTACTGAAAAATTCATGCAGGACTTTTAAAAGCTCTGTAGAAGTAAAATAACTTTTTATTTTCCATTGGCTTTTTTGTTTTTATCACCAAACCCACATAAACTTAAAAAAGAAAGCCCTCTTTGAAGTAATGTTTTGAGGAACACGTCCCTTTCCAATTCTTTTATCGTAATTGACAGGCCATGGAAACTCATCTCCCAAATGTTTCATGACAAATGTTTTGCCAGGATGGCTGAGCAGGCTACGCTAAAGCCGAGTCCCAGCTGACATGTGAATAATCTCCACCCTGAACAATTTGGAGCTGTAGTGAAAGTGTTGTCGGATAACAGATGGGTGAGTCTATGCCACAGCAGCTGAGGGAGTTGCAAGAAATGCCATGTGGCTGGATTTTTTTTTTTTTTTCCAAAGCCTCTCTATTGCTTCCTTGCCACAGAAACCTATTCCCCCAGCTTTCAAAGTGAGAATGAAACTTTATTGTCTCCTTAATCTCAAAGTCCTTTTCCACCAGTAGTACCTAGACAGCAAGGGGACAAAATCTATGCTGAGACACAGCAAAGCAGTTTTCCTTCACTCAAGAGGTTTTATTTGTGAAGTAAAACATCCATCATAAAGGTTGGATTTACTCCAGTGGTTCTGGCTCCCTCCTTCTATGTAGGTAACAGAGTCAGCTAAGCCCAGCTGCACAGAGCAATTCTGATCTCCTTGTGAGGTCCTGCACTCTTATTGCTCTTTCAGGGGTCACAAGAACTCCTTTGGCCATAGATTTCCATATGAAACAAAATACAGACTCTACAGACCAGGAAGCTTGATTTTTATCCTTCAGTTTCCTCTTTGCAACATCCCTATGGGCTCTCTTTAGAGGTTATCCTGACAAACACTTAGATGAGACAAGAGTAAAGCAAAGAAGAAGTAAGAAGTCAAAACAAAAATACTCATAAGGGAATTGTCTCTGGAGTGGGGACTCCCCCTGGCATAGCACAGGTTCCCAACCAGTCTTCCTAAAACTCACACCAAAGAAAGGCAGCTTTATTCTGAACTGAAACACCGGAAAAAGCCTTAGAAAGTTGACTTTCAGAGTTCTAACCCCTCCTGGGATCATACATGTGAGTGGGATGAAGACAAGGCACCAATTTATGAGCTAGAAGGTGAGCTCCTCAGTGCTCCGTGTTTACAGCAGCCTGCCATGGGGAACTGGGAAAGCAACAGGCTTCTGGCAAGAACAAGGAAAGATTTTCACTAGGGCCAAAGCTGGGTGTTTCAGGATAATTCCTGAGAGTGTGGCCTGAGCAACTCTGAGGTTACAGACGGTGCTCAAAGTAAAATCTATGTTGTGTTTCTGTAGCAGATTTCTTTTCTTTTATCTCTATTTTTTTTTTTTTTTTTTTTT
>VZRJ01004868.1:2390867-2597879 GCA_013397565.1 Ptilonorhynchus violaceus | reverse complement strand
TTTTTTTTTTTTTTTGGAGTGGTGGTGGTGCTCTCCTAATCCTGCAGTCATTTGTAGTCTTTGAGGAGCTGCTATGTGACATTGGCATTGAGCACTGCACTGGGATTGTGCTCATGGATGTGACAGTGTAGGAAAGGGCAGTGCCAGAGCATTCAGGGAACTGTTGTGTTTTAAGTGCTTCCTCTGAGTCTGGGTTTCCTGAGCCTGGGCTTCTGCTTCTCTTGAGACACCTCTCAGAAGTGAGGGTTTGGAGAGAATCCCAGGTAGATCCTTGAACACATTTTTTCCATTCAACTCTGTTTCGTGGAGCACTTTAGAATTTGAACACGTGGATTATTTCTGTCCTCAGGCGTGACTGCACTGAAGTGCATTGCTGGATGGAGACACGCAAACTGTAGATTGACACTTTTATACCGCAGGTAATTTTGTCATGTGAGAATAGTTTTTATTTCCAGGTGCACCCTGCCTGCAAATGTGAGACGAACTCCACAAAGTTTCCATTGGACTTTGCAGAAAGATTGAGTCGGTTCAAATGAATTATATAACCTCAGTTAAATATCATGCTAATGCTGTTTTAAGGAAGAGCTTCTAAGATTTTTACAAATGGAATTTGGTTGAATTTGTGCAGCTTTATAATTTATTGAACACTTTTATGTCCATGTTCATATTTTTTTCCTTTTGTTGCATAACAAAAATACTATTGAAGAAAATTAATGAATGTACGTAATCTGACAGCTCTGTGGACCTCTGTTGCTCACTTTTAACAGGATGTAAATGTCATTATAGGATTCTTTTCTCATTGATTCACAAAAAGAGATACCTTTATTTTATTCTTGCTATGGTATGGTGTTGTAAGGAGCAGCTCCTCATACTTTCAACCTGAAAAGTACTATAACATTTTTAGTGTGAAGCATTAGGCAGTTTTAACTTTAATTATTGGGAATCTCAAGCTTCATAGCTTTAATCTTGAAATAGAAATGAAATATAAGCATTAATATTTATTTATTGGTATTATTTATAAAGTGCAACATAGACGTCTATGTCCAGGGATTTCTTTCAATTTTTAATATATACTTTTAGAATGGGAAAAAATTAATAATTAAGAAATTCTTCACATATCTAAATTACACCAGATAATATAAAGATGCACATTATAGCAGCTCACGAGAGAATACTGCTTGAGAAAATTTTCAACATAAATTTGTCTGATAAGGTCAAAGTAATGCTGCTGACAGTAGAATAAGGAAGAGAAAATATTTTGCTGCTTGCAGGCATCTTCGTGTTAAATCAAATAAAGAATAACAAGAACAACTCAAGATATATAAGGGAAAAAATTCACTCAAAGGAAAAACATAGAAAACATTTTTATATTGTTAGTACCCCTGTATGCTCTGTGTGGCTGCAGCATATGGAGGTTGTTTTCCACATTAGCTGAGAGTGGATAAAGCAACAGATTTAGTTATCACTGGGTCATGTAAATGCACCTTTTTCAAGCCAAAATCACAATCAGAGTAAGGGTTAAGTCATGACAGTCACTCTTACAATTTAAATTCCCTTTCATATTTGCATTCAATTATATTCGCCATGGACGAGCCTCAAAGCTGTGAACACAAATTGAAGGTGTGGGTTTTTTTTTTCCTTAGCATGCTCAGAAAGAGCAAAATTTGGAAACCACTCTTGTGCTTTTGGATATTGTGTAAATAAAGATCAGATCTAAACTTTGCTTGTCTCTTGTGACTTGTATAGGATGAGGTTTTAAAAACTATATAAGGATCTAAATACAGACACGTGAATCTAGAAAAGAATTTACATGGCAGATATGAACACTCACTCCCTTGTTGCTAATTTCTGGACTGCTTGCTCTGTTTCTGTGTATTAGACTGTACATGCTTCACAGCTTAAACGTTTTTCTTCTAGAAATGTGAGTTGACATTTTTAGGCACATTCTGCACAGCACTAATTGTGTCCTCACTGACATTAATACAAGTGGTTAGCTCAGCACAGAGCGCTGCTGCTGCTGCTTGTATGTTCAAGAGAAGGATCAGGACTTCATGTCTGGGGTCTTTACAAAGGATGTTATCTCAGATTAACCTCAGCCTGCTCACCTAAAGGCACCCTGCGTGTACAGTCTTTCTGTTTTTCTTTAAGCAAATTATCTGTTGTGCTGCATTGCAGAAAGATGGGAGAAGAAGAGTTCTCTTGCAGGAAGCTTCCTTGATTCAAAATACCTGTCTCTCTGGGACCCTCCAGTGTGCCATTCCTTAAGACAGTTTGTGGAGTTCTTTTGGGAGAAAATGAGTGTTTATGGACAGTGTCTTGGCGATTAGGGACAGTCAAGTGCAGGGGAGCCACTCTGAGTGGAATGGAGCAAAGCAAGGGTAGCAGGGAGCATGGAAATGCAGCAACTCCAGAACAAATGGAAGCGAGCAATGAGAGGAAAAGGTAGCCAAGATCTTAGGAACAGAGGGGGAAAAAGTTCACTCAAAGCAAAGTTTATCCTGCTCCTCTTTTGGCATATTTTTCAGCACATGCATCCTTTCCCGAGGCGGGAGTTGTGGGCTGTAAGGATGTTTTTCTTCGAGTTTCTCCCACCATACAGATTGTTTTCCTTGTTCTTTGAGTACATTAGATATTTTTCACTTTCAGAATCTATTCACATTTAATTATTTTTGTCTGTATTTCCTCCTGGTTCATACGTACTTTATGCATATTTCAGGATGTTTTTCACATGGTGTGTGAAAATATCTCTACTTATTTCCTTCATCTAACTTTGCAATGTGGCATATTGATTATTGTTCTGGGTGCTTTCAGTCTCTGTTACAGAGACTTATGTACAGTCAAGCTGAAGTTAATTTTATAAGTAAGATTTATGAAAGAATGTATTTGTTGGATTACTGTAATTGATTGTTAGAGATTGGACAGATTTTTCTTTTACTGGGGGTAATTATATTCAATTCTGTGCCTGACATTGTATGTTAAGTACAAGTTGTAGGCTATGTTTGAGAGTCATGACTGAGGCCTGCTATGAGTATTGCTACACATCAACTCAGTCTGGAAGATTCTGATTGCTCCTTTCAGTCTCAAATATCACAGTCTTTTTCAGCCAAAACTGGAACCTTTTTACTGAAAATTTGCTTTCTGAAACTTAAAATTCTACAATAACACAGTGCTCTCGAATTAAACCATGAGAGAAATGTAAGATCTAATCTTGTGCATTCAAGTAGCATTTTGTATATCTAAGGGCCATTTCAGAGTGATTTTAATCATCTAGCAATCCCTAGGCCAGGGATTGAAGCATGTGGGAGGATCCTGAGGGATAATCCAGGACTCAAGTGACTTGCACAAGATTACAAATAGTATGTTTATGTTCTGAGGGAGAGTTACTGTAAGGTGTGCTACAAGATAAGTACAGAACTGGTTACTTACTTTCAGTAGCTTTTCTGGAATGCATTCAGACTAAGTTCCTTAGCTTGTACTCCTCACTGGTGAAAGCCTTGGGGCTGTATCACCCCATAGTCAAAGCCCAATACCACTAGGCTGTAGTAGGGCTGCATTCATTTGAAATATGTTCCCAGAGAGGACTTAATGCTCTTGAACTTCTCTGATTTCAGCACTGCCTGGGTTGATCTTTTAAGAGGCAGAGGGGAGAAAATTGGTTGCTGCCTGGAGTAGATGCCACTACTCTCCACCTTTTTGATTCAAAGAAAGCCTCATTGTACAGGGCTTCATAAGTTGAATGCAGATTAAATACTGAACATACACCCCTATCTCTGTGTAGCAGAGAGATGTGCAAGCAATTTCACAAAGCTGAGTGCAGATTGAATTCACTCCACACCGCAGGGTTCGCATACGCCAAATCCTCTCAATTCTTGGCAAGAAACAGAGGGCTGAGCCTCCTGCCTGGATGTCATTGGAGAAAGACACGTGCTGTTCTGCCCTTGACTTGCAAGTTCTGCAAACTTTAGGTGAAGTTTTGAGACTCTCCATGTAAAATAAAAGCAGAAAAACAAGTAGCTGGGATTTCGGGTTTGGTTTGGGTTGCTTGGTTTGGGATTTTTTTGGTAACCAAGAACAAGGAGATGAGTTATAATTTTCTATAGGAATAGCTTGTGGACATTGTTAAAAATCAGGAAGAGTTCAAGGTCTTTTAGGCAAGAGAAGATTGAATGATACTCTTTTCATTTTGGATTACAGTAATTCATTTAGTGTCAGACCTGACAGCACAGGCTGTCAAACCTGCTATCTCAGGTAACTCACTTTTTATTTAAGATTTATTCTTTGAAGTTGGATCATGAAGTCTTTGTTCTTTTAGGACTCAGACTGTATGCTGGGATTCCAGCGCTTTGTCAACATTTTTAAACTTCTGATTGAGACATTTGTATCCTTATTTATGCTTATTCTTTCATGAAACATTTTTCCTCTATTTGATTAAATATGCTTAGCCATCTTCATTAAATATGAGAAACTTTCTAGATGTTTCTCACCATGAGGAAAGTACTAGATTATTATATTTAAAGACTAGATTAAAAAAGCAATAATTGAGGAAAAAAGTTATCAATCAATTTTGTCTTCTTCAGTGTTAGACAGGCACAAAAAATCCTAAATATTTTATTTTGTTATTCTATTTTAATATAGGTCATATATATATTGACTACATGGCGGGTTTGGTATTTTTTGTGAGCTGAAATAAATTGTTATGAGTGTCTTTCTGTCTAGAAGATAATGGGCAAAAATTCAGTGTGGTTTTAGTGCTATGAATTTTCACATTGAGGAATGAATATTAACAATGCTGAGAATGTGCTCAGCAAAAATAGGTGTCTGATATACAGAAACTGAAAACTCCATGCTTGCATCACACTGTTACTGTGTGCAGTACAGTTGCTTATTCAGCCCAAACTATCAGCATTTTAAATTTGTCATCCTTAGTACTTCTGCTTTGCTTAACTTTCCACTTACTATCACAATATAAACTTCTATTTGCTGAAACAGTCATTATATAAAGCAAAAGTACTGCTCAAATGATAGTAACTTTTTATTTCGTGTGTGGAAAAGTAAGCTCTGCAGTATTGAACTGAGAATGAAAGGTGTCATCTGTGGATTGTCATAGAAAAGACAATGAAATCCAATGAAGTTTGCTGTGTGTGTTTAGTTAATGGTAATGGAAAAAATTTTATGGTGTTTAATTCTTTACTTGTAGTCATCAGGAGTGTCCCAGGAAGGGTTTGCAGATCAATAGGGCACCAAACCCTCATGAATCTGTACTTGTTTGGTGCAGTCAGCACTGAAGTGTGGTGTGGGAAGGAGGACCCCGCTGTTTGCGGAACATCTTCCAGAGGTGGACGAGGTGATACTTTTTGCCTGCCCTCAGAAAGGTTCCACTTTTAGTCTTGAAGTAAAGAGAATGGCAGTTGCAAGATCACGCAGAAATTCGAAACATACTTTTCTGCTTGGGCTTTTTAAGATAACTCATTTCAAGTAATATTAATGTACCTTCATTTAATAAACAAGTATTATCATTAGCAATACCATTTCCACTTGCATTATCCTCCACTAAACAGAACTGTAGAAGGTATTTGCTCTGTGTCCAACAGTGATGGCAGCAGGTAAGCACATTAGAGACTGTCACTGAGCCTGGTACATTAAGTAATGAAATCAGAAGGCAAGAGACAGAGGCTTTGGGTGTTTGTCAACTCTGACAATTTGAAATCAATAAGAATTTGATCATGTTGAAGTAGTGTCAAGGATCACTTAGCTGGTTTTTCCTCAGCCTTGCTGCTTTAGCCATACTTTCTTTTACTTCTCAGCTGAAAAAAAAGAACTATGCAACAGAGGGCATGTAAGTATAATTAACAAAAGAGAAGGTATTGAGTGGGATAAAGATAATGAGAAACAAATTATCTTGTTTATAGCTTACGCTGTCCAAAACCAAATATATTTTCCTGGCGGTATTGCAAAGGTAGATGCCTCTACATTTCTCAGTGGAGCCTGCCTCATGTGAGGTATCACATTAAATAAGAGATTGCTTTTGGAAGTAGAGGTAGGTCAATAGTACTATTTAGAAAATAGATGCAGTTTATCAGCTTTTGTGGTAAAAAATGCACAAATGCTTTGGGAAATTTGGGTAAAACAATGATAGTTATAAAACTCTATAGCTTCAGAGTTAAAATGTGTTATACACATAAGGAACCATGTGCTGAGTCATAAGTTAATTTATATTTTTGGGGGCTACACTATGTATTTAGGTGCTTGCTCTTTATTATTAGGGGTGTCTTGTCACTGGCATCCCTTTAAGTGCTTTATATACCGGGAGTCCTTAATAACACATGAAATTAAAAAAATACACCACATTGCCAATGTTTGAGAATAAAGTGTCACACAAGACAAGATGTACACAGTGAACACTTTAAGTACAAAACCAGATATTTTTAAGGGGATTTTTAGAGCAACTATTTGTAATTTTTTCCATCTTTGTGCTTTTCTGCTACTCAAGGAACTCATCCACAGTGACCTCAGCTGAACACGGTAGCACTTTCAAAGGAACTTGTTTAGAGAGTGAGAACAGAAGGATCTGAGGATATGAATTCCTCTGAAAAGCAAAATATATTTTAATATTAAATATATTTACCAAGAAGTAGTCTTGATACTTCTTCTGCGTGTTTATAATTAGAAATTACTTCATATTTCCACTTTGATGTTCAACCGAAGAGCAGGACACATTTCAAGTCGTGAATGTTGTTGACTAGAATGATAAAGTTTGATGATGAATGTATTTCATGGCAAGATAATATTAAAAATAAGGGAGTTTGTGGAGGATTAATGTTCCTTCCTTAATTATGTTCTTTTCTGTAGTTCAGGCTTTGAGTGAAAGCAGAAATGTTACTGGTGGTGGAAACCTTTGGTTTGCTCAGCAGTACCTGTGACAGTCTTGATGAGATGGTGAAGCCATCAGTCTTTGGTTTCGACTGAAAAAGAGGATGCAGGATTAAACTTCAGCCTCTTGATTAGCAGAATTAATTATGGAAATGAGGATGCAGTGAGCCCATTAAAGGAAACCTTTGCTCTCTGTGGAAGCAAGTGCACTATAAGCTCACTTGCTTTGTTGAAATAAAAAATGTTCCCATCTGTTTTGCTGATGTGAGGACAGCTGCAAAGTTCCCCAAAGGGAGAGAGCAGTTACAGAGAACTGAAATCATGGATTTGTGGGTTTGGTGCCCAGCCTTGCTGGTAATTCTGTGAACTCCTGCAAATCAGTCATTGGAAAATAGATTTTGATAATACAGCTTGTAAGATTGCAAGGTCACAGACCTGCTTGAAAATTATGGCAGTGGTATAGAGCACAAGTCTACTTTATAAAGAACAGCTCTGTAAATCTTGATAGTTTTTCTCATGTGCTCATTTGTTTAGAGTTACTAGCTGGGAAACATATTCTATTAGCAGAGGTAATGGAATTAATTTTCTTCTCTCTTCATCAGCTGGCAGAGGACACTGCAGTTTGTTCAGACTTGAGAAGCACTGCTTGGAATTCTATTGTTAAATGAAAGCTTCCAGAAACACAAAAGGAAAGAACACAGTTACCTCTGGCACCTACTCAGTATTTCATAAACAACCAGCCAAGTCAAAATTAATCAGTCATAGTGTGAAAATAGTCATATAGCATATGTTATTGTTCTTGTTCAGTGATAACACCAGTTTTGCTACATGGCACAGCCTTTTCAAAGCCCTGATCAGATGCTACTGCTTTAACTTTAACTGATGTTTCTTTGATCTAGTAAAGGATTTAGTCCGCTGAGTTCTTGTGATGAAATTCTGAGATAAAAATATAAATACATAAAAAAATTAGCCTCTATTTTGAAGAGGGACAATTGTAATACTTGGAAAAAATCAGGTGAAACTTGACTTTTTTTCTTAGGATTTCTCTGCAGTGACTTTTAATGCATATCTCTCTCACTTTTTTCTTCTAACATGTCAATTAGTATTAGAAACTGTGGCCACCTTTGAAAAACTACTTTTTTCATCTATTTTTTCCTTGTTATTTATGAAACACATGCTAATACCATCTTTTAATGTGTATAGTGGTAAACTACATCTCCTAGTTTTCCTGCCCTGATCTGCTTTGAAGATGCTTTCAAGAACTCATTTCCTGATAAATATTATCAGTCTCAGACCAATCTATTATGAAATTTTGATCAAGGTATATCAAAAGAAAGAAAGATGTTTTAAATAAAGTATATCTTATTTAAAATGTACTGTATACTAATTTAAAAATCGTATTTAAAACTTAGATTTAGAAGAATTCTCTGAAGCAAAATTTAGCTATTTAAATTGTACTGTGAGTGAGGTCATTTTCCCACACAGAACTTACCCTTGTGAATGGAGTAAGGGCAGGACAACATTTGTGTTTTCTGGTACTTCATGACTCCTACACAACCTGTTCGTGTGCGTAAGTGGTTGACACAGTGAAATCTTGGCACAATTCATTTTCTATTTGCAGTTAGCACAGCACTAGCAGAAAATTTGATCCATGTTTTTATGCAGCAAGTGGAATTCACCTTGGTTACCACATGCTGATAAAATTCTTTTTGTGCGGGGAGGGTTGTGTCAAGTGAACGAGGCAAAAAAGTGCCCATTGTTATCTTTTCTAATCAAAAGTCTTCTTATTTAGGTATGAACTTCAAACAGACTTACCCAGAAGGTCATCCAGCCCAAGCCCAAGCCTTTGTTGGCTGCATCTTGGATTTGTCATATTCACCAGGAGAACAATCCAGGTAAGGATGCTGCTCCCTCTGCCCAGCTGGAAATGAACCTCTCATTCCCAGAGTCCCAGGATGGCTGGGCTTGGAGGGAGTGTCTCCAGGTCATCTTGGTCCAAACCAAGATTCCAAAATCTGTCAAGCCCGTGTTAAGCTCATGTGGATTTTAAGCATTCTAACCCACTCCATGGAATCTGTATTCTTGATGAGAACAATGCATAATAAAAAAAACTTACTGTTTTTTGAAAGGCACTTGACACATTTTGAGATCAAATCCTTAATTACTGTGGTATGCAGCAATTTTTTTTGAAGTAGTTACTTTGAAAGAATTATTTCAGAACAAATATGTCAAGCAAATAGGCTTCTTACTGAGGCCTAGTTTGATGTTTCAGTCATTCATTGTCACTGTTAACCTTGATGAGAAGGCCTTTCTTTTATTGTTCTTTACAAATAAGCTAAAATAACATGTTTAAAGTAGTGCAACTGTGAAGTAACGCAAGTGATTTTAGATTCAGTGTTCTGGGAATATCAGAATCAGTAACTGTAAAGTACATTTGAGCTTGAGCAATTGTTGAATTTCCTCTATTAAAAAAGTTGTTGTTTAGAGAGAACTTGGATCCCCAGATGCTCTTTTCTGGCATATGATCACTCAAGTCAGCTAAAATACCGTGAGCTATTGGTTGAGGATATGGTCCTCTAAAGTGGTCATTTCTAATTTCTATAAAGCTGAAACAAACTGCATTGAATTTCTTCTGCATGATTGACATGGTGGAAAATAAGATGCAAACACAAACATAAGGTGAAGACTTGAGTGAATAAAAGGGCTCATTTTTGCCCAAGATTGCAATAATTGTGTTGTTCTCAGCAAAATCTTCTCTAAGCCAACAGTGGTACAAATGTTTCTGGAACATCACTTCTCTTTTTCCTTTAAAAAAAAAATAATTCTTGGAGATTTTGCCTCCTCTTTGGGGATGAAATTATTTCCTTGACAGTTGGTGAAGGCAGAAGATTCACAAGTCTCAGCAACTGTTTTCCTGGTGGAAAAATCTAAGTGAAATGATTAGAACATCTGGCAGAGCTCTTAAATAAAACAGTGCTTTGAAACAGAACTGATTCAGTGTATCCTAGGACATTACATCAGTGACATTAGAACTATTAATATTCAAGACGCGCTTAATTATAATTATACTTCACAGATGTTCCACAGGAAAACGTGGAACATTGTGCTTTCAGGTTGAGCTCTCATGCAGGCAGACTAATACAGTGGCACTTTACTTTCTCCCTATAAAAAATATTAAAGATTGACTGTTAAACCAAAATTATGCATGAGAACTCAGCAGCAGCAGGTGCCCAGCATTGGGGAGTGTGTAAACAGTGAATACGTTGTTTTACCAACTCCTCTATCAACTGCGTTAGGCTGAAAAATTTTGCACATGGTGGCATATTTCTGAAAAACATTTTGTGCTTTAGACTTGTCTAATGTGAGGGGAATGGTAAAGAAATCAAGGATCTCTGTGGCTGAGGGAGGTTTTCTCGTACTTTTAGCGTGAGTTTGTGCATTGGGTTTTTTTGGATCCTCTGTAGCATTCACTTGATATCAACTGGAATCAAGAATGCTGCTGCTTCAATGGGTAAATGACTCCCCAGTAATGTAGTCAGTGAAAAAAAAAAAAAAAATTAGGATATTAGTAACCTACTAAAAATTAACAGTATTTAATGGTGCCTTGGAGGTAAACCAAGGTTGAACAAGAAACCCTGGGGACATTTCCCAGCCTTCAGTACTTGAATTAGCAATTTTAGCTCCATTTTTAGCTGTGAAAAATTTTGGTTTGTCTTAGGTGGTTATGAAGTAGGTATAATTCAGCTAAGAATGCAGGACAGAAGTCATTTAAGACAGCTGTGAGAAATCATTACAATTTACTGTTGAAAATGAGCAGTTGCCAGGTCAAAGCCTGTATAAATACCTATATTATTGAAGACAAAGCTTTTTTGCCTTGATATCTCCTGTTCTCAAGAAGTTATATTCTATAAAATATCAGGTTCTCAATTAACAGAGTATCAAGCAATATCCATTTCTCCTTCTAAGAAAAAGAAGAAGTCAGTATTTTCGTTTCTTGCTGAGGTCAAAAGTACAGCTACCACTCTGGATTAAAAAAAACAACTTCATGAAGTCACTTGGGAATACAGTAAGTGAGTTGAAGTGCAACCTTAACTCATCTGAACACAAAAAGTGCTTTTACAGGAGATCTGTGCTTGAGATTAGATTAGGAAAAGAGAAAATAATGTACTCTGACTCCATCGAGCTAACAACTTCCAATGAAAGCTGCAGTTAACACACTGCCAGCCCTGTTCCACTCCTATTTAGTCATCTGTTAATTGTGAACAAACTGTTACAGTAATTCATGCTTCATGGGTGAAATTTATGGGCATAGACAGTTAAAATTCAAGAGTGAAATATATTTCCGAGTTCCAAGAAATGAGGATCAATTATTAAAAAATCTTGATTCCAAACAACTTGAAAATGTGTCCAGTACCACTAATTAAAATTACTCAGCTGAGCATCTGAATTTAATTAAGTGAATGAGGTTGTGATGGATGTGGTGTTTGTTATTTTTGTCTGATTTTTCACATCTAATGAAACTTCACATTTTCCTTCTCCAGCTGTGAAAAAAATAAGTGTTCAGTATATTATTTAAATAGATATGTCTAAACCCATTTTAAAAATACAGGATGGATTTTTCATAAAACTGTTCACTGCATAAGGTGTCTTAAAGAAATCCTTTAGGTTTAAAACCACAAAGAATTAGGAAAGTGGTGTTTCTGCAGATCCATATGTTCTTTACCTTCAATCCCAAAAGTCTCAGGGGTGTGCAGTGTAACATATCTGCTTGCAATACAGTTTAAGTGGTAGCTATTTTCATATAGTTGGTGATTTGTGCTGCATTTGGCTTGCTATTGACCTAAAGTAATATTTACACCTGTACCCAGAGAGTGATTTCTTACTAAATTCTTTGCTGCTTAATTTTTTTGCCTGAACAAGCCCTAAGATTTATTGAACAGCTTCATGTAATACATCCCTGTTTGAATTTGGAGAGAGGAAAAGAGAAGGGGAAAAAAGTATTTCCTCCTTCAACTTTTATTTCTCTTACCTAGCAGTTACTAAACTATGTTTATGTGGAGAATGTTGTATAATACTGTTTAGTTCTGCTGACTGTAGTTTATAGAAAGGCACTAAAAGCAGCAGGAGTTTCCACATTCCCCTCTTCTCATGCAGACAGCCTTGTGGTACTTCTCTTTGAATGAAACAGCATGAATTAGGGTTTTGCGGGGTTTGGTAGTGTTTCAGATGTCTTTAACTTCATTTTGCCTTGACTTTTAAGGTCAGAGAAAAAAAAAACCAGTCATTTTAAAATTGCTAGTCCTTGAGGAGATGAACTGTTATTAGTATTGTGGTTTTCCATAAACTATTATGTTGTTTTCAGTCTCATCAAGCAGATCTCTTCAGGTTACTGCTCGCAGTGTCTTGGGACTCGATTTTATACATAAATCCTGAAAAAGTCATCCTGGGGAATGGGTCTGTGAGGCTGTGCCAGAGCTCCTGTTTCATGAACACCAAGTTGTGACACGTGAGACAATTCTGTCTTGGACAATAAGCTCAGCCTAAGCCTGTGGTTGAGCACTTGGCAGGTGATTTTAGGCTGAAGTATCTTAAATTTGATCCAAGAACTTATCTGGCCTGCTCTTAAGTGATAACAGGAATCAAGGTTTGTGAGTTTTCCTGCCGTCCTGAACCCTTCATCTGTAGGCAAAGTCAGGACAGAAACTTCTGAGATTGAATGGATTTTCACATGTGCTTTTTAATACTTATTTCAATAGTATTTCAAAACAAATTCTTATTTGCAAAACAAGGAAATAAAACCCCAGACTTGCCAAAATTCACATGTGGATTGTCATACTTGTCAGCCATGTATGCTTGTTGACAATTTGTAGAACAGTGTACTATTTAATTTGAACTTGTCTCCAAACATAAATGCAGTATAAGTGGAGTTTAAAATAAAGGAAAAATATGTGTTGTGTTCTGTTGTGAGATAATTGCAACTAGAGACATTTTAGCTCTAGATTTCTATTATGGTTATTAGAAGTCATTTTCTTACTTTGCAAGGTTATGGCCTGTATCTTTGAGACTCTTGCATAAGACTCTACACCTCCCTTTCTTGGGCTATATGACAGGGACAGTAATTAGCACTAAACTCCAAGGCAATTTATTTTCATAAAATTAATAATAATGAAGATAATTTCATTTTTGAAAGCAGTTCTGTGAAAAGCCATCTCAGATCACTGCATGGAGATCTTGATTATACAGTGAAAAGGAGCTATTCACAGGAGGGAGTATTAGCATAGCCACATTCCACTAAAAACACTCCTAGTCTTGCCAAGTTTCTGTGCATAAAATGATATGCATGCTGTGTTGATGTTATTAGTTTCCATCGTTCAAGCTGCTGTAGTCCCCTCTGTATAAATCCATACTGGAGAATCTTTATATGCCAAGGAATATGATCCCTAACCACTTTAAAGTGTGATGCATTTAAAAGAATGCAAAACAAAGTATGTTAAAATCCAGAAAAGAAGACTGGGTGAATGCCTATTTGAATTATTTCTGTTTCCTATCTGTGAAAATTGAATTGACTGACAGTAGAAAGAAACATTTAACTGGTTTTATTATATTAACTTTTATTTCAGTTGCTTGTCTTTAAATTCTATGGGTTCCATAACCAAAATCTTGAAGTGAGTTAGAGAAAGCAGCTTGAGACATTATGGAGTGAATGTGTAAATTTTAACCCGATTTGAAAAATACTGCTCTTGTTTTCTTTCAAAGCAAAGTAATATGTGGCTCATAATGCCATTGCAACATGTAAAAATAAATCACTGTATTAAATTGGTGGGTTGACAGACATTTTAGTTTAAGACTTTGTGGTGCTTGAATGCCTTCCTGAATAGAACACGTTGGTTCAGACTTATTTTGTGAGTCTGCTCCGCAGCCTGAACTCTGAAACAATCTTCTCATACAGAAGCAAGGAAGAAGCTTTGGTCTTCTCCATTTATTATTCCTGTGCAGCTAAGCTGCATCCACAGGCTCCTAGTTCTCATGTCATTCATGTGTTAAAAGTTCAAATCTGTGATTTTTTTGAAATGCAAAAGAGAAAACTAGGTGGGAAAAAGCAACCACTTATTGAACTCAAATAGGTTGATTTTTTTTCAATATACAGCCACATCTGACATTACCGTTTTTGGCCTTGCTGTCTTGGTTCTCAGCCACTGGAGTTTCACTGCACTGTGATATTTGAGGCTACATCACTTTCCTTCATCCTCTTCTGTTACGTGTCCCCAAGTCTGGAACTCCATATTGGTGGGTTTTGGTGGAGATGCAGTGGGTCAAGGGATAGAAAATCAAGATTAAGTTACTGGGAATTTTTTAGGCTTGCTTTTTGTTTGTTTAAACATAGGGGAAGCTATTCATACAAAACTGCCAAAGGAAACCAAGATTGCAAAATGAACCCACAAGTTTAGAGTTATTAAAACTGAAGAAGAATTTTGTCTCTTTTAGGTGGATTGTGATGCACCCTGCAACATGAGACTAAATGTCTGGAACCCTTGCTGGGAAAGACATGCTGGAGGTTGAACCAGCCCAGCAATCTTTATTCTCTCTGACTCTCTCCTCCATGTGGAAAATGAAGATAACACTAATACTGCCTCATCAGGATATGGCAGTTCCTGTTAGGTGCTGGACTGCTGTAGTCAGAAGACTTAAAGAGCTGACAAAGAAATTAATTATTTCATATTCCAAAAATGAGTTTAACAGGATGCAATGAATCATTGTATCATCAATGGTATTTAGATATTGATGAAAATGGTAGGTCAGGGGAAAGGTAACATATTTATGAGTGCTTGTTCAAAGATTGTTGTTGAACCTGAGGCTTTAACGAATAAAGGTACCAATTCTGACATCAGGTATTTTCAAAATTTAGATGACTTATTTTACTGTCTTTTTCATTTACAGCCTGTTCCATTCTTTTAATATTTTTTTAATCTTCTTTCTTTCTTCTGCAGAATCACCAGATGTCATTGGATGATGGTCCAGAATTTTAGGAGTGATATGTGGAATCCTAAGGCCACTCCAGACTATCACAGATGCAGGTGTGATACACTACCCTAATCCTGATGAAGGTAAGTGGTGGAAAGGTTGAAGCTGCAGGCAAAAAAAAAAAAATCTATCCAGCTAAACACATTAGCAGAAGACTCTTTTGTTCCCATTGCTCACATTTTATTCATGCACCCAGGAAAGCTAATGGTCAGGATATGTAGCTGCACATTTGACATGTTTCACATGTTTATTATAAATTTAATGTGACTAAACTTTGTTATATTCTACTTGAGATTGCCTCCAGTATGTGATTCATTTTGATTACTTGGTACAAAAGTTTCTTGTAATATAACCCCCATTCTTCATTGTCCCAGATTCTCATTTATACAAATTTCTTGTATCATGAATTTTGTACAGATTCCTGACAAGGTCCCCTATGTCACTAAGCTTGTTAAGGTCTGTACTGCTCCATGTGGTACATCTAAAATCAATTTCAGTCACATTTGACCATTGTGCAGATGGAACATTATTCATGCATTAGACTTTCTAAGTGGAGTAGAACAGAACCTTACATTTATTCCTTACAATTGTATCTGCATTTTTGTATTATATATGGTTCAGTAACCTTTTGTGGAAGACCAGAAGATGCCTCTGGAGGCAACACAATGTGCATCAGAACTGATTTATACTGTAACATCTGTCAACTTTTCCCTAGGACCTAGTTGTGCCAGGATACACATGTCATCTTTTCTAATGACTTATCAAAAGACAGAGGCTGACTGTGGAAAGAGGTCTGTCACAGGAATGAGTCTGATACTGCTCACTGCCATTTTTCCAAGGAATAGTGTTCAATGTGCATTTATTGGTTCAGGGATTCATAGCTTGCAGTTTAGAACGTGTTTTGCCCATGGGGTAATTTTTATTAATGAACTTCTGAAAATAAGGCATAGAAATGCTGTTGGAAAATGTGTAAAGTACACATGTGATGAATTTTGAAAATATTCCAAAGAACTTCATTTTCCTGCCCTACGGAGTTTGTTGAAATTTAAAAAATATCCTCAAACCAACATCCAATATCTCTTCCTCTTTCCCACTAGCAAACAGAAAAGCTTAGAATAGCCAATGTATTTTATAACACTGCTTAGCACATGGATTTGGGAATGGATCTGTTGAATCTCATGTGAGCATTTTGCCTACATGGATCTTGTAGGTCTCCATCCTTTTGTATAACCATTATTTAGTGTGCCAGGTGAGCCACAGTCGGATACTTGGAGGAGCTACCTAAACTAGAAAAGATGTAGAGCCTACAATTCCTCCTCTCAGTTTTATGTCTGTTACCCCTTTATTCTATGGTTGTTTTCTTACTCTTAGTTGAACTAGAATTTCCATCCTAACTTCAAAATCCTTCCTTAGCAAACTCCAAATACTAAAGCACCCTCTACTATGAAACATTCACGTTTTAGCTGGTGGGCTCAATCGCAGACAGGAAACTGAAAAAGGGATCAGATCCACAAATGTTCCTTTACAAAAAAACTGTGTTTCACAGTATTGAAAATATAAACAGTGTTATCCTCCTGAAAAGTGTATTTGTATTAAAATAATTAATATTTGCAATATTACATATCCATTTTAGGAAAAATAGTCTTTAATGCCATATGTGGAGTTCATTGGCATAGAAATCTCAGGTCCTTAAACTGCCTCAATCAGTCAGTTCTGTTGCCTCTGAGCATGATGCAAATATGAGCATTTTGCCATGGGAAGTCTGATTATGTCTTTTTTTTTTTATGCTTGGGGTAATCACCAGCTAAACTGTAACAGGTCTGAATTAAGTGTGTAAATGAACAGGAATTTTCCCTTTTCTTACTAGAGATGTTGAAATTATAGTTTAACATAGAACAGTCTTATTTTATTTTGTCTAAAAATATCTTTACTCCTATTTGTAAGTAAAGTTGGAAACTCTAAAATGACATTTTATTATAATTTGGAATTTAAAATATTTTGGTTAATGTTAGTTAGACCAAATAATAAATTTCTAAGGCTATCCATAGTGCACGCATACGTACAAAATAAAAAGTAAAATGAAACTATAACTTAAGCTAAGTATGACTTCAGTTGTCTTCACAGATTTTAATTCTGTACCATGTTTTGTGCCTTTTTGTGATAGCTGGCTTTACTGCTTTTATATTGATTCAGTTTAACAGATTGGTTTATATGCTAGAATGATTTAGGATGTTATATTTTTTATTTTCCAATTTAGATCTCTCTTGTATGTGAAAACACACTGTGTAATTGTAGGACATATATTTATGAGTTAACTACGCAAAGCTCTATTTTAAGGATTGAACATAATGTTGTAATATAACAGTTCTGTGTTTCTAACAGAATTTGAGGTGAAACCACTGTTCCACCTGAGTTACAGTGGCTGTTCAGGGGATAGATCATCTTACTGCCTTCTGGCAGCCAACTGTGTTCTAAATAATCTAATATTCATCAGTTCATGGGAAGAAATCTGATCTAAAGAGCTAATTAGCTTAATTAGTGGAGCTATCTAGAGTGTGAGGCCTGGCTTCAATCTCTCGTAAAGCAGAGCAAATGTAAGAGAAGAAACTGAGTTTCCCTTGCAATAGAAAGGATCCAGGACTTGACACAATCCCCCAGAATAGGGCAGGGTAGTGATGGGAACTTGGACAAGCCTTTTTCTGGGGAATTTTCAGTTTGCTCTGTGCAATTCTACTCTGTGGTGCTTAAAAGCCACCACGGCATCAGTGAACCAACAGCATTCAATGGGGTTTATCAGCTTGTACATGGTCCCATGGTCTCTGTGATGGAGTTTCCAAAAACACTTACATGCTAAGAAGACTTTATCCAAAAAGCACACTTTAGCAGATCAACCAAGTTTCTTCATGTCCATTCTTTAATGCTTATTCAGTTCGGGAAATGCTAGAACATAGGGACACGACAGGATCTCTCATGTAATCAAAATGAAATATGCTTATGGAACCAGAGAGTCACTCAGGTTGGAAAAGACCTCCAAGATGGAGTCTAACCTTTGACCCAACACCACCGTGTCAACTAAACCATTGCACCAAGTCCTATGTCCAGTCATTAAGTCATTTTGTTATAACAACCAAAAAAGAAAATTTACTTTTTTCTTTCTTTTCTTTAGAATCACATTTTTACAAACAGCTGACCCGTGCAATAAAGTATTAGATCATTTAGTGGAAACTAATTTGCCACTTTGGGACCAGGGAATCATAGTTTGCTCAATATCCAGCTCAAAATCTGTGGAAAGTGAATATATTAATGGTTTTCTAACAGTGGTTTAATTTAAATCTGTTAAGTACTGCCATTTCTACAAGCATCCTTTGTGTTGCAATGCACAAAAAATAACATTTAAGAAAAATGAGTGCTGTGGTTTTCTCTCTTGAGATGTCCACATTTTGAATGAATAATGGTGCCACATTACCCTCAGAAGGTCAATGGGACTGGAATGCTGTATGAAGCTGTATCAGCCAACACTGACCTACCATTAGCTTTCTGTTCCAGCTTCATTATGTACAAATCTTCAGACCAAAGCTGTGGGTATAATTCCTTTTATTGTTTTGGTCAAGGGAAAGGATGTTTGTCTGTAAACATTCCAAAAAACTTGTGTGTGGCTGCCAAGCCAAGTGTTCTGTCTGGCATTTGTGAGTTAATGAAAGAGCTGCTTTAGCTTTAGAGCTGGATTTCAAAATACAGAATCTGGAGAGGAATGTTGCAAATGTAATGTTACCCAAGCCTCTCTTAATGAGAATTTACATAAAGAATGACCCTGTGGAATTGCAGCAATGTATGGTGCTGCTGTTGAGGAGAATGGAATCATGTCTCTAGCCTAGAGCAGCTCAAAAGTAGGGATTTGAAGTTTTTGGTCTCAGGGGACAAAGAAAGTGCTTTTCACTTTCTCAAGCCATTCACTGTAGACTGAAGTAGCCTTCTGTAGGTAGCTGCTAATAGAAAGACTGAGGTTGCTAGAATATGGCTAATATACTGAAAAGAATGTACAGGTTTTATTTTCATTGTGGTGTTCACTCAGTGGAGAGATAATCACAAGATGAATGCATTTTTAGAGGACAATGGTACATATAAAAATAATAAAACAATATGAAAAGCAAGATCTTATGCCTGAAACTTTCAGTATTCCTAGGTTATGACTAATCCAAGTACGATTATTAATTTATTTCTGAGACTGATATTGGCCATGTTTAACCTGCCATATCTCTGTTCACATATATAAACAGACTGGAAGACATGTAGAGAGAGGGACCAAGGACCCAGCACTCTCCCAGCTATCCACACTTCCCAGGTGAACAACTATATTCTAACATTCTATATTCTATATTCCTCTAATAACACCACAGAGTTATTAAGGAGAAAGATCCACATCAGTAGAATGGTGGTGGTACAAGAGGAATCCTGTTCTGCAGGTCCTTCATCTTGTTGTTGGTTGTGCACAGAATCTGCATTTCCATTCATATTCCACAGAATCTGAATCTCCATTAAATGCTTGAAGTTTGAAGGACAACTCTAGGTTTAATAGTGTTTCACTACTATTCTTATTTATTGTCAGCTTATGAAACAACTGTTTGCTAATTACTTTAGGAAAAAATCATAAAAATGAAGGCTGGTATAAAATGCAAAGCTGTATCTCAGCGTTGCTGGCTGGAATATTTTTTGACGTGTTTAAGCTTCCATCTGTGTGTTTATATAATGTAAAAGATGAAATGGAAATATATGTGTACCAAAAATAATGCAAAAAGTCATTGACAAACTCATCTGGGAGACATATATACATACATATATATATTTATTTATTTATGCAGACCCCAGAATTCCTGGAGTGGGAATACTTGCTATGGAGCTTGCAGTGGTGCTAATTGCAGTGGTCCTGCAATACATCACCATCATTGATGCTGAGAAAATTCTCCCCAAGCACAATGAGGGTTAATGTTTGATATTGAAACAATTAATTTATACTTTCTTAGGTTGCTTTTATTGCAATCTGAAAGTATAATCAAAATTTAGGTTAGTTTTTCTGGTGCTGTGAACAGTTTAGAAGTAGATTTTCAAAAATGTCAGGCTTTTTAAAATACAAAACTTGACCAAAAGAGATTTGTTACCTCAGAAAGCTTTGCAAGTCATAAGTAATTCCGCACTACCCCTCTGAAATAGGTTTATAGGAAAATGTACATCCTCCTCCTTACAGCAATGAAAAATAAACTGAGATAGAAATGAAGTGATTTCCACAGGACCATAAACCGCGATTGGAATCAAAATTATTACGGAGTAGTTTGTGATTCCTGCCCGATGCCTGGGTTGTAACAATGCCCACAGAGTCTCTCAGGCCTGCCTGTCTCTCCTGAAATTACTGGCCCTGGGAGCTGTTTCTCCAGGAATCATGGTCATAGTTTACAGCTTCAGCTTATTCAGAAACAAGTTTTGTGGGCAAGTTCCCTTTTTTTTTCAATCTGTCCAACATTTCACTTCTGGATATAAATTGTGATTGAATGATTTGGTTCAGATTGTTTCTAGTGAAAATGCTGCTTCTATCAATTGTTCCATGAAATATTTCCATTTGCTTTAGCAAATATCAAGTGTTTTCTAGTACTTGGGGGAAAAAAAAAAAATCTTCATTTCAACGAATGCTTCTGCTTCATGCAATTGCATGCCATAATACCTTTTATTTAGGTGGCTTGTAAAGGCTGGGGAGAGGATCAGGCTGTCATTTCTTTCTGCTTCTGGTGAAGCGAGAGGTGTACTTTCACCAAGGTTAAGGGAAAAAGGTTTTGTTCCACTGAAATCAGGGGTCTACACCTGAAAACTTTCAATTCTCAGGCATTCTGCCACCAGCTGGAATGTTAAAATCCTAGGGTTCACTGATTCCTGTGACCCAGGTAATCACCCCCTTCCTGAGATTATTAAGATGTGCAAACAGTATCTGGCCCTCATGTCTTCCTCAAGGTTTTCACACAGAGGCACTAAAGAGATCAAATAAACAGTTTTGGAAAGCTGGGAGATGATTCAGTGGCTATTTCCTTTGAGCCATGCCAAAATGGAATTGCATGTGCACCTTAATTATCACTACATTTGACGAATGCAGACCTTAAGCAACTCCTTCTGTGAGGAACTCTTAGCACAACGAGGCTCACCAGAGCTTGCCTCTGGCAGGAGAAGGTTTATAGCTGCTTCTCAGCATATTTGAAAGAAGATTATTGCTGCTGACGCATTGCAAAAAGGTAACATTTGTGTGCATCAGTGACTTAATTGCTTTCTATTGTACCACATCCCATAAAATGACAAACCTCATCAATAAAAAAATGCAATAAAGAAGGTGCTTTGGGATTTGTCTAGCTGTAGGGAAATAGAGGTACTTAATAATGTTGAATAGCTATTTCCAGTGGCAGATAGGAGGAGTTGCTGCTTCTTATCGGAAAATTGCTAACTGTGCATTATTTTTTTTTAATTTTTTCTTGTTTTCTAATTTCACAGATAAAGAAAGAAATCAGTCATGGAACCATAAAAAAAAAAAAGAAAGAAAAATCTCTTCAGAAGTGAACAAAAACCAGACAAATGCCAAGGGGAACAGAATTTTTAAAAAGAATAAATTTTGTCCAAGCTGTAATTTTGGGAAGGTGTGGAGAACTATTACAAGCAGAGAGCTAAATAATACCCATAAGAGACAGCAAGAAGGAGTAGTCCCAGGTGAAGGTTGGTTGTTGCCAGACGACCCTCTAGGTGAAGGCATTTGGCAGAGCAGTATATTGGAGAGTTTAATACGACTCTGCAGTAGCATCTCTGGTCCGTTGGTAGTTAAACTGCCTTGTTGATCTTGTTAACAGCTTGAATTTATTTTTTTTTTCAATTTCTATAAAAACAATGCTGTTGGTTGTCCTCAACTGTGACAAAATGGTACATGCAGCTCAGCCTGAGGTAGGTGTCAAGAAGGGCACAGAGCAAAGTGTGTATCCATGACCTGTGACTTCCTGTTGTCTTCCTCCTAGCAAATCCAAGGAGGACAAATACAATCCTCTGTTTAAGTGCTGTTAAGCACACCTACAAATTGTGCATCAATACTTCATTCTAAAGGGGTAAAACATATTACAGAATAAAGAAAAATATAGTTTTTATATATATATACATATATATATATATATATTTAGAGGCCATTTCTCTCTATACGGACCTCCACGTGCAAACNTAACAGAATATAGAGAAATATATTTTTTATATATATATATATATATATATATATATATATTAAATTCTGGCCATCAGTTTTGTTTAAGGATCCTGTATAGTTCTAAATTCTTAATCTTAGATGTTATTGGTCATATTCTTTTCAACATTGATATGAATAATCCTGTTTGTTAAAACTTCTGTTCTTATCCCTGTAGAGGTGGTGCTGTGACCACAGCACGACCAGAAATTAGGCATTCCTAATGTTACATTTTTGCCTGCTACAATAAAGTTAATCTTTTAACTATAGAACCTGTATCTCTAAATAAGACTTACACAATTTTGCTTTCATAGGAGTGTTGTACCTGCTGAAGGAAAATGGCAGGTGGTCAGGAATGTTTTGCTTTTCTCTGGTCTTGACACAGGATGATATAAAGAGTCAAAGAATTAAGGAAAAAATAAAGCAGCGTCTTTGCATTTAATAATTGACTAAAAGGACATGAGCTACGCCTGTACATACATCCAATAGGTCAAAAAGAACTCACTTTGGAGTGGATAGGATTCGAGGTACATGTTCTGTACCTTTAATCTTTCTTTGTTAAAGCAAAATTAATCTTTCCTTCTTAAATTTTACCCAAAGGTTACCGTCTGCACCACAGCAGAAGTGTGATGAAAAGTAGAAAAGGCAACAAAAAGGGATATTGAGGAACTGAGCAGGATTGAAAGCCAGCAAGAGTCCTGCAGATATTTAACTTTGCTGTTGATCTCCAGAGGTGCTCCATCCCTGTACATGTTCTACAAGTTCCTGCATTATCCTGGCCTCAATTAATCAGTGAACATGTAGAGGAGCCTTGAAGACAGAGGCAGATGGAGCTGCACCAGTCTGTCCATCACTTTAGGGGGATGTTCTCCTCCTTTTTGGCAGAGGTTTCTTTGAACCAAGCAGTCTCATCCTACTTCTATTTCCAGATTTCCTCTTCTCTGAGGTGGGTGTTTTTGAAGTTTATGTTTTAACGGTCACCAATTGACCTACACTTTCACACAACTGCAAAAAAACCTGTTAATATTACAATGTTATGGGGCAGATATGAAAGCTGCCATTGGAATTAAAATCTATAGCATTCAATGATTTTGAGTGTTGATTAATTCTGTTTATCTGATAATGCCTCTGTATTTCAGAGAGAATTATGTCTTCATTTAAACTTGTCTGAAATACTGAGACTTTATGAATGTTATAACAGATAATTAATGGGACGAGTTAGGAAGCCACTCACTGTTTTCTTGCTAGTTGAAAGCTTCACTGTACCAATTGTTAATTTACCAGACCTCTACAAATATTAAAAGGTTGGGGTTTTTTTTCCCCTGGAAAACACATTTTTTTGGTTACTTTAATTTTTACTACTTTTGTGGTGATTATTAGCAGTAGGCTTCCTTTTGTATGTAAGATAACTTTCAAATATATGACTTTTTAGGTGGCAGGCAATGTTTTTCTGGCTGCCTCACGTTGCTTTGAATTAACTTCAAGTTTTTTAAATCAAGGACTTGAGGAAGGCTGCCCTTACATAAAATAATCACTGATGAAACTACCATTGATTAACTGTTGGGCTTTCATTGATTGCACATTTACAGTTCCACAGGAAGATTTCAAACTTTATTTGTGTAGTATTTCTAAACCATAAAAGAGCATTTGGTGTATTGTATGCATTATGGCATTACTGTCAGATGTAAATCAGGAAGAGAGAAGAAATTTTCTTCCCTTGAAGTGCCAAGAATTTTTATAGACTTTGTTTCAGATTTGCTGAAATAAGTTTTTTACACTATTCTGTTAGAAAGGCTGCATTCCATACAGGTCCCAGTTGGGTGTTGTTGATCTCTGCCATCTGGAAGGCAGCTGGGGGGAGGTTTAAATATGAGCAGAGGAGTATCTGCAAACATGTCCTGTTCAGGTGAAGAACCTGAACACTCACAGAGTCATCAAGGTTGGAAGAGACTTGCAAGGTCGTCTTGTCCAACAGTTCAATGAACATCACCCTTAAAGCACATCCCCAGGAGCCACATCCAGTCCTCTCCTCTCCAGTCCCTCCTACGAGGAGCTGTTTTTCTGAACCTCTTTTTGTCCGTAATGATTTCACATTTATATCAGCTAATCTTGAAAACCTTCTCATTGCAGAACTGCAGCACTGCTGTGTTGAGAGAAGAGAGCAGGTGACCTTTCATACCATTGTTTTCACAATTATCCAATCAAGGTTAAGTCAAGGAGTCCCCTTTAACTCATACCTTCCACATCTGGAGTACAGCTGGCTTTCCTGCATTTTTGAGCCCTGGGCATTATTTTCCTTGGCTCTTTGATTCAGTTAATTATTTTGCAGCCTCCCAGCTATATCCTTGGCTCTTTGTGAACTCATGCTCCAACAGAAGGCCAACATTTTTCTTTTCAGAGGATCAAAAAACATTGTGTAACTAATACATGCAGGATGCATACTAGCTGCTGACAAATCCTGATAGAGAATGGGGTCTTGTACTCCATCCTGGACTTGCAAAACCAAACTTAGTTTCTACCACTTCATTTTCTTCACTTTCATTACAGAAATTCTGCTGGCTTTTTGAGAAGGAGATTATTCCTGTCCTTTGACTTGTGGGCGTAAGCAGAGCTCTCCAGTCTGCCTATTGTTGGAATTAGATCTCACAGACAGACTGCCTCATTAGTGCACTTTCCTAAGGGGACTCAAATATTTTAAGCTCTGCTCTGTTTTAAACACTGCTCTGTTCTGATCCCGTTCTGCTCTGACAAGTGAGCCTTAAAGCCAGCATGGCTGTGCTGACTGCCTGAATCCCAGCCCTTCTCCTCTGCAGGCTGCAACACTCTCCGCTCCAGTTTTAGTTGTGTCAGATCCTTCCCGGCTTGGAAAGAACTGCAGACTGCCCAGAGCGCAGCAGCTGAGCCAGGCTGTACGTGTGAGAGCAGCAGCACAGGGCGCCCTTTATCCCTTCTCTAAATCCACGTTTTCTTCCTCTTTGTGTCATCTTATCCTTGTTCTAGTAATGTCTTTCATTGAAGTTCCACCAATGAAAGCTGATGTACCACCATCTACAAAGGCTACAGTATATTTAATTTTTTTTTTTTTAAATTTCTATTTATTTATTTATTTATTTAGCATTTACTTTACCTTTCTGCTCTTGCTTTTCTGCTAGTGGCCTGCTCTCACAGAGTGCAGTAACAAGGAGCCCGCAGCTGAATGTACTGGAAGGGTTGTGTGGCTGTTTGGATGTGCAGGATGTACTGTGGATGTATTCCTGAAGTAAATTCAGTAGCTTTGACCAGCATTTGGTCATGTTTCTGCTATTTGTGGGGACTGCATTCCCCAGTAGCTTATGCTGGATATGGTTTTTAGTTTTCCTCTCGGGCAGGGATGTGTGAACAGTTTTCAGAAAAGCAGATGATCTATTTAACAAATGAAACATCTAAGTAATTAACAGTATTGTCATAAGGGTATCTGAGATCACATTTAGGTTATTTTGAGATTTCAGATAGATTAGTTTTGGTGGTGATTTTGATAGGAACGTGCATTCATTTGGATTGTTATGTGATGGTCACCTGGGTTGATAACTGGTGATGAAAAGAGATGATACAGGTAGATTAATCCAGGGAACAGTGCAGCACACAGGAGTGAGAAGATACAGCTACAGTTTGTTGTTTTGGTTTTTTGTGGCTTTTTTTTTTTTTTTCCCTAGGAAAAGCAAGAAAAACTGTGAAGTGCAGTTACAAGGAAACAAATAGAGGTGTTGGTTTGCAGAAGATAAATAAATAATGAGCAGCTCCCAGCCACGTGGATTTTATTATTGAAAGAACAGATTTAATATTATTGGGTTGGCTTGAACCCTTTTGTTTCATAATTTATGATAGGACTTTATAGTTAACACTTGTATAAGGAAAAGAATGACAAAGATTTATGACTTTCAAAGCCACTTAACGTATTTTGGCAAATAGTGTGGAGCAACTATCATTTCAAATAATGAAGATGCTTAAATAAGGTAATAGATTATTCCTATTATCATGTTAATGCATATATTTTGCCCAGTAAAGTTGACATGAAATGACAATTTTATCGTAATCTTCTTCACAAAATTTTATTGCTGTAATTTGTAGCATGGTTATAAACTTTTGACTAGGATAGAAAATAGATGCTGGAAGAAACTTTTAAAATCAAATAGAAGTGAGCCTGTTTGCATATATAAAATTATGGTCATATTTTACAACTTTTCTTTATTTGAACATATTGGCTTTGACAGATTGTTAATTTTGCTTTTAGGGTGTGCAATCAAATATTAAAAAATGTTTTTATTGAGGCTGTTATAATCTGAATCTGTTACATGGGGTTGGTAAGTCACGTTTGTCTTCTCAAAGTAGTTACAGTCCAGAGCTGAATTGCTAAATAATATGAGAGGTTTCTAAATAGAGTAATGATTTTATTATTAAAATATATGTGGGAGAAAGCTTAAAATGGAGAGATTATACCTTGCCAAATGCACTTACAGAAGAGAGACATTAATTATCTCTCATAAAATGCCTTTGATTTCTCAAATCTAGCAACTTTAAAACAAAAAGTCTGACATAAGCAGTGATTGCTGCAGCATTTAATTGTTAGTTTCATAAAATATGTGGGAGGTAAAGGAAAAATTGGGCAGAAATACATAGAGAGGACATGGCCTTGAATAACTGAATCTTTTGTTTCACTTATTTCAAAGTATATTTATAGCACGGTTTGCAGTCAGTAACAACAAATGTACTGTATGAGAGAGCATTTGGAATTAATTGCATTAAATAATTACTGTTATATTCTGAATCATGCATGCTTAACCAAGTAACCTGCTTGTATGTAATGATACTCAAGGACTTAACATATATATTCTTAGTTCTCTCAACCTACAGAATTCTTTAGCATTCTACAGTATTTAGTGAAGGCAGTTCCAGAGTGATGCCTATTAAAAATAAATGTTAATGTTTCAGGAAAGTGTAGATGTTTAAAGGTGATTCATGGTTTCTTTCTTTTAAAAAATGAGAATTGTGTACTGCAGGACGAGTTCAGGAAGTATGAAAGCACTTTACAAAGGAAAGAGATTGAGTTTGGTGTAAAATATTAAAGCTTTATACTGACAGATCTGTTTTTATTTAAATTTTTATTGAATTTTTTCTTTGAAGTAACAACAAGAGACACATACTGTTGGCAGATAAACGATGCTGTGCTGAATGAGTGGCTACTTAACCCTAGAACTGTCAGACACCATTATTTTCAATGTCAAGGAGCTGGAAAGCTTTATGCAATGTTTTCTGTTCTTCAAATTAAATTGGTCAAATTTCTGTTCTTTTATACATTTCTATGCCACAGCTACATGTGATATCCAGACTAGCTCAGCAGGGAATGCTGAATTTGGCTCTAGACCTGCTTACAACATGAAGTCAAATTATGCTTCAGGTTATCTTGAAAGCTCAAGCAGCAGAGCCTGAAGCACCGATTTCTTCTCCTTTTGCTCTGAGCTTTAAAATATTCTAATATCTGAAGCAGAGATGCTATTGTCCTAATTAATAAATATAACAATGTAAACATCTCTCAAGAACACAGTGTATGATTTAATGAGTGCAAGGATTTGCAATATGTGGGATTCTACTTCCATAGTTGATATTTACCCATTATAATTAATTTAAGGGCATATCAGTATTTTAAATTAGGGGTCGTCATTAGGTACATTTCTGATGATTTGTATCACAAAAGGCTTGTGCATTGTTCTTGCTTGTATTTTCAGGTTTGACGGTGCATGGAGGTTCTCAGATACCTGACAAACAGCCCCAGATAGGCTGGAAGGGCCAATGTCTTTGAGTGATGACAGTCTCTATCATCATCATTCCAATGAAAAATTGTTACATTTGACCAAAGTGTGGATCAACACTGCCCCAGTGCTGTACTGTGCTTTTGGATTCTGATTTAACATTCATTTAGTTAGTATAAAAAGAATTGATAAGGAAGCTACGACACAGAGAACTCAGAATTTGCTGTGCGTTAGGATCATGGGATCAAAGGATAACTGTGCTTACAAGGGACCTCAGGAAGTCATCTAGTCCAACCTCCTGCTCTAAGTGGGGTCAGCAATGAGCTCAAGACTTCATCCAGTCTGTTCTTGGAAACCTTCCACAACAACCCCTCGAAGCAGCCTCAAGCAGTCATTGCTTGAGTGTCCTCCTGGCACCAACACCACACAGTGCCTGATCAGTTCAATGCATTAAAAATGCATTTGATCATTATGTGATCATGAGCTGATTCAAGCCATTTTCTGTATGTGCAGATTTTTCCTCATACTGCTTTTTTTGTGTTTCCAACCATATGGTTTTAGCCATGAAATCTCATTTTTCTGCAATATATAGACTTAAGCAAGAGATGTTTTCTTTGCCTTCATACACTGAAAGGAGATTTTTTAATATATAATTTTTATATAATTGAGATAACCCCCCAAATTCTATTCTTGATGCTTTTAAATAGGTAGAAATAAAATGGAATAGTCCATGTATCTGTCATTTCACACAACCTTGTAATCTTTGAGTGTTACTCAGGAGCTTACATCAACTCTTCTAGGCCTGATATGAATTTTGGGAAAAAATACATGGGTGTGTAGCTTAATTTTTAATGTTGAGTCTACCTTGGTTATCACTTCTGAGATCATAGCATTGTGCATACAGAGAAAATGATGGTTTTGCAGAAAAGGAGCTGGGGGTTCTAGTGAGGTTTTGAGTTCAACAGGTTGAACATGAATGGACAGTCAAAAAGGTCTTGGCTGTACAGAGAATTTTGGGTGTAGGCCTTAACAACCTGCTTTAAGTGGCCCTGCTCTGAACAGAAGTTGAATTAGAGACCTCCAGAGGTCCGTTCCAAACTATACTGATCTATGATTAGTGGATTTTTGTAGCTATTACTAAATGATACTAAACTAGAAGTAAAAAGAATCTTAAACTCTCTCCTGTCTGGAAATTTCTAGGATGCTTTGTCAAACAGTCAGGAGCTGGTAAATGCGGACTTTTAAAGGCTTCTTGAGCACGAGTCACCTGAATAAATGTAAGGTGCTTGTACTGGAAAGTTTCTACATTTAAGCTTGTCATCAAGGCTCCCTTTGCACTGAGGTGAGACCTGTCAGTACAGTCTCTGGAGTTGCCTGTGTTTAGATGAATGTCTTATGCTTTAAATTCCATTGGTCTTATTGATACATCTCCACTGACTGCTTTTGATGAAGACAGACAGTTAGATGACATGAATTAGACCATTTTTCTCTTCTATTTTGGTATGCTTTGACACTTTTTGGGTTTTTTTTTAAGTTCTGTATTCAAAGGTCATGCATTCTGTGAGCTCTGCTCTATTAGTCCTACAGCAGGTGAGTTGTAAGCTCCTTTGTTAAAGGTTATGATTTACTTTACTTGACTGTAAGTAAATGGGAAAAGGTTTCCTTGTGTTGCTTGATACATTGAAGGCCCACTCATGAAGATTTTTTAAAGTAAATATATTAGATGTGATGCCTGAATCTGATGCATTACCACTGGATTGTAATAGAGAAGGGAGAGCACAGGAGAGACTACTTCCTCAGTGCTCATTGCCTTAATATTCTCTTTTCTCTGTGACACTATGAATGCAATGTCAATCAAACTTAATGAAAATGCAGACTTTATTTTGTGAGATAGAATATGTATGGCCACACACTTCAAAATTCATTGCAAAGATTTTGCTGGGTTGGACTGCAAAAATATGAGAGAGATCATCACTATTCCTTTAGTATTGACAAATATTTCAGTACTTGTGTTCAAGTGTATATCATGGGAACCTTCAAGAGGATTACTGATATTAAAATCATTTAGTATATTTTTGGATGATGATTCATTCTATCAATCATTCTCTGTCCCTTATTTCCTTTTTGCTCACACCAAGCAGTCATTCCACTCCTCTTTTGAAGAGTAAGTTCAAGAACACAGTCCTTTTACCCTGAAGTTCTATGATTATCTTCTAATTTATCTTAAAATTATCTGATCAAAAGCACTGCATAAATTCTTGTCATAAATCCCCACGTTCTCTCTGCTCACATCCTTTGTTTACTTCCCAAGAAGAAAACTCATAACATCAGTGAAATGATGAGAGAGGATGAGTTTTAAGACCTTGAGAAATCAAGACAAAACCATGAAAACTGCATTTGAGCAATCCCTGTCAGCTTCATCACCTGTTTCCATCCCAGTGGCAGAGAGTACTAGAGTACTAGTGACTGGATTGCAAGCTCGTGGAAATCAGTGGGTTGTGTTTGCTCTGAGAATTATTTTTCAATGAAGCATACTCAGGTAACAAGTGTGATGGGGTGGTAAGAGCACCAGTGCATGTACGGTGTGGAAATTGGTGGGCAGTGGCCACAAAGAAGTTCCAAAGCTGATGAGGAGAGGCTCTTGCATGGTCAACTTCCCATTCCTCATACCTGATTTGCTCTTTTTTTTTTTTTTTCTTGTTATCAAAACTAGTGGAAAAAAAATAATTGATGATAAGTGCTTGCTTCAACCATTTTACTACTTGAGCTCGTGACAGAATTTTCTTTGCTACATTTTCTAAAGACCTGATTTACTCTGTAAAATGGCGAAATGTTCTGCAAACACTGCAAAGGCAGAGTTGTGATAGTTGTGTGTCGTGCCTGAACAGCAGGAAAGGAGGAAACAGGTGCTAAACAGCAACAATTAGCATATGTATACCAACTGATGAGGTGTTAAACACAGTCTCATGCAGAGGTGTCAGAACCCTGGCCAAAGGATCTGTTATACCCTGTTATGTGAAATCATACAGATGATATAAACCACAATGGAATATAGAGGGCTTCAAACACCAAATGTCCTGGTCACAATCACAACCACTCCTTTCCCAGGACGTGTGTTTTCAGGAGATTTGCAGTGTGTGTACATTCAGAACCAGTGCATTTCTCGACATGGTTTATTTTGGAATGATGGCTTCATTGTGTGCTATGCCAGTGTAGCCTTAAATTTCGGTGTCTTTTTTTTTTTTTTTTTCCCATCACTTCTATCATTTTCTGTGTGATTTTCTTTTTCTTTGCTTGCAGTAGAAGCTGGAATGCAAGATTTAGTGCTCTTAGTTTGAATTGTTGTCGTGGTCTGCTGCTTTTCACACTCTGAAATTATCAGGTTCTATTAGAGACTGTGATCTTCTTTTTCATTTTTATGCCATATATTCTTTATGATCATTTAATGAATGCACTTAACAGTAATACATGTGAATCTGATAGTCATGCATCTTTCATGATTTTTTCCTTCAACTTTTGCTTTCCATTTCATGCCCCAGGCATGGCTTGAACTTTTTTCCTTTCTATTATCAATATAACTTTCATTGTCTCAATTTTCACTTTGTTGTCTTCAGGATAACTGAAGAATTCAGTCCCCAATAGAAGAGCTTTCTACTTTTGACTATTAGTATTTACTTGCATGTAATATCCAAGTATTTTTAATTGCAATAGAGTAAAAAAATATTATTAAAATAAGACTGCTTTTATTCTTTGTCCCTCTTCCTTTCTCTACCTTTTTTTTTGATAGTTTGGTGAAAAGTGGTACCACTAGAAACTTCCAGTCACCCAGAAGGTCACTGGGTGTGTTATTACGCGAGCTGTTCTCACAGAGAGACCTATAATGAAGGGTTCTTCATTAAACTCTTCCTCTTCCCAGCCCCCATTTGACAGTGTCCCCTTGCACAAAAGCCATTTTCCTCTAATCACCCATTCTTTACTATTGTTATATAAACAAATGGTTGTAAAATACATATTTCTTGAATGAATATGTGATTCTCTGCTGAAAAATAATCAAATGTCTAAATGTGAAGATCAGTGCTTGAAACAGTCTTATCCCATTTAATCTTGTCAGACCTTGCTTTGTACCCAAGTAAAACATCCAAGTATGTTCTGGTGCTCTTGATAATCTCCAAGTTATCTTGCACCACGGTGGCTTTGCTGCCATTTTGACTTCACAGCATTTTGAAGAGGTTCCCAAAGCTGTATAACACGAGGTAGGCTGAAAAATGGAAGACTCCCTGTGAAAACTGTGGGATACCAGCCAACATTCTACTTTAGATCATCTATTAATCAAATGCATTATCCAGTGTATTGTCAATTGCACTCTAATCTTATGATAAAATATTACAGTTACGACTGTAGTAAATGAGAGTATAATAAAGTTTAGAAGTAGGAATGGTGCACTGCTCAACATAGTTCTTTTCCACCCTAAATGGAAAGCAAATATTCTTTATTATATTCTTTATTCTTTATTGTATTTTGTGTATTTCAATCAGCCCATTGTAAATAGGCTGATTCTGGTGGTGCTGAGCTTGTTCGTGTCTCCCTGAATTTCAGCACCGTGACCGAGGCAACGGCACTTCCATAATGTTTCAGTGACTGGTTATTCCTAGTTGGCAACAGTTCAAGAAACTTTTCAGCATCACCTTTTCCCCATTTGCTCAACCATGGCAAGAAGGCATTTAAGGAGCAGACAGATGCAGTTCTTTAGACCTTGCCATGCTTGAGCATGAGCCTCACAGCGAGGCAGCTTAACCCGCACGGAAAGGGTGAATTTTATTTGACTTTACACTGAGCTACAGCCTCAATATGGAGCTCATATCTCAGAACCAGGGGTGTGTGTTTGGAGGGGAAAATGTGAACTAGCATATATGTAGACTTCTTTTTTTTCCATTATTTTAATTTTTTAAGATTTTTGTATTTGATGAATGAGCCATTCATTAACGTGAGATTGCCACGTTCCTGGCTGATTTACCAGGTAGTAACTGAGAATTCCAGAACTGGAAGCATATTAGGTTACAGAACCTTTATATAAATCAATTCTTATAAAATTGTTTCAAAAAAATTCTTTCCTGTAGATTCAAAATTAATTACCAGCCTTCCAATTAATTAGATTTCTGAAAATATGGTGAGGTGGGCAAATTGTGCTGTACTGTATCACATTAAACCTAAGTGATTTAACTGCTAAGTCTCATGTGAAAGAGAAAACTGAAACAAAAAAAAAAAGCAGGAAAGGTATATGCTACTTGTCTAAAATAACTTATTTCCTTTATTTAAAAAAAATTACTTGTTGACTTTCATGGTCCTTGCAGTACTATGAGGGCTAGGATTTAAAGAAAAGTAGACAATATTTTTATTCTGCACCATGTTCCTCTTTTTGTTTAGATTGTTAGTAAATAATGTGGATAATCAGGATTAGCACATTTCCAACATGGCCTTGAAGCCTTGCTTATGAGATGGGTCTGGGATTTTGGAAAGGGAAGGAGCACCAGATGGTATTCATTAGTGTCCACTCAGATAATAGCAGAACCAGTCATTGCCAGGAGGTCTTGAGACATTAAATAATAAATCTTCCTTGTTACCGTGTAATTAATTGTTAAAATGTTAAGTGAGGTCTCATTGGATGCTTTAGATGAGATTCAGAACATGGGTAAAAGAGTTTGTGTGTTTTCTGCCAGTTACTGCACAAAGTCTTGACTGGTGGATGGCTGAAGTGAACATTTGAGGCATCTTACAGAGGATTAAATAAAGGTAATTACCCTCCACTGTGCATTGGTGTTTTGGGATACCCTCCCGTACAGTGAGAAGCAGGCTGCAGTTGTGAAGCCCTTAACCCCTCTTGGAAGGGAATCTGTCAGTAGGAGCTTCTGTAGCACAGCCTCTCTGTACCAGTGCAAGGTTTAATATCTCATTTTTTCCAGTAATAGGTCACTTTGTTCCCACACATGTTAACCACAAAGTTCATTTTCTTTTTTCTGGTTGCGTTAGTGACACAAGGCAAACTTCCCAACAAATGTAACTGACTAATGTTCAAAATCTGGTGTGAGGGAGTTGAATTTTCATAGCTTAATTAGTGTCAGCAGGTTGCCAATTAATTAATGGAATTCTTTTGTGCTATCTCCAGCTGTATTTAATTAGACTGGTTTTAGAGGAGAGAAGGCTGTTGTATGAATTCAGCTAGGTGACGAAGCTTTTTTTTCAAAACTTGTGCTTTGCACCTTGTTAAAGGCTTTTTTGTCCTTTCAAATTCTAAATTCTTCACATTCTGCAAATGAGGACAGTGTATTCTGTCAGCAAATAAGTGGTTAGCAAGGTTATTAGCTTTGTGATATGACATGGAAGTATTTCTCGATTACAGTGTTTTAGACACACCGTTGAAGTTCATGAGAAAAAAAAAACCAAAACAACAGTGTGATTAATTAAAAATGTATTTGTTAAGATCCAAGCTAGATACTGGCATAATCCAGCCTAATGATATGGCATTTTAGAAGAGGTCTGTATTAAATTACAACAGTGAAGACCACATCTTTACTTATTTTGTCAATTTAAATGACTTAAAAATATATAATCTAAAAGTAATGGTCCATGAGTTAAAGTTTTGCACAAGTCAAGTCTTGTTAGAAACATCTGACTATTTATATTTTTGATATATAGGAACAGAATTTGTCTCTTACGATAAAGTGAACTTTTAGTATCTCTCCATAGTTCATAGTTGGCTTTCCAGTTACTCCCAGCGGACCCATATTTAATGTAGTGATTACTGTCGACTTTGCTTAAAATAGAAAATGTATTTAAAACAAACAACAATAAAAAAACCCACAGCAACAAACAAACAAAAAACCAGAACCAAAATTACAGAAAATTAACTAACCAACCAAAAAACACCAGAAGAAAATAAAATGTAGGAACTTTTTAATCTTGGTAATAAAGTAACAGTGATGATCAGAAACATCTTTCTTTTCTTAATTTTCTAACTTGTTGACAAATATAAACAGCAATAATCTGCATTTTACTCTTTCATATTTAAACCCCCTTTATGGTTATTCAAAGTCACCATAAAAGGAAAGGCCCACTCTGGGCATTGATTAAAAATGTGGAAGATTCCAGCATGTCAGTGGAGAAAAGATTTCAAACATTAGCAAAAGGCATCATTTTGTCCAAATTCAGTCCTTGAGAGCCATTTTCAAGTGCAAGAGTACTTAACTCCATTTTTTACTGAAAAGTGATAAAGAAATAGGTGTGAGTAAAAATATAACTCTGCGTTTACAGCAAATAAAATTTAAGGTGTTGCTTTATTTCTTTCTCCAGACTTAACTGTGCATCACTGCCCTCTGAACTGTGAACTAGGAGTGGAGATATTTATCCAGCTGACTGCCTCCAGAGGCCAAACTGAGCCCTTAATTTGACAATCACACAAACGGCCTCAGACCAGGATTCAGATATCACATATAGAGTGTCAGAACACAAGTCTGCCTGTGCCTGGTTACACATGCATGGAGAGATACCAAATTAGAATGGCTTTAAATGGTTCTGCTAAAGTGTTTAATCTGTTTTTAGGAAAAAGTGCCATTCCTTTGTAGAAAGTGTCTTTACATATTTATGTATCAACGTTAATCTCCGCAAGATTATGCCAAAACATTATTGTTTAAAAAGCATGTGCACAGCTGGGAGCAGCTATTTGCTTCCCGTGTTTTTTGTGATGATCTTGTCAGTTCATCATAGAGTTCCTTGGGCATCTCCATCCAGGTGCACTCAAATTGCAGTCACTGCAAATTATATCCTTACCTTGGCAAAGCCTCCTCCCTTCTGTACCAGCATAAGAGCTCCAGCCAACTAGAAAATACACTCCACTGATTTTTTTAAATTAAACAATACAAGCATTTAAGATATTATTTATATCTCTTAGCAAGGAAGAGTAATGGAAGGAACACCCTGCATGACTGAATCCGGTTTCCTACTGGTGCAATCAGGCATAAGAAAAGGATTGTAAAGTAAATTGATCAAGATACATCTCAAAAGCAGTTAAGATCTTTATGTTGACTCTGCTGCTTCAGAATGCTGGAATGCTGCTCCAGAACAACACAGCCCGAGGAACTTTCATTTCACTTTAATTTATTGGTATACTCATTGACCTTCCTTTAGCTTACTACTGGGAGGATTCAAGAGGATCATTGCAGTTCTTACATAGCTGCTTCTCACGTAAAAACTTCAATTTTAAGCCCCTTTAATGTCTCTGTCAAGTTATGTCCTTCTGTGTTGAAAAACGTGAAGGAGCAATGTGAAAATGGCTGAAACAGAAGGATATGTTTTAATTCCTCCCTATTGTTCACTACAACAAATGCTGTCAGAGCTCCCTCTCAAGTGTTAATTTACAGAGCCCCTAAAAGCCATTGTTTTCAATTAGGTAATAAAATCATTACTTTTGGACTTAATTCAAGAGCCACGTGTATGTAAACGAAACACAACTTTCAGGTAATGTTCATCACTATTTCTATAACGTTGGCAGTTCTTCATTTGCAAATGGTGTTGTGATCACAGGTAAGCTGATGCATCTCTGCTGACTACAACTGAATTGATCTTGCTTAGGCCAGCATTTAATTTGGCTTTCTGCTGCAAAGGTCTAGGAACAGAGTAGAGTGCTAATAATGTATCCACTAAATCTGTTCTTTATAGTTCAGTGGGGAGGTAGTTGACTATTTTATTGTGAGAAAGACTTATACTTAAAAGTTAAAGAGGCAGTGATAGCTTTTAGGCCTAACATTTAAGTAAAATCCACCTCTTGGCATTTATTTTTTTTTATGTTAGAACTTTATATGCTCTAGAAATAAAGGCTTATTAATATATACCTAGTTAGAGAGAGAGGTGACTTATCTAAGTACAAATTTTGTTCTCATTTTAAAATAGAGTTGAATCTGAAAAGCTGTATGGCTTCTTAGAAACCTTGTTGGGTTTTTTCAGAAAGTTTTAGAGCAGAATTACTCAGTGCTGTCTGTGCCTGACGCTGCCTTTATTAGAGTGACTACGAGGTTATGTTTTCGGATCTCAGTAAAGATTATGGTGGTTGTTTTATCTTTATTACTAAGTCATGGAGTGCTATTTCATTCCCTGCATTTGGGTATTATGCAGAAAAAACTGTGAATTAAGGGGGAGCCAAACTGGAGTTTTCTGGATAAAACAAAGCTTTTTTTTTCTAAATGAGGGAAAAGCAAAAAATCTGTAAAGGGAAAAAATCTGTTAATGCTTCAATTGTGAAGAGCTGCTTGGATATATAAACATATTAAATGTCTTTCCAGATGGTCACTGCTTTCCCCTGCTATTTGCATGTCTTACTTTGATTGTCCTACCTACAGCAGTGAAATAAGAGTGTGTAAAGGTCTGAGACAGAGCATTTCTTCATAATAAGATCTAGCTGAAGTAATACAGCTCACAAAAGCAAAATAGGATAGGGATTCACTTAAAGGGCTGTGTCTCGGAAGGCTGGGTCTTTTTATTGGTAATATTTACATCACAGATTATTTATTTCATTTGCAATCCTGTCTGCTGGGTTGGCAGTGTGTATAAAATGTGCTCATAAACTGAGAGTCCAGTTACTTCCCAGCCACCACACTTGGTGTATCAGGACAGATGGCTCCATATTATCTGTATATTGCCTATTTTAATCTCTGAATCAAACATAAATGCTGCTTTTTTAGCTCCTATGAGATTAAGTGTGTTAATTCAGGTTTTTCTTCTTGATAGGGACTTCACTTTTGTGCATGGTCATAACTGCAGTGCTAGGTTTCCTTATCATATCCTGTCTTATCTTCCTCAACATTGATATTTTGACTTCATCATTACCACTAAATGGCAATGTACAGTAATATAGACTTGAGCAGGTCATCAGTAATGTTCTTAAAGGGATTTTATGAAATTTTGCCAAACTAAGTCAAACAAAAATTTAAAAATGGTAATAGGATTGATGTTTAATATACAAAAAACCAAATTCAATAACATGCCTTCTAAATACGAAAAAACCAAAAATCTTCGGTTTAATGCTAGAAAATTCTCAGAAGTTAAACTGGAATTTTATGTACGTGGCCTCTTATGAGTTACAGCTTTACCACAGGTGGCAGAGTTTCAAACCAAAAATGGAAGCAAATGCTCCCTCTCTCTGCAGTCTTTTATACATATTGGTGACAACCATGTGATAAACTGGATTTTTTTGTGGTAAACTGTTCTTTCTTCTGCATGTCCTGGATAAATTCTGCGCAAAACTACAAATATAAAAAATTTCTGAGTGCTGCCAAAAAACAACTTCTGTCTTTTGAGTGTGATTATGAGTGGTTTTCTTCCTCCAAAATATAAAATCTTCTTCTCAAATGTCACACAGACTGTTTGGTCTTTTAGCTCCAAACCTGTCACATTTATATTTTCTTCTACCTGCTGAGATTCAGGCTGTCAGACTTTGCAAATATGCTCAAACAAATGAAAAAGAAGCCATATAGAAAAGACTGCTTATTGAAGAAAGCAGATCAGGAGAATCACACCTTTAATCTGACTGAAAGACCCACATGAGAGGCATTTTACATTAGTATCAGGGTACTGAACTGTCTAAAACTACAGAAGATTGCAGTTCTATCATCTGCACTGGAGAAGTATGAAAAAATAACAGTAAAAGTGCTTTACTCTATTTCTAAAGTGCTGTTTGGCAAACAGTGGTAGTCAGACTAAAGCTGTTGAGATGCACTATTTCCTCACTTTTTTTAGCCCAACTGGTTCACCAGTTTTCAGTTTACTGCTCAGTTTCTCTCTGGAGAAGAGGTGGGGGATGAATCCCCGCGGGCAGGAAGAACTGGACAAGAACAGTAACTCTGACTGTTCCAGGCTGTTCCTGGTCAGGCTGTTCCTCACCTTCTCATGGTCCCCCTGCTTCTCTGGGCTCTTCAGCATCCTGCACATTTCCTCCCAAAGGTTTTCCTGCTCTTCATACATATTTTCTCACTGGTACCTCCTCTGCTTCCGTCCCCGTGGAGATGAGCTCGGCAGAGATGCGGTGCCCTGTGGGGATTTTTAACGGTACATTTTCGTGTGCAGGTGCTGGAGATGATAATTCTGCTCTTTCAGTGGCTTCTGAATGGAGACACGTAACTTTTAATAGTGCCTTCAGCAAGTTTTCACTGGTTACAGTGTTATGAGAAGGATGAATTGCTTCTGAGCTTCGGAAAACAGGTGCCTTTTATTTTTTTGGCATCTGGTCCTCCAGCTTGGAGCCAAAGTGCTGCGGACTCATCTATCTGGAAAAAGGGAATATGTGGTGATGTAATAAATAAGGCAGTGCAGATCTAGACATAAGTTTTATGATTTTTATGCAGATGAGCACTAACCTGTGTTTCATGAGTCATTAATACCTCAGTTCTGAAGACCTGCTCGTGTGACTTAATTATGCATATATGTATATATAGTCTTAATCTTCTAAAGAAGGAAAGAGAAAAAGGAGGTTCACATGACATATATAACTTGGGATCATCTGAAGTGGCACAGAGAGGTTCTTGTGCACAGACTCCACCTTGCAAGGCTGGAGTGGAGGGGTGAAAAATGGAGGGGCTGCATCTTTGGGAGCATTTGCTTTTGGTTTCATTAATAAGCCCTTTCAATTTACAAGACAAGTTTCAAAGGTTATTGAAAGAAAATGTTGATCCTGATTTGTGGCTGCTGACTAAGTAGATTTCTGTCTGTGTATTGAAGTTTCCATTAGTGTCAAATTTCTAAATTTAAATTTTATAGCCAGCATAATTTGTCCCTGAGAATTCCAGTCAGTTCATTGTAACAAATAAAATCACAGGAAAATAACTTTGCTTTTTCACAGATCACAGATTATTGAATTGGTGCTTTAACATGGAAATTTAGCATTTAAGATGTATGTTATTACTGTCATTTTTGCTGTAAAGAAGCTTCTCAAAAAGTCCTTTCACTTTAAAACTGCCTAAGTGCTTTACACTACACAGAATAAGGTAAATCTAACTTTGAACTATTGAACAGCAGGACAAAACCTGCCCATTAATAGACCGAGGAAATGATTGGGAGAAAAACGGAGTAGCTGAGTTTAGACAAACTTGTACTTTTTTCTTAATGAGCAGTTTAACTGCCAATTGATTGGTCATTCAGCATTACAGTAAATGGTCAATGAAATATATAATGATGCAAGACTGCACTTTAACAAGTCTAAATCTTGCAGCAATCAGGAATGCTTAAGACAGAAAAATACAGACAGAGCAAATTTCTCTCTGTGTTTAATTTAAAAAAAAAAAAAAAGAAGCAGTAACAGCCGTTCAGGCAGGTAATCTATGGTATTCCTTATCGTGGTGGTGGCAGCCTTGCTCATGAAATTTCCGTTATGTGCTTTTGTCTTTTGATTGTTTATTTCATGCCACAGGATTTTTTACTGTTGGATTTTAGTCAAACCTGACTGCTAGAGAATGGCTGCGTTCTTGAGGTCTTGAGCTCACAAATCTCTATGGACTTGCTTACTGTTATATCTGGGAGCTCGAGGCAGATATTCAAATGGATGAAACTGAGAATGTTTGTGTGAGTTGCAATATTAATTCCTATATTAACACTTTAGTTGGACTAAGACTGAAGGAAGGGGAGAATTTATAATTTTATAAATGAAAAAAACCACAATTAGGTATCAGAAGGAAAACTTAGATCTTAATCAAGTTAAAATCAGAGCACACCACTGTGTTGTTTCTCAGGAAAACCATGCTACCAAGCAGTCCTTTGGCCGGTGACATTTGCTAGTGTGAATGAGAAATAATGGTAGAACAAACAGGGGTTTTTTTTCTTTTCTTTGCATGGGGTGTAAAATGCGCCGTTATAGGCAGCTGTCGGTGCGAACGGGTTAGCATTTACCCAATTGATGATGTGTGAAAATAGACACCCAACAGCAGTGCTGGAGTGGAAAGGGAACAGTCTCCAAAGAGCAGGGCTCAGGTAATGTTTACCCCTCTCTCCCGATCGGTGCTCTGGCGCTGAAGACACTGTTTGGAGGGTTGTTAAATATTTGACTTTGTGACCTCCCCTTTCAAGTGAGAAGGGAAATAGAAAGGTTCAGTTTGACATCTCTCAAGAGATCAGGTGGAATAATGGGCACCACTTCCCTTTTTTGATCCCCAAGTTAAAGAAGAAACTTTTTTCCCCTAATAACTTGCAGTCAGTGAAGTTGCCACTCTCCGCAACGTGACCTAATGATCCCGGGAGGCCGAGAGAGTCATCACACATCACATACATAGAAAAGCAGCTTCTGACAGGAGACAGGTGAGTGACTCTGATGCATCTTCCATTGACAATTTTGATGTTCAGGAAGGCTCAGATTTCTGGGCACTATCTACTGATTTCTGGGCAAATTTTTCAATGGGATTGGAAGGACAAGAGAGGTTCTGTCTCCCTGCAGTCTCATGGATGAGTGCTGTACATGAACAGCCCAACCACCTCTCACAGCAGGTGAAAATAATGGATTTAATATTCAGGTTCTCTGCAAAATGTACAGAGGAGTTTGGAAATTGCAGTATTAAACAAACTAATTATGATAGCATTAAAAACTCTTCTGCATGCACAGCTTTAATTAAATTTGATTTTGTACCTCACAGAACTGTCTCTGGGCTTTGTGAAGAGTAGTAATTCTGGCATTGATTAAGACTGAATGTGATTAACATTAATTATTGATTAAACTTCCCCATATCTTCATATAGTATCAAAGAGAGATTTATTGATGAACTCTGAAAGGTCTCACAACTGCGGTTATTATGCTGTAATTCCTTCTGGCTACAGCTTAAGTGGAGCATTCACAAGATATCTTTATTCTTTTGGAAACTGAGTGTGAAGTCCATCTCCCAAACATTATCAGCTCAGGCACTTTAAATATTCTTGAAATATCTAACTTTATTGAAACATAAGTTTGTGTAGTGGGGTTTTGTTTGGAATTTTTTTAGGCATGAGAGAGGAGAGAGTGAAGGAATGTAGATCCTAGATTAGGACACTAACCTGAGATACCGAAGAAGCAGTTCTAATTATACATCTGGAAAAGAAAATTCCACAACCTTTCAGGCAGTCTTGTGGCTCTCTGTTAGTATTAGGCCTCTAATGTAGTGTCTCAGTTTTTTAACACCTCGCTGGTGTTAAAAAAGAAAAGAAAGACAGCCCTGGAAAATGCTTTGCCTTTGACAAATCATCATATTGCAGCAAAAAAAACCAAATTTAAAATGATTGTATGAATTAATTATGCTTGAGTAAGAAAAATACTATAAAATTGATCTTCTGGACCTTTGGGAATTGGAATGATTGTTACATTGGATTGTTAATTATGGAAGTCTATTGCAGAATTCTGCCTTCAAATAAATTTTCATCAATTGTAATTTTTCAAGGGAAGTGAAACAACAATTTACGACTGTCAGATTAATTGATCTACCTATTTATCAAGTATCCCACAGATTTGGTAAACATTCAGATGAAGTCTTCTGAATGAAAAAACAGCAATAGTTCTGTTAAATAAAGGATGATACAACAGTGGGACAAAGAGGATGTTGCTTTGAAAGGATGACTGTATGACCAGTGCCGCTCCAGGCACCAAGATGTAGATTAGAATTGCAGATCCAAGCAAGAGGGTATGGATGAGGCACAGCTCAGAGGGAAAGAAACATCCCTTGCCTTATTGTGTCCCTTACTTTGGAGTGGTATTCATGACCCTTCCTAGGCTTTGTACAGGGAACTCCTTTCCCAAATTGCTGAAATTCGAGAATGTGAATGTCCTCCACAAATGGGAATAAACATACAGCGAGGAATTTTGGTCTGTTTTCCAAGTGTTAATTTTCCTGCTCTTTGGATGGAAAAAACCACCAAACTTATTGATTTTGAAGTTGGCTTGTTTGTTTTTCCATGTGAAAAGCCATAGAGACAGAGAAGAAAGGTGGCTCTAACCAGCACGGTGTAAAGCAGGATGATTATCATTTTTCAAAGTACCTAGATAATGTATTATTTCTTTGAGAACAAGTGTATCAGCACTGGCAAAACACAATGTACTTGCTAACACCATGGAAGGTCACCAGCATACAGCTGTAACCGCTGAGTTGTGGTATTATTTTAATTGGGTTTTGCCCACAGATCTGCATGATCAGTTCACAAAACATGCCAGAGAACACGTGGCTTTGACACTAAACCAGACTCCCTACACAGCACAATTAAAGCTGGGGTTAATCCCAGTTTAGGACATGGAATTTTGCAACAGCTCGTGGACAGACACAGTTGGACACTTGACACCGAATACTTGCAGTCAATTATTCTTTATTTATATTTAAGGTACACAGAGAAAAGCAGTGTAGGCATGTGTGATTTGACCAAACCGGGTCATTGAGTTCAGAACTGAGGCATTCAGAGGGTGAATTAAATGTGCACTGTATTTTCTCCAGTTTTTTGCCTCTGTCCCACAGGGAATGATTGATGTGCAGAACTCACATATAAGAAGAAAAATGTTTGCCTTTACTTTGGATTCATCTTTGGAAATTGAATAGCAATCCCACATTCACTTTTCCATATCCACACCAGCCCAGGCTGTAGCAAGTTCCTTCTTTTGTGCTTTTCATTTCTCTGTTGCACAATGAAATTTCTATTTTTTTGTGCTCCTGTTTATCTGGAGCTTTTGATCATGTTGAGTTATTTCAGAAGTAGATGTTAAGCAGGTGTGTTGTAGGGTTTGTAGTAATATTTCAGGTAAAGAGAGTGTTTTTGAATCTGACTTTATAACATCAAGGGCAAGATTCTTTGCATGAAATCTGTAGACAATTATTTTATATTTTTATAATTGGTTTTAATAATTCTATAAATAGAATTGTATTAAAAAAGTGTTGAGGGTTTTTTTTACAGATTTTTTTCTCAAATCTTCTGCAAGCTGACAATAAAGAATAATGTTTTACTTCCCAGCATTTCTGACTTTATTTTCCATGTCAGCATTACAGCATTAGCCATGTTACTGCAGTTGTGTCATTCTCTAATTTATTTTTGAGCATTCTGTAGACTACAGAAATAGATCTTTTCATAGTAATAGCACATCTGTATGTTTACGTAAAGGGCTCCAAGTGAATTATTTTTCCTGATACATTTTCGTGTACATTTAAAACAACTTTTATACTCTGAATTCGAGGTGCCTTTACAGGAAAGGCATAGTGAAAATTCATCAATTCTGTTTCTGGTTTCTTTGTTTCCTACAGCTTTCTGTTGTTAATTTGGGATGTAGCTTTTGGTTATCCATGTAATTAATGAATAAATGATGTCAAGTAATTTGCCAAGTTAAGACACTCAAAGACAGGAATTCTTAATAATAGTAATTTCCTAAATTATGTGGCCACTATTTATAAGTAGAGATAGAAGTGCAGATGAGAATAGAGGAGATGAAGGATTCTCTGTTAGGGAATAGCTACAAATAATGAGATAACACTATCTGATGGCTTAAAGAATTACTGTGTTAATCTATGTCCCTCTGAGACAGGATTTTTATGTCTCCCAAGGTAAGCAGTGTTATATCTGATATGGACTTTGCAAGAATACCAGAAAAAAAATACCTCATTCGGGCAGTAGCATGTTCTCAGTCACAATGTGCAAAGGGCAAAATCTCAGGCACTCTGGGTAGCTGGGAGAAGCACAAGATGAAATGTGTGTGCAAGGTGAGGTAATGCATCAGTTCACTCTTGAAGAGCCCCTATCAGGGGTTTGTGAGCAGTGCTACGAGCCCACAGGTATTCCAGAAGGGAATACCAGCAGTCTGCAAATCCACAAGCACAATGTGACAGATTTAACAGGAAATGTAAAGCACTTTCTCTTAAAAAACCTCGTGTGAGGTGGAAAGCATGAAGGTATCAAATATTTTAACTGTTAAAAGCTCTAGGGAGTTGATGTTCGTAGGCAGGCTCTTTGTGTATCAATGAGTGGTTCAGATAAAGGAAAACCAGAATGGACAGGTTTAGCTTGGAGACTTGGAAATAATTATATTCCAACCAGTCTTAAGAAGGAACATAGAGATTGTATTAACAATGGATCATGACATAGATTCTGGCACTTAGATGTAACTGTTCATGTAAATTACCAGAAGCAGGTTTTGTGATCCTCTAAGTTTTGTATAGTCATTCACAGCTCATTAAACCTTCAGCAGTGCTGTCATTCACTAAATACAAAGGTAGCTTGGGAACTGCATAATTGAAGTGTTTTAGTCAGACTGCTGTAGCTAAATTTCTAAACAGTAACCACTTTACCTGTGCCTCATTGTGGTTTTGTGCAATAAGGGTTAGTGCAGATAATGAATAAAATGCATCCTAGTGGACCCCAGAAGCTTTGGCCTTTTACTGAACCTGGCAGACCCTCCCGATGTTGTAACCTTTGATGTGAAGGTATTTTGGTTACTGAAACAAACTGTGGTCCTGCTGTCCTGCTAATGCTTAGATTGATATCATGAGTACAGTATCATAATATTATGAAGTTATGGTCATTTGGCAATAAAGTTGAAAGCAGGTGAGTGTAGGGGGGCCACTCAGAGACACATTGATAATATGTGAGTCTGTGCTCAAACACAAGAGTTGAATTTACATTAATGAACAATTTAGCTGTCAGAACAAGCAACCAACATTTAGATAAGTTATTTTGTATCAAAATATTAATTGAGAAAATGCCTTTATGTGTGTGATTGACTGCTCTTGTTCTACCTTTCCTCTCAGCTGCAGATCAGTTTGCACTGGAGAGCCTTGTACATCTGACACCATTACCCTCCTGATTCCTTGACCTAAATGAGCATCAGCACTCATCATTTCTTCCTTGTTAACCCTGGTACACTTTCCTGGGAAACAAGAAGGAGTGACAGGACATTGATTCCCAGGTGAGCTGAGAACTGACCACAGACAGCCCCACATTCAGCAGCTCAGCAGCTTTAGAGAGGTGTTAGCATTGCACCTTCACACTGACGAAGCTATGTGGATTCTTGACCTGAGAGGGGTCTAACCCAGCTAACCTAAGAATATTTGATCCAAATTCTTTCGTGCTTGTCTGACAGAAAATACAGATGTCATGGATTTAATGAAACCCTCAGAGCATCTGCCTTGACTTATTCCAGGTTGCCTCACCCTCACTGTTCCTATAGCCCTTCACTACAACTCTGACAACTGCAATAGGAGCAACTAAGTTTTCAAGGACTTTATCTCCCCATTCAGTTCTGTTTCCCGGTCCCTTGACTGTGTTGCATAAATATTAATTTAGTGATAATCTCTCTTTTGGTTTGAAATAATTAGTTTTCTCTCTAAGTCCTCTCTAACACAGGTGTGTTTCTGGGAATTTCTTGCTGCAGTGGCTTCTCCCATTTAACACTGTGGAGGAGACTGTTCTTTCCCTGGGACACCACTGTGGCAAGCTGCATGCTCCCAGGAAGCTCCCATGCTCTGGAATTATACCCACAGCTGCATAAGGCAAACCTGTCATTATAGGGCATAGATACCTTTATTCAGGTGATACATGCAATAGAGTTCTCACATTGTATCAGTACTTATTAAAAAAACCCACAAAACCCCACGTGAAATAATGAGACTCCATGGTGTGAAGCTCCAAGGAACCCAGAGCCTCTCTGCACGAGCTGTCTGCAATCTGTGGCTCTTTCCCTTGATAGGAACGTAATTAGCACTGCAGATAGACCAGTGCAAGTTTCTTACTTATAAGGTCCAGACTAAAAATACTCTTTCTCTGTGTAGTTTCTAGCTGTGACCATCATTGGTCGCAGATGAAGTGTCAGGGTTGTTCATTTTCTCAGAACATATGTTTCTGTTTCTGAGCTTTCTTCCAGTGACCTCCTCCTACTCCTCTTGCAGTAGGTTCTGTGTTTCCCTCATGTGCAGTGAGGTGTCCCCAGAGTCCCTTTGTCTTCCAGGTGCTGACTTTGCTTGATTTTACCTACCGTGGTCATGTAATTTAGGCACCTAAATTTGCAAGTCCACTGTCTACCTCCTTGGATTAAGGTACTGCTACCTTTCAAAAGGAGAGCTTTGTTCTCCCTTGTAGCATCAGCTATAGGATGTCCTGGAACATCTTGGCAGATAACTAATGCATCTGAATAAAAATGGTTGTCACCAGGACTATTTGAGCTCAGTGGCCACAGCAGCATCAGAGGCAGCACAAGAGGAAGAGTGGGAATGTGTAGCAGGAGCATCAGTGCCAAATGCAAGGTCACACTGTTCATTGTCAACCCATGGCATGATCAGCTTGAGCTGCAGCCGTGGGATCAGGCCCTGGAAAACAGGAGTTAGGGGCTTTTGAAAGAGAAATCCTTATCCCTAATGCATTCCACATATATTGAGTATTCCTTTGTTCATGTTATTTGGGATATATGTATCCTAAAATGCTTCATTGTGTTTGTAACCAGCATTTTCTAAAGTTTTCAGTGCTTGAACAAAGCAGGGCACGCTGTAGTGGTGCTGCTCTGTGCTTTAGTTCTGCTTTTTAGTGCTGATGATAAAATCTTTTTTCCTAACTCAAACCAAAGGTTTTCATATGTGAGAATGTTCTTGTTTTCCATTGCTACTCAATGCAGTTTATTGTTTGTGTAATTAATGTAATTAGTGCTAATTATGTAATTACTGTAAATACATGTAATCAGTGATTCTAATTTGTAATTATAGAAATTTGATGTTTATTTGTGCAAAAGTCCTTACAAAACTTAGAAGAAAAATTGGTCATATACAGCAGGTAATTTTAAAAATTTGTAAGAACGAAATTGCACTTTTTTTTTGCCAACTGCTAAAAGGAAATTAGTTTCCATTATTTACTAATTGAGTATGCTTTTTTTTTCCTTATAAAAGGTAATAATTACATTACAGAAGCCTAAAACTAATTTTCTCTCCTCTTATGTTATAGCTTAAATGAGTTAGCAAAATATTGGATTAGTAGGGTGTAGGTGCCAAATTTAACCTATAATTACAGTAGCCACTTGAAGTGAAATTACAGCACAAAAATTTTAACCAAAAAAGATAAAAATGCTTTTGCTAAACTCCCTTTCCCCATCCCACTATAGGAAGTAGGTTATTTACAGAGAACTGGCTATTGCTTTCAACGCAGACATAAAGCTTCTGCTAGGGAGAGTGTAATTACCCAGTGGAGAAAAAAAGTCAGATGGAAATTAGCTTCTTACCATCTGCATATCATGAAATACTTTGCCCATTAGCATATTCTCAGTTCTCCTCCTTTCCCATCCATGGAAACCAGAGGAGTTCCTGCAGTCTTAAAACTCTGCTTGGGTCTCTTTAAGCAGAGATCAATAGCTTTGCGTTTCAGTCCAATTTTTGTTTATTTTTATTATAGCTGTTGGCTGCTGATATTTATATCTTATTATTTTGTCAGAGAGAATCTATTCTGGTGCTATGTAAATTGTTTGCATTTTTTATTTGGTAACCAAGCCGGAAGTTAAAGAAACCCAATCAAATCCATCCTCACTGTACTTCCCATTTCCAACTAATAAATAGTAGAAGGAGCCTCTACCTGTAGTTGTCTCTTTTGTCATGAACTACTTCACACAAGATAAAGTGGCATCTTTTGCATCTTTTATTTTTAGTTATTTGCAAGAAAAAGAGAAGGAAATAATGAGTTACATGTGCAACTGCAAATTCATGATGATGATGATGATGCTTGTTCTTAATATCCAAATGATAAGAGCACTAGATTAACGTGGGGGAGACACAACTTCAGATTTCAAATGTTAGTCTAACTGGTTAAGCTTTAAAAGAGAGGATCTTCAACTCTTCATGTTGAAACTGTTTCATTTTGCATTTTTACATCTTCAAAGAGAGGGGAAAATCTCTGGCTGTAGCTGATGATTGGGGCACTCCCCAAACTTCTAAGAATTTCTGTGTTTGCAGTGTACTGTGAATTCATGTTGGGTTTTTTTTCCAGTCTCTTGAAATTTTTCCACTTTCTGTCAAGTCTAATTCTATAAAATCTGTAACTGCTTCAGGAAAATCAGTTGCAAAAACTATTTCCTTTATGTTGACAGTTTTCTTGTTCTGAAAGTGGATTGTTTCCACATAGTTTCCTATTTATGTTTCAAAACTTGTTCAAGGGTAAATTTTTCTAGGCCTTAATATTATAAAAATATCTAACCTTACCCAAAACTCTTCTAATCACAGAATAGATGTGCTTGGGGTTTTTTAGTAGTGGTTCCAAATGTCAATAAAATAGCACAGGTATTTAAACTGATGTTTAATGTATGTTATGTTAAAAATACACATGGTCTAATTGAACATTGAGATATTAGTTATACATGTCTAATACGTGTTTTAGTATAATTTTATATTATAATCAGTTGCTGAAATGGTAATTTAAATAACCTGGAAAAAATGCTTTTTACCTTGAATCTGATTCACATTCCTGAAGCATCTTTATAAGATATATAGGTAGAATCTCACTGTACCTTCCCACCTGTAATCTATAAATTTATGTTGTCCTTAACATAAGAATTTCTTCAGATTGTAGAGAAAAAGTTTTGTTAGGTACAAAAGTGGTGTAATTCAGGAGAGCTTTTATTTAAATTGGAATTCACAAGAATGAAACTCTATGTTAAATGTATTTAACTTCATGGTTTAGAAATAATAAATTCAAGCTGAAATAGCAAATTTGGAAAAGACCTATCCTCACAAATACTGGGCAGATTTTTTCTTCTCCTTATTCCTTTGCATTTGACAGATCCAAATTAGTGTACCCGTATCCATTTATCTGTACCTGCTTCTCGCCTCCATTTCTCACCTACTCAGCTGTGATTTTAATTTAACCATTAATTCTAAAGTGATTTTATTTTCACCTTTTTTTTTCCCCCTCAGGAATCTTTGCAAAACAAGGCTTTATGTGGCTTTGGAACTCTCTAAAGATACTTTAAAAATATCATTCATGCTAGCGAAAAATATTTGTTTTCCTGCTGGAGGCAAAAGATTAAATTTGTTTTTATTATTAATTGTCTGTGCTTTGTTGGCAGTTGTTTTGCCTGATCTGTTTCTTTTAGAATAATAGTTAAATGCTTATGTTAAAACATATTGTTTGACATTTCTAACATTCTGTTTGCATCTATCTCCATAAATTCAATATGTTCACTTCGGGCCTTAAATGTACAAGAATAAATAAAGACAGTTTGGGGAAACATGATCTTACACATGAGGCCAAAAGTTTAGATCAGCAGATATGCCTGGAGAAGAGGTAAATACTATGAAACTGCATCTTCCAATTGTGGTACAGCTCTTATAATGAAGTTTTAACACAGAATTTAGTTAAATGGGAATATGTGTGTGTGGAAAAGGATGTTTCTCTTAAAAGACAATCTTCTGTTTTCTCTTATGCTATGAATACTTCAAGCATACATGTGTTCCAGAAGAGGCTTGAAAGTTTCCTGCAGGAAAAGTTTATTCAGGTTTGCCAGATAGATACAGATCTCAGAAAATCAGGAAGATTTTAGCTTCAAACTGATGGATGGTGGGAGCTTTGCCATGCAAGTTTTTCACTAAGACACCACCTGGAGACAGACAGGTTGTTTGTGTTGAGGGTTCTTTGATCTCATCCATTTGAGCTCTTCTTAGAGCTTTCTAAGGTACTTTGGGACTGAAAGTTGGAGTTTATTAGTGATGTTTTTGGGCTTTGACACATGAGGCCTTGGATAATCTGCTTTCTGGAGTGAGCCACAATTTGTCATTTTGCTCCCTACATAACCTGGAAGTGGTTTTTATACAATGATACATGTATGAAATGTATCTATTTGTGACTTTTAACGACAAAATACACAGTAGCATATTCATGGTTTAGTAGATTATAAACCTGAAGTCTTTTGAGTCTTGCCTTTCAAATGATACCCCTGGTCTTTAGCTTGAAGCAGAATATACCTTCTGGATTGATTATATGTGAAATTTCCTGTTACCCACACAAGGCTTAAACCCCCCAACCTTATAAACATCTTCATTAAATGATGTCTGGAAGCAGTGACCTCCATGTTTTAATTATGTATTATAATAAAAAAAAAGGGTCTGTTTTAATAATTACTACCCAGTTTTCATTAGCTTTCAGATAATTTATGATGAGATGGTGCACTTTGATTAACATAATTCATTATCTTGTATACTTGTCATATCTTTTCTTAAATCAATGCATGGAACATGATGTTTTTTATAACTTTTTGTTGAAAAACTATGTCATTAGTTTGATTGATTAACTTAAAGGGTAGTATTATAATCTAAAAAATGCTACAAAGTACAAGGTCTGAACCAGAGCAGCATTGGTGTGGTAAGCACGGCTGGGATTTCTAAATTTGTTCAATTTCATGCTTTGACCAAAATGTTGAAATGTTTAATATCTTTAAATACCACAGATCAATCAAATGACCTTGTAACATACTCTCACTAGATTCTTATAACAAAGAAGTGAAGTAGAAAGTGCTGTTAAAACCTCTTCCGTCGATGTTTTCCGTGTGGATTGATAGGAGTGTTACTCCTGTTGAGGATCCTACCATAACCTGAATCCATACGAGCAACTGGCTGTTGGCTTTCCTCTGTGAAGTAGGAGGTTTTTGCAGTCAGTCCCATACAAGTGTCAACAGGTCAAATGCCAGTGTTTGTAATGCCAAGAATAAATGTAATGGATATGAAGATAATTGATGTATTTTTATAGTGAGAAGTGATCACTCAAGAGACGGGATGACCTCCAGCCTATTTAAAACTGTCTTCTAGAAGCTGCTGCTGAGGATTCTGGCTTCAAACTGTTCCTAAGACCAGGTGGGAATGCAATTTGTCACTGCTGTAACAGTTATAAGTACAAGTTTTACCCTCTGGTATGGATGGAATCAGGGTTTGTGCAGGAAAAAGGTGTGGATTAGTATTCAAATGTTAGAATTTCAGTAACTTTACCTGCCTTATCTCCTTAGGTTTTAGGGAATGTGCAGGAATGCCCTGAGAAATGAGTATCATTGACTCTGCATGCACTTGACAGATCACATGGACATGGTGCTGTAACACAGTAAGGTTAAATCAGCATTTTGTCCGTGTTATTGTTATGAAATGTGAGATTGGGTATCAGATTATGTTGTTTGTTTTTTAAATATAAAACTTTGGATTTTGCAAAAGCTTTAATGATAATTGGTAAAAGCTATAGATGAATGCCATGATTTATTCTATTTCTTTTCATCAGGGATTGGTTATTTTATGATCTGTCCCCTAATCTGCGAAATAGAGTTTTGATTTAATCCTACAGATGACCTTTAATCGTAACACATACACTAACAATGACATAATTTCATATTTTCCATTATTGGGAATACAATCTCCAAACAAAATGCCCTCTCCAAACAAAAAAAGAAAGCAGATGTGAATATGCACTAGTGTTCTTGCAAATTCAGCACCTAACCAATAGGTCTGAAATAAAAAATCTTCTGAAAGAAACATGGATTAAGGAAGTCCTCTTGATTCAAATTTGAGCCAAAATTGAACACATTGGCTTGAAACAATGACCTGTGCCCTCTAAGACTTGTGAGTTTTTCAACATTGTCATGCTGCTCATGTTTTTATATCTCAGCAAACCTTAAAGTACACAAAAAAAATAGAAAGCTGTACATAAAGTTTCTGTAAACATATGATCCATTATAAAATTTCCTTTTAAAACAAGATTATAAAGCATTATTTGTAGGCTAGATCAGTCCCCCATCAGTGAGTTTTGCGAGGCAGGTAACGTCACGAGGATGCTCTGGGGCAGCCCTGTGATTCTGCTTTGGTGCAGCAGAGACCCTGGTGCCCATTCCTGTGCCCACACTGTGCTGCTGTGACTGTGCTCCCTCTGAAAGCCCAATGAATACAGCGTTACCAGCACAGGGCCTGTATGAAAATCTCATTCTGACTTGTACAATCCCAGTGCATCATCCTGCTCTTTCTCGGAATATTCTCTCCAGCTCAGTTGTTGCTATGCAGGAAGTTCTATTTATCATACTCAGTATTTCTTTATACAGTCAAATGAAACAAAAGAAAGGGACATTCTCATGCTACCAAAGGGAGAAGGAAATGGGAAGGGGATTTTTCCATCTCCAAAGTGCAAGTTGGACGTTATCTGGCATGGCAGAACACACGCCCTGCTGGACACCAAGTGTGGTCACCAAGTGATGGCTTGAGGAGCTGATACTTGTAAGGCCAGCTTGGAAACCACCCTTTACATGCTCATGAAATTGCAAAATTGTGTGACAAAACAAAGCTGCTACTGTGGGGTTTCCTTTATTGTGCCCTACTGGGATGTGCTTCTGCATAGAGTCATGGGCTAGAAAAGAGTTACTCTTAATATTTGGATTTTGTGCATAGAAATAGAATTATTTCATTGTTAACAAAATTTATCTAGTGCTGTGCATTTACATAACAGCTTACAAACACTGACATGCTTCCTGCCCTGAAGAAATGAAGGAAGGAAAAGAACTTAATTTTTTTGATTTTTTTTTAAAGTGGGTCAGTGCCTAAGGTGCAATAATTACAGGAGAGCCACTGGGTAGACAGTTGATGTATTATTTTGCAGAAATCTTGGTATCTCACATTTCTTATCTACCATCAATGTATTGCAATTGTTTCAGGGTGAATGGTAAGTCAAAAATATTTTTCTTGGACATTTTGCCTTCATCCAGTTTGCCTCTATCACAAGCTACTGTCTCTTACAGTTTTCTTGATGGTTGTGTTTGTATTTCCTCTCTCTATTACCATAGTTCAAAAATACTCTGGAAACATGTTTTCAAAAAAATCAAAGCATATAATTTTTCCTTTTGTAGTTTTGTATGAAAGCGTGATTGTAGCACGGTATCAGAATATGGAGTGTAATGTGTTAAAGGATTTGAAACTGGCAACCACAGCCAATATTCATCTGTGTTTAAGCCCAAAAGGACAAAATTTGCTATGAGTTACGATTTTATAAATATAAGGCTTTCCTCTGCAATCAGCAGAACAACATCATTGAGAAGTTGCAGCAAGTGGGAGGAGGATTTGTGAGGAAGTGTCTTCTGAGCTCCCTCTCCAAGCCCACAAAGCTTAGTTTTTCCAGCTGCTTCAGCCAGCTTTTCCCGAGCTGTGTGTGTGACACCCAAGATGTTGAAAAATATGTAATTGCAACGAGACAGGAAGTGTCTGCTGCTGCATTGTGTTTGTAAAACTGTGACAACATCACGTGGATAGATGGAACTCAGGCAAGGTGACGCAGGCAGCTGCTGGGTGTCCCTCGTCCGTGTGGAACCTGCTTATCCATGGGCAGCTAAGGCTCGAGCTGAAGGGGCTGATGCACATACAGAGACTGTTAATCAAGTGAGCATGAAAAACACAACCAACAGTAAACAGAAGTGAAAAACAGGACCTACTGAAGTGTGTGCTAATCTTGCTGGAGACTCTGCCTCCTGCAGTAGCATAGTCCACATTGCTGATGAGGAGTATGGATTGTATTGCTCTCGAGCTACATATAAATGTGTTCAGAGTGTAAATGCAGTTACAACCTGGGCAAAAAGGCTGTTAACTTGAAAAGCTTATGAGCTGAGGCCTGCAATTGCTCTCAAATACTTCGAGAGACTTAGATAAATGATATATTAGTCATTTATCAGGTAGTGTTTAATCCCACAGCTTTCAGACCAGACGAGTCTGGTGGAGGGAAGAAGGAGGTCAAGGCCAGTCTCTGAAGAAAGCAAGAATTTCATGGCTGGTGAGCAAAAGTTGTTTTCACAAACTAAACCTGCAATGTTATTTGCATGGTCAGCAGGGAGAACTGGGAGAAAGAATTCAGCTTTCAGGAAAACACTCTCTCTTTGGCTGTAGACTGATAAAATTGCAAGAGGCTGGAAACAATAAAGAATGAATGTGGTGCACCATTATATTTATGTTCTAGGAACAGCAAATGTTGGAGTTTTGAATGCTTAGCTGTTAGTGTGAAATTATGCAACTATTAAATGTCTTAATTTGCATAATTTTTCTCTCATACAAGCCCAGTTTTGAGCACTTCCTCATCTGTCCATTTAGAGATAATGTGAGTTTTGATTACCCTTGAGTCTGAAGGGAGGGATTGTCCTCATAACATGCAAACAGCCTTGCAGAAATTCCTCTTCCTGCACAAACACAGGAGCAAAACCAGAGATGCATTTGCAGGTAGGGCCATTGCTACCCAGATGTCTGTGAAAGGAAAAACATCCACAAATCATGTCAGGCATGACAGGGTAAAAGTATGACTCAGGGTGGCATTTGGCAGGATAGTAATAGAAATTTTGATCTTAGGTAATATATTAAATGGAGGCAATCAGTAGTGCAAAGAAAACCTATTTGATGTTTTTATGTTATTTCATGTCCTGAAAGTGTTTTACATGGGTGGCAGTGTGCATGCTTCCCTCTGTGAAATAATCCTAGTGCGTGTATTAATTATTATTACTCGTATTGTAACAAGCACAGATCCTTTCCCAGCTTCAGGAAAGGAGTTTGATAGATAAAAGTAGTTTCATAGTAGTTTGATAGATAAAAGATACGTACTCATTTCAGTTGAAGTTAAACAAGGAATCTGTTTTGTCTGTCCTTAAACTACAAAAGCACATATAACTGCACACAGCATCCTTGAAGGCAGCCTTTGTCTTGTATTTAAGAGTGTTAAAGCATCTCATACTAAGACTGCAACTTAAGAACTTGTACAAGTCAACAGCTGTGACCTCAGCCAAGCAGGCAACTGAGTTTTCAGATAGCAAGCTGTGCCTCATTCTTCTTTGGCCAGAGCTATGTATATTTAATTAGTGTCCTCTCACCTTCACGCTACGTGTTTTCCCTCTTGACGGTTCCTGGCATCAAAAGAATGTCCTTGAGAAAAAGTCAGGCCTATTGACTCCTAAGCATATTATTTGACTTGCTGTTCAAGTAGTCCGAAGAAAGAGCTGGAAATAATGAAAGGCACTGCAATGTGGAGCTGCCTTAACTGACAGTGTCAGGTGGGTCGAAGCTATTGAACAGTTCCTATTAAATTAGCTTACCTTCATCTCAGCTAGTTAAAGCTGGCATGCTGACAAATTAGTTGCTTTCTGTATATAAAAGAGGAAAGGCAGGATGAGATTCCCATTTTGTAGCTTAGTGACAGTAGATATGTCACATCACAAGGTCAATAACAATCTGTCCATGGAAGAAATGTAAATGTTTGGCTGGTGTCAATACATTCTGGATTAGATTGTGAAATATTCATTCCTATAGCAGATGAGCTCATTTGCACTAATAAAGACCACTTTATTCCAACCCAGTTAATTACAATGCTTTATATTGTCTGTTTTAAAATCTGATTACAGCTTTTGTTTAGCTTTTCCAATATTAGCTCTTGTGCATTCTATATCCTATTTCTATCCAAAGAGTGTTAATAGAGAAAGTTAATGGACATGCTTGGAATGTGAAAAGGGTTAGGGGGTTATTTCTTTATTTTTGCTGGTCAGAACAGATGGATTTTACAGTTTTCTTTAGAGCGACACTGAAACTGTCACAGGATGTGTTTGAAATTCAAACAGAAAATATTATGTATGTCGGTTGGTTGCTGTAGGTGTAGATTATCTCATACGGCTAAACTCAGATTTTAGGAATAAAAGTGCTTAAAAAGGTTAAACTGTTTTTATCACACTGTGATATGGTAAGTGCTGGGAGTAGCCTTGTTTCCTTCTTGACATATTCACTTTAGATTCGTCATTGCTGGGTTTTGGTCCGCAATTACTTGCTGCCTAAAAGAACTGGACTTCTTCATCTTTTAGGAGTAATCTCTGATATGGACTTGTGATTAAGCACTGTTAGAGAACACTGATAATTACTGCAGAGATACCTGGTAATGTTCTCATTTAAGTCACTGTTTCTTACATACCAGCATGAATGCTTTAGATGTTTTGAAATGAAAGTATTTTGAAATTTAATTACTGAAAGCACTGGTTCAAATGAATGTATCATTTTCGGAGGGCTGGTAAGGTTTCTTTTTTATAGCTGTGTTTTGATATGGCTGTTCAATTCTGTGAACAATTTCTGTCTCTTCCTCTTCATTTTTCTTTTCTTTTTTTTCATGAAAATATGTGAGTGCAGTAATTATGTCCTGGAGTATAATACTGAACTTGCTTCTGCTGTTTGCAGGATGTCTGTAAATCTGTGAAGTTTCATTATCACTGAATTTAGTCTTGCCAAGTCATTTGGGCACAAACCAAAGCTCCAATTGTGCCACTTAACTCCTGATCTGAAAAAGTGCTGTACTGCACAGAGATTAGTCTGAGTAGAGGTGAAGACATTTACTCTCTCAGTGGCTACCAAACCTAAAGGAAAGTTCTGATATCTAACTTAAAGTTATAACATTCTTTTTTGACATATTTTGAGAATTTTACAGAATCACAAAATTTGAATCTCATTTTCCTGTGACGAAGATTAAATCAACTGTAACCTTCAGATGTGTACAGCTCTTTTTCATTTGTTTTCCTTTATTTTTGCATTCATTAAACTCATCTATACAACTTGAATCACACCTATGAAATGCATCTCAGAAGGTGTCTTAATGTCTTTCACTTCCAGCAACCTGTGAAATATTTGTATTCAATTCTCTAAAGAGTTTATAAGGTGAGGTTTGCTTATTAATAATTTTTTTTGCCAACATCCCGATGTAGGTAACAGGAACCATTTTCAGTGCTTTTTACATCTCTTGCAGGGTTTGGATTTTGCCTGAAATCACACAAGGATTGACCAGTACTTGATAATGATCATGGACATGCAAGAAAAGTCTGATTTGCAAAGCTGACCTGAAGTAAGACACCTCCTAGTTAACACCCTCATTCCTCCCATCACATATATCAGTGCACTGGTGAATCTGGCCCGACCCTGTGCATACATTGTGCATCCTCTTATGCCTGAGAACCACTTTATATCGGGGTTTAATATATGGAATTAACATGCATTTCCATAAACTCGAGTTCCAAACACAGTCTCAGCATCCATTCTCCAGGAGCTAAGCCCAGTGAACAGCACTCTTACCTGTAGTGAAGGACTCCCAGGTAATTGTGAATGAGCTAATTGATGTGGAAGTGAAAATATTAAAGCTGCTCTGCAGTTAGACCTTAAATATTGAGGATTTTTTCTCATTGGGCTGTAAAACTGATGATATGCAATATATTTCCTAGGATTCATCTCTGAAAACCCTCCCTGTATGACACTTTTTCTCTTGTGTAAGGAATGTTTTATCAATATTTGTATCCATTTAGCAATTATACATCTTTAGAAACTGAAAATGCAGTCAAATTGCATCAACATCTAACTGGGAAAATGCATGAATCTCGTTATAAATAAATTATCTGGACTAATAAGAGAGCTGGTGTTATATGAACCAACTATCAGTCTGATGCCTTGGTGCATACCTGGAGGCAGAAAAGAAATAAAGTAACTGCTTTTCCATGCTTCAGATTCTGATGAACATAGAATAGAATATGGAAATACAAAGATATTAAAATTATAAATTTTTCATCTGGTGTGCTCAGTAAGCTTGTTCTTTTTGCTTTATCCCATTTTCAATCCTGTGAGTCTCTTTACTGAGGTTAGTGAGCTGTCTTAATATTTTACATCAGCGGTAGTTGGAATGAACACATAAATTATCCACAGGTAGTGGGGTCTCTAAATGAACAAGCTCTCAGAAGATATTCAAAACACTTGTGACTCCCAGCTTGCAGTTCTTGATGTCCTATTTGTGTGTGTCTACTTATTTTTATCAGAAAATATGGAGGACATGTTGGCAAATGCAGTGGAAATTTTTAGTTTGTGAAATTAGATATAGGAGCTGATTCTAATCTGTGCCTGACAGAAATTTATTATTGGCAAGCAATTTTAATCAGAAATGCTTTGACATCTGCTGTAGAGGTATAAAAGTACATAAATATTTTTGTATTCTCAGTAGAAAAATAAACATTCCTAGAATATCTAGTCTTTAATTTTACTTCTAAAACATCTTCCTACTTTTAGCAACAATTATTATTGACAGATACCACCTATACTTTGTGGCACTCCCTTGAATCCAATTAACTGCACAATCATGCCCTGAGGTATTGAATATAACAACCCACACAAATACCACTTTTATTGGTCTGGAAAATTGTTATTTCTATCTAAGTTAGCAAGGAGTTGACTATTTTCATGGTGTTGCATGCATTGTTTTATACTGAATCTCAGTTTTAGACTTATCTCTAGAGAGTAAGCACAGAAGGATATGGAAAGAAGCATAGAACAAATCACACACTTTCCATCTGTGAAAATACTGTTTCACTGGAGTGTGCGTTGAGAAGAAGGCAGGTTCTTGAACTCTAGCTTCTTCTCAAAAGCTATTTGGTGGTTAGGATCCATAATTCCAGCAAAATCATGTAGATTTTTGTCTGTGATGTCAGTTTTCTAGTCCTTTCCTTTCATGCTTCCTATTTTGTGAGATCTTTCTCCTCCTGAGAAAATGTAATCAGAAAGAACTAAAAATGTGAATAGATTTTGTATGCTATCAGGAAAATGACTACTGTGTTCTTTTTAAATAATGTTTTTGTCAGCTTTTTAATAGATTTTCATGTAAAAATAGACATAGTAAAGTGACATGAAAAGCATATACAGGAGTCTTGTGCCTCTCTTTTCAGCAGAACAAGGTAAAATGAGAATATGGGTCTATAATTAATTAATTTAAAAAACCCCAAGTTATTGGGTTATGGAAAGATATTTCTAGCTTAGGTCAGGCTGAAATTCCCTGTTGTGAAGCATAAAAGAAACTTCAAAGTAAGTTTGCCACTCAGCAAAACATTTGATCACATGATAATTGATTTTGGTTCATCATAGCTATTTCTGTACTATTTGAAAAGTCTTAAGTCTTATTTATTTTAAAAATAATAGTGTCAAACTCTGTGAAAGTTTCACTGGAAACAAATAAAGCTGCTTACTCAGTTACCTTAAGTTAAGCAACTAATGTGCTGGTCACTTGCCTCAGCTCAAAATGAGATGGCAGGCAGTTCAAAAGGCAGAACAAGGACTCTACTCACTCCCCAGTCTATAATGAAGTTTGTCTGAAATCCTACAGTGCCTCTTGAGGGAATCAGCTGGTAAAGGTAGGGCGGCAGTGGTAGGAGACTGTCACTTGAGTGACAGCTTTGATATGACCAGCAGGGGCTGGTAAAATAGATTTCAGCATGACATCCTATTTCTGTTGACAGAAGGTATATTACAGTCGTGTCGTGTGATGGGATATGCTGGCCAGGAAACGTTGGTTATCCCCATCTGTTTTCAAAATGTTTAGTGAGATCTGCAGCAATGAACCCAAATTGCCAGCATCTCATCCAAAGTATAGCACGAAACTGAACGCGGTGTTAGTTTTGGCCAGGTCCCAAAAGCCTGTCATGGAAAACACAACCACCACCTTCTGGCCCACGAATGAGGGCTGCCAGGGGTCATCTTCAGTGCCCCCCTGCAAAATCACCATTAATAGTAGAACTATTACTCCCCTACACTGAACTGCAGATAGGAAGTGAAAAAACCCACAGCTGAGTAATTCACACTTCAGCCACAGAACTCGGATTGTAAAAGTTAGCAGTTGTTGGTGAGACATTTAATAACCGTGCTGGAGTGTGAGTGGGTAACAGCAAGAAGCTGAGGGAGCTTGGAGTTTGGGTTATTACCTTGAATCAGGCAAACCAAAGAAATAACTCATTCTTGAATGATGTAAATGGTAAATGTTTAAAATTTCTCTTTCACTTATCTCCTGCTCTGTTTCATGCAGATTTTCTGGTCACAACTTTCACTCGACTGCTTTTATGTATTCAGATGGTGCTACTGAAGTGCTGCTGCTGAGCTTACAAGTTTTCTCAGAAAAGCCATGAAGCAGGGGCAAAATACTAATGGGATGCTTTGACACCACTCCATCAAATATTTAACCTTTTTCATTTCTTCTTCACACACTAGTTATTCCAGCAGCTCTACTTTAATTGTTTAGGGCTCAATTCTCACAAAGTGGTACACTTATGACCCACTTTTAGTGCCATCTTATCCTTAACAGGCGACATGGGAACTGGCATAGCTGTGAGCAGCTTCCAGGTGCTTCTCACTGCTCAGAGAAGCTGCTGCTGTAACATTCCTCTGATCCTTCTGAAGAATTCTTCCATTCACGTGGTTGAATTTTCACACAGTGGTTTCTAATTTTGCCATCAAATGGGTTAAAGGTAAAAGTTTGGGAAGAATAGATCTCCATTTAGTAAGAGAGATATTTCAGGCTTTCTATTGGCCCCAAATTTACAATGAACCAGATAAATTTTGCATACAGACTTTTGTAAATGTCCAGAGGTTCAGACTCAATCTCAGTGAGCCTGGTAACTCAAGCTAATTTCACCCATGATATCTGCTGTTCTTGTTCATTAGTACAAACTTACTGATAGCATTAACTTATATTAATTAAGACCTAGCAATATTAATGCTTATTTAAAATTCTTGACAAGTAGCAATTCCTGTAGAGAGATGTTGCTGGACACTGCTGTACCCAACACCTTAAAAAATAAAGCTACTTCTCATTGTGAACTAATTTAGAGCATTGGAACAGTATGTGCACCAGCGAAGGGTCTCAGCTGCAGTTGTGGTACCAATATGGACTGGCTAATGTAGAAGATTCCAAGTCTATTGCTAAAGTTAGCAGTAATATAAGCCTCCTCTAACCTAAATTTTGTATCCAGCCTACTGGACCATGTGGTTGTTGGCAGTGGGAGACTGCCATCCCTTCGTTCTGATTCGAGATGGAAATTGCTTGCCCCATCTCTGCCGCGTGAAATGCAGCTGGTAACAGACAGCCAGCTTGCTCACATTTCCAAATGGCCTTATAAATTGCACAAAATGCTTCATGTGAGGGAACAGTACCACTATACGCTTATCTGAACAGAACTGACAATTATAACGAAATCTGCTGCTCCTTTCTCTATTATATACTCTTGCAAGACAGAGAAGTGCTTATGTATAGAGTTTTATCTGAGTCTGCTGATAGTACTAAAATCTTTTGGAATCTTGATGGAAATTCAATCGCTTTTCTCAGAGTTTCCTCACCAGCTTTGTACATGTTCTTTCAGTAGTACTCTTGTTAAAAGTAAAGATATGGGAAGATTTTCATTCAATGGTCTTTTCAGACCATTTTTCAGAGTGGATGGCAAAGAAGGTATTTTTTTGTGTGCCAGTTCTGATATTTATTTTACAGTGTGCATTCATCTACTTATAATTATTCTGTGCTCTATTCTAGGATAAGATATTCGGCAGAATATAAACAGTGGTGCAGCTTCTGAAGGTATTAAACAACGGCAGCTTCTTTGAAATGAATAGGAGTTGCAGGTATTCTATCTCTGCTTACAAGATTATGTATGAATTTTATATTTTATTCTGCTCTCTATGTGGTACTATTATGGTTCAGCAAAACTAAATCTATAGGGAAAAGAACTAATCAGATAGGAAGCTGAAACAGGTTATAAATGAGTTCACTATGTAGTCAGAGAAGAAATATAAAAATCATATTCATTGTGGGAAGAGAGAGAAGATTAAAAATAGGTGGCGTGAAATGTGTTACCATTGTTCGCATCCAAATTAAAGTTGGAACATGGGCCATTCATGAGCAAAGGTATAGAACATGATTTCAGTAAAAATTATCTTGGCTAATCATACTCTTCACATTATATAAAGTCTATTCTGCAGATTAATTCTGCAGAATTAATCACAGTAAATGTTAGGGCTAGAAATAGCAGGTATCTTGGTTTGGAGTCCAGGCCTCTCTATCATTAGGATTTAAATGGTATAATCCTATTTGCAAATGTTACAAGCTTTATTTTACAATTAATTAGATTTCATCCCTGACTATTGCTGTGAAACTGTTATCCAAACACTCTGAAACCTCACTCCCAGTGCAGGTATGATTAGGCAGAATTACAGAACCACTCAATCATTTAGGTTGGAAAAGACCTTTGATATCACTGAGTCCAACCTGTGACCAAACCCCACCTTTTCAACCAGACCAGAGCACTGGGTGCCACGTCCAGTTGTTTCTTGGACACCTCCAGGGATGGGGACTTCAACACCTCCGTGGGCAGCCACTTCCAATGCCTGACCACCCTTTCCATGAAGAAATTCCTCCTGATATCCAACCTGAGCTCCTTTGGTGCAGCTTGAGGCGATGTCCTCTGATTCTGTTGCTGCTTGCCTCAGAAGAGTCCAACACCCACCTGGCTACAACCTCCTCTCAGGGAGCTGTAGGGAGAGATGAGATCACCCCTGAATATCCTTTTCTCCAGGCTAAGACTTAATAAGTTCAGTTCAGAAAGGTTGAAAAATGGCATCTTATGAACTTGAGTCGTTCTATTCTGTTGTTTGATATCCATTTACAAAGTATTGGCTCAATGAGCTTTTGGAGGCAGTGCCCTAAATTTAATCCTCTAAAATCTCTAAACTGTGAGATGTTTATAATGTGTCCACTGAAACACTCACTGAGTTTAATAAGTACATTAAATGAAAAAGAAGAAAAAACAACAGCAACTCATTTTCTTGTACACTTTTACTGTGGACTGGGTGTCACAGTTACAGAACAACTACAGGTAAGTTTAAATATTTTACTACATCTAATTCCTGGTGTTTCACATCCCATTAATATCACCTTTTCTGTCTTGGGAATGTACAAGGAGCCAACATCCCTTTAAATTTCTATTAAGGTAGAAATATACATTTTTTTATATGTTTAATTCTGAAAGTGAATGAGATGCAATTTAATGACAGATAAAAATAACAGGGTATAAGAAAAAATTGAAATAATTGCGAAACACTTCTCAAAGAGGTTTCCTTATATTAGTATGTGCACAATAACTCCAAATTCATTTGATAGTTGCCTATTTGAAAATTATAAAATATTTAGCAGGGATATAGCCTTGTCTTAGGAAAAATGTGATGCATGAAATGTGACATGGACTGAAGTTTTGTAAGATGCAAACTGAGATGTTTGTTTATGGTGAAGGCTGATGCATCAGTGAATGCACAGAATGGGATTGGACTTCAGTGCCCTCACATGTCACAGTGATGGGTGGTTTATATATTTGGCCAAATATTCAGTTATTGGAATATAATTGAGCAGAATTGTCATAATTTCCAAAGCCAGTTACTTAAGGCATTGTAATCATTAGTTGAACTAACTAACTAAGAATTGTATTTCAAAAAAGAGAGCAGAGATAACAAACATGAAATGTGTTTACCAAAAGACAAAACTTATGGGATTCAATGTTTCTCTTTCCTATTAGAAATTGAAGTCCTTCATTAAATAGAAGGATATCATTATACTCTACAGGGTTTACAGAATTTTTTTAAGATAACATAATGTTTTTCATTCACGGTCATCTTCATTATATATTAGACACAAAACCAAGAGATTATTGCATTGTTCAAACATAAATTTTTGAACAATAACTTTTTTTGTGCACAATACTAGATTTACTCTGATCAGTAAGATTAATTACCCAGAAGTTTAGCCTTATTAACTGTGAATTTAATGACAAAATTAATTATGGCTCCTATTAAAGAAATTCCTGTTCCCTCAATGCTATAAGGCCTATATGCTCAATACAATTTGTGTCAGCATGTATTTGGTGTAATATTGAAGAAAGATGGTTGCACTTCAATAAATCCACAGTTTCCAGGATCAGCAAAGGCTGTGAATATAAAGCAAATACATACAGACAGGGTTTGTCCTGTAAAACATTTTTAAGGAACACAGTTTTCGAACACCAATATAGCATTTATAGGCAGTTGTCTATGGCAGTTGATAGAGCTTAGGAAGGAAAATTAAACTAAATTGTGTATGAAAACAGTTTTTCAGGTAGTCCATTGTTGCTATAGTTGTTGCTATATAGTCAGAGGAGTAATTTTTATTCTCAAGTTATTCTTGAAGATACCAAATAAAAGAACTATCAAGAGTTATGATATCATTTTACCACCCAGACTCTACTTTTGATTGTCATCTGTGATTACCACTTTGATTATCAGAATAGAAGCATATAAAATATTCCAATAAACAGATATTTGCCTACTAGGGAACTAAACATAAAATTCTGAACTTAATTCATATGGTCTAGATTTAGGGCCCTTTTAAAAATCTTTTCTTACATCGATGTTCAACCAGTCAGAACAATAAAGTAATGTCCTTTTTAATTCATGAACTCAGATTTTCAGAAGTATTTCAATTTGATATTTTTCTACAATGTATCCAATCCTGTATGTGCAAGCTACTTTTCAGACTCTTGATTTAGTATATAATTTCATGATAAATTTGTTTTGGTGAACCTTAAGATTGCATTTCAGGCAAATTTTAATATTTCAGATAGCACATTTCCCAATGGAATACCAGCTTTTTGTTGTTCTTGCTAAAGTAGCATGGATCATGTTCCCACAATAAGTCTCTTAACACTTCAAGACTTTTCATTTGTATTGTTACAAATTGTATTGTTACCCCATTGTATGTGAGGTTTGCAATTCTTGCTAAACAGATCCTGCTTCCAAGTCAGAAGGCACAAGTTGGCTGTGTGGCAATGCATTACCCTGCTAGACTTTATCCAGTCCCAATTAAGCCACATCTTTCTGACATTTGAATCAGTGCTTTAAAAGCATAATTTTTCTTCCAATTTCAGGTTTCTTAATAAAATCTCAGAAAATGTTCCTTGATTCCAGTCTTAGCGCTTTTGAAAAGTTCCACTTTTTTTTTTTTTTCCACTAGAAGCTACTTTCTTAATAGAAGTGAGGTCTTAACAGCTGAAGTCATAATTAGAGGTAAATTGCCATCCTAGGGGAAGATTTGTTCCACTACCTCATTCATTTTCAGTAAAATGTAAGAATTAGTAAAGCGCTTTAAGTATACTACACGTTATGCCAGTTTATATTCATTTGTTTTGTGCCACCCAAGTAACGTGATAAAAAGTAACCCAATTTATTATGACAAACTATACAGGTAATTAGGACCAAGTTCAGATCAAATCTATTAGCACAATAAATCTCCATCTAAAATTAGTAGCAAATGGACGTCATAACAGATAGCAGAGTTCAAAATATCACTGTCTTGAGAAGAAACCTTTTATGAATCTCCCTTCAAAAAATTTTATATTCTATGAAACCATTAAAGAGTTAATACTGCAACTCCCAGAGAACTAAAATTGCTTATAAAAACAAAGTTTCCAACACAGTTATCTCCATTGTGTCACTTTTTAAAGAGTTCATCATTGGAGTTAGGCACAATCAGTTTATTTACATGTAGAAAAAGATTTTCTCCTTTGTTGTTCTGTGTCCTTATAAATGAGATGATGAATGCTGTGCAAGCATTTTTACACAATTTTAGCTTCCCAATTAGGAATTTTTTCATTACACTTGATGTATAACTAAATCTCAAATGTCCCTTTTATGTTGAAATCTTTCTGTTCTAAAGTTGATGCCATAGAGATTCTGTATCTATCTGAGTATTAACTAATTGCTAATAGAAATTATTTTTACCACTTTAGACACCATGATCAGATGTAATAGAAAATTATTTTTTAGGTTCTTCTTGATGACCAAGCTCCGTTTCCAAAGAACTTTTTGCCCCTTGCCAAGGGAGGTAAATACTGAGCCAGCATATCTAAGCTGGTTTTTTTTTTTCTAACCTGTTGAGTTCTACAGGCTGGCCCAAAGTGTGTCTACAGCATTTGGATCTAAGGGGAGGTGAAAATATCAACCTGCCTTTCTCTCTAGCATTAATAATAAGGGTTCTTCCCTTCTCTTCTTATTAATGTGTTACTGAGTTTGAAAGCACATATCTTTTCTTGACTACTGGCTGGATTCTGATCTGACAGTTCATTTGAAGGTTTGGGGTAACATTTTGCCAGGTCCCTTGATTGCCCCTCCCTATGGATTTTCTGCACACCCAGCACAAGTATCTGTGCTAAGGCACAGGGTACATAAGGAAAGCGGGAGAGAGCAAGGTCAGACAGGAGACATCACTCTGTGGAACTGTGAGCTGTGAAAGGCAGGGATGTGTGAACTTGAATTTATAGGCTCTCTGTTGAGACATCTCCAGAATATTGCTCATAATACCACCATACTCCATCAATCATCTTTCTATGGGCTTGTTCTAACTCATTTCTTTTAAAAGACAAGAAAAAGAGATATTTACAACTTTCCGTTTGTATTCTTAGCACGAATTTAAGCTTCATAAGCAGTACTTATGGGATTTATGTTTTTTTAACTTGATTTGTCATTTTGCTACTTTTCTACCGTTCTAAGCATTGCTTATTGTTGAGACACACAGCTGGTGTTGCAAACAAAATACAATATAAACACCAACTCCAATTTAACAAAGACTTGAGGATTTATGGAATTAATGCTGCCTGTGTTCACTCTTAATCAGCCTGTCAATAATATGAATTTCAATGTCTTTAAAATAATCATCATTTTATTTCCATTGGACTCTACCTCCTTTAAAACAGGATGCTCAGTGCTCTCATAGTGCATATTTTTGTTCCTGTTCTTGTCCTAAGTTATGATACGCAAGTAAAATCACACTATTAAGATGGAATTAGTTTTTATCTGGCATTTGTACAGAATTTGAAAAGTCTACTGTCAAAACAATAAGATGAAAAGTCTCCCTGTGACTAGGGAATTATAACTAGGGAATTAGGGCACACAAAGAAGATACAAATACTCTCTCAGTACAGGGTGCCCCAAACAGGACAGAAAATGCTGGTATTTTCAGCACATTCATAATTATTAGGAACTTTGTATTGTTATGCCATAGCCTAATTGACTTGATTACTTGCTGTAATACCATATCTATAAGCATGATCAATTCTCAAAGCTGTGTGCTTGGCAATTAATGAAGATACCACACTTTCCATGAGGAAAATGACCAGCTATAGAAAAACCTAAATTAAAGGGATTGCATAGCTGTACATGTGATTTGTGCAACAAAGGAAACTCTAATTTGTATTTTAGAACAGCATTCAGCTGTTCTGACTATCAGACAATCCTTTTTTCTTTCTTAACAATGACACATTTACATTCCAGTTTATACAGGAAACTGAAACAACAAAAAAGTGTACAATGGGTTGGTGTACCAATCACTAATCAGAGTCACTAAATATGAGATAGACAAATAAATCATTCTTTTCAGTCAAGGTTTATTATCACGTTTTAGAATTTGGGGGGTCCTTTTGCAGCCCTGGCACTTCCATGTGTCTCTTTTTTGATTGGTGAAATTTCTTCATTGCTTTTTCATCATATTTTTCCATTTCCAGCGTCAGTTTTGGAGGTTTTCAGCGCAGTGCTCAGACTTTGCTGCTCAGCCCAGCAAAACACCTTGCTGAGGAACTCACTGCTGGCACATGAACCAGCCCTGGGTAGGAGGGAACATTTTACTGGTAGATTTCTGGTATCTCCTGTAAAAGAATGTTCAGCTGGATCTCCCATTGCAGTGGAATGCTTCATAAAAGCCATTTCTCCCTACCTTTCTGTATTTTCTCGTTCATTCTCTTCACTTAGCAAGTTTTTTTCTTAGACTCATTTTCAGTTCAGTCCCTCTATACCCATGAACAAGCTTCCCATCCCAGTGTCCCTCCTCAGTCCTTCCTAGCTGTCCCTCTCAGTCTGTGTGATAAGCATATAAGTGATGTTTCATGTCTTCCCATGCTGTCAGAGTAGAGTACTTTTCCTTTTTCCATTAATAGGCAGCAGCATCCTGAATTCTAGAAGGAAATTAATTTTTCTGCTGAATTTGGTGATGTGGCTGTATTGAGCCCTTTTCAACAGCAGATTTATTATTGTGTAAGTACAATCAGCCTGGGATGTATAAAATTTCCTTATGGCAGCCTAAATTTCCTTTAAAATGGTCTAGAAAATAATGGCTCTACCTACAGTTAATATAAGCAAATAAATAGGTGATGTAAAAAGCCTAAACCCACTGCTTGCTACACAGTTTCTCAAATTAATTAAGAACACTTTCAGCATAAGGAACAACTGAAAGGGCAGTAGGTCACAGTCACTCTACGATTATGGTTATAATACTTATTTCCCAATTTTATTCACACGTTGCAGTGACTCATGAAAATTTCCCAAACATACATTTCCTGGTTCAAACCTCGATTTCGTTTTTATGGAGACTGTTTAAAGGAGTGCAGAGGCAGTTTCAGATTGGGTGGGAAGTTGGCAGCCTGGGCTTGCTCTCTAACTCTCTGAGGGCAGCTGCGAGTGAGCTGAGGGTCCAGGGGGCCCTCACATATCCAAAGGCATCTGATTCCTCAGGGTGGGATCTGCATGGGACTGATTGACCTGCAAACACTGAGAGAACAACTTCAGACTGTGCTCATCTCTGCTCACTGCTTACGAAATATAATATAATAAATTTAAAGGGTGTTGAGCCATGGTTTCTATTAAATGCAAAGGAAACAAGGGAAAGCACAATTTCAGTGAAAAATACGTCCATAAGTAATTCCCTGGGGACTTGCTATGGTCTGGGGATTAGGTTTGGGATTACTTTCAGAATTTAGCAGTGACTTATTGTGTAATTTTTGGTAAACCATTTAAGCCTGGAATTTTAAGTTTTCTATTGAGAAATGAGGTTGATAGTTTTCTGTCACATACATTAGCATTTGTAAAGCATGCTGTGCCTTTTCTTCTCTACATTAAACCAGCTTTTCCTGGTGCCTGGATTTCTATTTCTTTATATATTTTTAGAACTACATAATTTCTTTTCTGTTCAAACTGCTCATGAAAAATGCCCTCCTACCTTCTAACCACGGAACAGCATTAACTTATATATATCTATGTGTGCATGAGTGTGTGTGTGTATGTAGTCAAACCAAAAACATAGCAATGTATCTTTTAATTGGATATATTGGAAATGAACTTGAAAAAAACAATACGAACAAATGAGTTCCCCACGAAAATGAAGAGAGGGAATAAAAAAAGGAATTCAGCCAGTTGGCCTTGATTTAATGGTTGCTGATACCTCTTCTGTCTAGAAATCTCTGGAGTGTGAGCCATCAGACAGGACTTTCTGGATGGGGTAGGCGTTTTGTTCATTTTTTTGGTGACATCTTCTTAATTCTCTGTTTCTTGGTCATACATTAGGTAAGTACATGACCTTCCAGTAATCTTGACCTGTTCTAACTCAAGAATAGGACATCTGTACAAAGCCTGAGCTGTCTTGCCTTCAAAGCTGTTCGTTTACAGCATAGTGGGAACACTTCTGCTGTTACTGCTCTCAGTCTGGAACTATGTGTTACTGGATACCCATCCAAAAACTTGGACCTACTGAGGGGTTACCAGTTGGTGTAGCTGTAAAACCTTGTGTAAACCCTCCACTAGGTGTGTAGCTTTCTGAGCCGTGCAGCCTCCTCTGAAATGAAGCACGGGAGCAGAGGCTGCTGTCCTTGCACATTTGCCAGTGTCGACTCACCAGACAGTCCCCGGGTGCAGGACACGGAATGGTTTCTTGTTTACCCGAGGGAAGGGAAGAATTCATTACTATTTTACAGGTCTCATCATTGCAAGCCTACAAACGTCGTGGTGGGTGAACTCAAGCACTTGTGTGCTGTACTGACTGCTGAGTTAACTTCTGTGTAACGAGAGCTGGTGCTCACGGCAGGCTTGGGCCCCACCCATACAGCAGGGACAGCTTTCAGGTGTTTCTCGAGGTGAGTGAATAATTCATCGGTATTTTTTTGCACACCTTCCTGCTATCAGTCCGCAAACATCATGCTGGAAGAATGTAACATTTGTCTTATGCTATTTGCTCCCACATTCCCCTGCATGTATCAGATGTCACTGTTCGCCCCTCTGTTGAGTATCAGCTGTCTACCAGGAAATGCTTTCAATTTGCTGTGGCGGCATTGCTGAGCAGCTGGAAAATAATTTTTCTAACATGTGGCAGAACAAATTATTGCACAGGAGGGGGTTAATGGAATTGTCTGCCAGAGGAATAAATAATTGAAAGGACATGGATCTACTTATTAGCTTGAATAGAGGCTTGATGTCCTAAATTATACCTTGTTAGAGGTAGGGAGCCTATGCTTTGTTTCAACAGAAGTTGACTTCGGGTAGCAATGTCAGTATACCTGATATTTTTATGTGTCACATATATCATAAGAAGCTGAAAAACTAGGACTTTATTCTCACTTAAAATAAAGATACCATTAGTTTTCTCTATGAATTTTTTCTCTGTTACAGTGACACAACAGAGTCAGAAGGGCTGAACATAAGGTACCATCTTTAAAAACAAAGCTACAGATATTTTATTTTGTACTGGTTAATGCTGCTGTTAATGACAGGACTCTGTGAAATGTAGACTCCATGCTGGGTTTTTTTCAAAAATTTTTTCATACATGATTTTTTAAATGAAGGTGTTTAGCAAACCTGGCTGCTGTTTTCATATTAAAAGCTTAAAGCAAACTACATCATGCAGCATGAAGTTGTACCAGTTTTTCTGGAGTTGTTTTTCAAAATGACATGGTTACTTAAAATTTTATTTCTACTTTCTCTTTTTTACATAGAAACACAACTCAAGGCTGACTGCTTAGAAGAATATTTCTCAATTTGTTTATGGTATGCATTTCATAGCAGTACTTACAAAAATACCCTTACATGTTTTTCAACAAGGAAGAAGGAAGTATTTTCTTAAAATTAAGTGGATTTTGGGGAGTTTGGGGGGTTTTTTAAGAAAAAAAAATGAACGTATTATTTTGGAGTGTTGCAGAGCAGATACAAGGCAAGGCATAGAAATTGCTAGACATTTTGAGATTGATTTGGTTATAAAATTATTATATGTTAACATTTGGGCAAAAGGGCTGGATATTTAAAAGTAAAACAAACAGTGCCTTGAAAATATGATTACGTACTTCTATGCATCTTCAAGCAGTAAAGAATTTTGACGATCTCCCTGTAAGTAAATTAAAATACAGGTTACAGGCTTCCAAAATCGGCTTATACAAAAACTGATTCCAGCCACCGACGATTTTACTGAAGCCTTGTGTTCTTCATTCAATCACCTTGGAGTGCCAGCCTAAAGTTAATCCTGGGATTCTGATGCAGGACTGCTCTACAGCAGAATTACCCATAATTGCCTCAATTCCTGCTGACTGGTTATTTTTGCACCAATGACTCAAATTAGGCACAGCTGGCTCTCGCGAGCTGGAGTTTAATAACAGCCAATTGTCAGAAAGTAGCTGACGGTCAATGTTTTTGTCTCAAAAGGGTGAAAGGAACAGTGACAGTTCTCCCCCCTCTCCCTCCACTGAACAAGTAGGTATCTTCTTTCTGAAGCTGAAGAAACAAAAAGTTGAGCAAGCTTCTTCCTGTGGGGAAATGTTCTGAACGGTTGCCATAATGTTGAGGTGTCTGTAAGAACCGCATGAATATTTGATGGTCTTAACAACAAAATACAAAAAACATCCCGCTCATTTCTGCACACAGGCATTGTTTGTTGGTCCAGCAAAACTGTAAAATGGAAATTAGGTTTAGATTGAAAGGGGTGGATCACCCAGACAGCAGTGAAATCTTTACATTTGAAATGAGACTGACAGGGGTTGTCCAGGCACCATGCTAGCCCTTTCCCACAGCTGTTGGCTGATTTTACCAAAAAATGGCATTGAAATCCAGAATAATGAAGTATAAAAGTCCACAAATCAGCCAAAGGAGAGTCTTACTGCTGAAGAGGCAACTCCCTCTCTGGATCTTGCTGTCACTTCTGTTTGCCTCTTCTAGCATTTTGCACAAAATGGTGTCTGATGCTCTTTTTCTCAGTAGAGATGAAAATATCTTTTGTGGCAAACTTTGCAGGACCACCTTTTCAAAGGGCTTACCATGAAGATACAGTTCTGTCAAAAATAGACCAAAAATATTTTGAGAAATCAGCTGCTGAGCAAGTCCATGGATTTATGATGTCTGGTTTCAAGGCAATGCTTCAGCTGCATTTGGTTCTAACCAAAATGTACAAGCTTTTGCAAAATTCCCTTTTTAAATTCTTGCTGGCTGTACTGCAACAGGCTGTGCACACTAGTTCCTGCATGTGAGAAGTTTAGATCCATTATTGTGTTTGCTTCAGTGCTCACCTGTCCAATTAATATGAAAGAATCCCTTGAAGTTAATTAACGTTGCATCAAAAGCCAAATACCAAAGTTACTTAAAGTGGAAATGCTGGTTTTCATCCACTATCTTAAAGCTATCTTGGAACACTAACAGTGTGCATTCAACAGCAATGTGCAATGCAAACAGACATACTGAAAATAATATTAAATATTTGCTACCAGAATACATGGTGAATCCAAAGATATTTGCCGCCTTGTGTCTTTCTTCATTATTTTGTGAGACCTTTAAGAATCACAAATGCCAATGTAGACACAGAATATCAAGACATCCCAAGGGTAAGTTGAATAGAAATTCCCTAGAGCCTATAAATCTATTTGAGGTGATAACCCAATCACAAGTATGCCTGTCAAATCTCAAGGAAAGTGATAAGTAACACAGTAATTCTATGAAATATGGACTTTTACTTATCTGGCTTGACCTTTCCTCCTGCTCTTTAACCCTTCTGCCCTTCAAGTCTCAAAAAGTGGTGGTGTACAAAGAATAATGTAACACAGACTTCTACTTGGTAAGCTGGAGATGTTGAGCACTTCAATACCTCATTGAATCTTTCACCCACTGAGGATCTGTTTGGGAGCCAACATAATAAAATGAGCATAATGCGGTTGTGCTCTATTGACCACTTGTCCCTTTGTGAAAAGAAGGGGTTCCATGGGACAACAGGCCCTGGATGACACTTTGAAGCTCAATTTTGGAAGCAATGTGGCCAAAAAGAAGTTAGCCAAGGGTGTACTGAGCTCCGTGCTGCCCTAGTTAGCGACGTTCAACTTTGAAACTGGGTCATCCCGCTGCATTACTCAGGTGTTTCTGCGTTGGAATCCAGAGAGAAATACAGAGAAACACGAAAAAATGAACGATACACAATTGGATCAAGGTCAGAACAACAAGTTAGTTTGTATTGCCTTTTTTTTATCAGTGTTGGTCCAGAACCTCTGGTGACCTGCGTGGATACCAGCTGTCAATGTAAAGGCTTGACCAGTTCCACTTAATGAGAACCCTTGTTTTTCACAGACATGCTTAATAAACACTCCCATTAAATTCACGGACCAATCAAGTATCCTAAATGATGGAAAGGATGATTAAATTTTAAAATTAACAAAGTGACAGAGAGATAAAAAAATACCTGCAGTCCTTAACGATATGACTTTTTATACAAAACTGGCAATGCAAATCAAGAAATTGCACACCAAATTCAACACAAATATATTAATTTGAGGGAAAAAAAAAGATATTTTTTCTTACGTTAATTAATTTCTATTTAGTCAATAAAACAGCAAACATGAATGTTTGCATGAGAAGTATTTCACATATAGGAAAAGATCATATTCATTTGATCTAAGCACTCTAGACAAAGTCATAGTTTGAGCAATGGTACCATGAGATTCTATAGATTCATGTCACTGTATTCATGTTATTCCCATTAATTCTGCAGGTATAATCACATAAAAAACAGGCATATAAGGGACTCTATATAAAAACTGGAAAATGGATTAACGATTTTACTTGTAGCTGCTACTCAGTCTTGATTACAATAAATCCAATATACCATAAATTGCACTTATATATGAGTATATGAAGTCTTTCTGGAGTCATAAGTAATTAAAAGTCAGGGAAAAAAAATATGTTAAGGACCCAGAGCAGCCCATAAGAAAAACCTTGGTTTATCTGTGGTTTTCTTTATTTGGCAAGGGGAGAGTGAAGAGGGAGGTACATGTGTATGTATGTAAATGTATTAGGGGATGATTAATGACTATACATATTAGACCAGCACCTGAATTATTTAAAATGTATTTGTACTTAGCTTTCTGGTTTCTGCCTGGCACTTTAGTTAGATGTACTTGACAATGATTTGTGCTTGTTAGGTGTACTGCTGGATTGGGAAAATATTGGAGAACAGATTAAGAAGTTGCAGTGCATCTCTCTTTCTGATGCTTCACTGAACTTGAACTTCCAGTCATATATTTTTATGTGTTATTATTTACTTGCTTGTAATGACATATTTAGTTTATGAAAGCTGTACTTTTTAAAATGGGTGATTGAGTGAGATCACTGGATGAAGTCCGGAGAAAAGTGGGGTCTTTTGAATTTCCAGCCTAGGTTGCAACCAGCTGGATGCAAACCACATCTAAGGGAAGGAGGGTCCTCAGAGCACTTCAGTTGTTCTTTCCTTGTGTTGGCTTCGTGAGGGTCTGCCTTGCTGAGCTTTTCCTGACCAGCTGAGGCCTTACCTTTGAGTGTGACATGTCTTTATTACTCTGTTATGTAAGAAAAGTCTCGTCTCTGGCTTTCCCATTACAGTTAGTGGGAAAATTCCATATATTGTCCACTGCAGGTCTCTATTGTAGGATCAGCTTCTGTCCAAGAAAGGTACTGATTGTATTTTTAATTTTTTAATTACTTCAGAGGTCTTTAAACAAAAGACTGGGCTTAAGCTTTTGTTAAAATGTGTTCCTGGCCATGGGAATTCTTTTGTGTCCAATTTCTTGTCACACTACATCCTCATTGACAAGTGGCTACTCTACCCCTCCTTATTCGTGTCGTCAACTCACACTGCATATAATTATAATTACAGGAAATATGTGCTGATTTGCTACATGTATTTTAACTCTTAGTAGAAAAAATCCCAGAAGGTTAAACTTGGGTGAGAGAAGACTGACCCCAAAGTACATTTCATAAGGTTCCAGGCTTGACTCAAAATATGAGATGGTTCTCCACTTCATAGAGAAAGAACAAACTTTTTTTTTCAATAAAGTGGAAATTATGTACTTGATATTTTCCCTGAAAAGTACAGCAGGTGAATAGTTCAGCAGTTATGCTAAAAGACCTCATTAGGCAAGCTAATTAAATGTGGCTGGAGCAGGGAGCTCTTTATTTCTGGTGCAGAAGTTGACTTTTAGTTGACTTATCTTGAAGATGTATCTGTGTGCCTTTTTTCATGCCAGAAACTCGCTTACTACCAAAAGAATTACAGTGTCATTGTGGAAGCATACCTATTTCAGAAGTATGCTAGTTTGTTTTTAAAATGTTATTTTGTTTTGGTTTCTTTTGGTTTTCTGCTGTAATCCTATTCAGTGCCATCTGCTCTTCAGCTTGATTTTCTCTATTCTTTTTCTGGATTTAGGGTGCACTAGAAAGAACATAGTTTTTAAATATTTGTGAGATACCAGGTCCACTTCTGATGACGCATATTGCAAACAATTGACATTTGCCTGATCTCCTATTATTACTGCAAACAGAAGCATCCATAGAGACTCATAAAGAAATGAAGTATTTCTTCAGACACCACCTTTGGACGGTTCAGATACTTTAGCTTTTCAACTAGACACCTTTTTAAACTAAATTTATATAAAAGTACTATAACTTAACCAACATATTTCTAAGGAAGTCTCCTGGATTTTATTAAGTTACAGAAAATCCAAATGACACGTGATTATTATACTCTTTGCGGTTATAGATTGAAAAATGCATTTATCAAGTGCTTAAGGCCATCTCAGCCATCCACCCATCCAGATGGAGGATATTCTTTGTTGTCAGAGGGATAATAAAATAACAGGATTATTGCACTAGCACATTTTGCTTTCTTAAGTGAAGCCTTTCTCCTCTTAGCTTGATTTCTGGTTGCCAAAGCTTTTTTCATCAGCAGAGACATCTCCTGAACACTGTACTGCTTTATCTATTTAATTGTGTTTAGGTTTGTAAGGGCAAACCAGATTGTGATTAACTTCCAGGAATAAAAGACATTTTATGATTTCCAGTAGCTGAGAAAGGACAGGCACTATCTCAGTACAGGTTCAAACAGGCTGCTGAAAGTCCTTGAGCCCAGAGTTGCACCTCTGCTCTCCTGGAGCAAGGATTCCCTTTGCCTCCCCAAAGAGCAGCGCAAAACCAAAACCAAGGCAAATTTAACAATTTCTTCGAGTCTGGAACCAAACACAAAACTAGAAGGTTTAAATTTTGAACAGGAAATGTTCTGCAAACTGTAAAGAAATCCTTTTTATCAGAGTTTGCGTGCATCTACTCTGTTTTTAAAATCTTAATTCTTAGTTTAAACAGAAAAATATGGAAAATTATATTATTTATAAAAGTGCTGTATTAAAAGGAATATTCTGTGCTCTGAAGTTTGTTCATCAAAACTTGAAGCCTGTCTTATACGTCATTTTAAATTAAGTGCAAGTAAAATTGAAATAAAGATACAGTAAAGTAAAATATAATTATTTGACATTGTGGATTATTTCCACCTACTTGCAAAGTGTTTATATGCTATAACTACGGTAACAATTTTTTAAAGGCTTTAAGACAGTAAAATCACAACCTTTGATCATTTTAGTTTCTTTAATTAGGATGTAACCTCTAGGATAATTTTGCAGGGTTTTTTTTACCAGTGAGGTGCTGTAAGGGGTTCAAGATTTTGCTCAGTAATTTACAGTTAACATTAACCCATTAACATTAATATTCTGGATTTTGAAAGCATATTGAGGTAACCTATTGCCCTGAGTTTTTCTAGGATTTATCTCTCTGCCAGCATGATGTGGGAGTTGTGTTGGAAGACTTTTTGAATGAGTTTGGTTTTTATCACATCTGAAAGCAAAAATTTGAGTTGTTTCTGAAATTGATTGCAAACTATTTTACTGCCATAATTTTTAGGACAAGGGAAGACTTTTAAAATGTAATGTTCTTAATAGTAGGCAATTAAGTAGTAGATAAATTGGGAAGAAAAAAATTAATTCAGTTTTTAACTGATTTGCTTTTAGTCATTCTCTATCAGAGTTCCAGAAAAAGCATTAAAAAGGTGAAACCATTTCCTGTAATGCAGAAAAGGGTGGGAATATTCTTAATAAAAAATATAAGCAGTTACCAATGTTTAATTTTTCAGCAAATGTATTAATATACTGAAGATTTTTAAAGTGCTATTACCAGCATATATATGGCAATATACTTTATTACCTTATTCGTTTGTAGGATGAGTTGCAGCATCAACTTTATGTGCCTTATTGAATTTTGGGCCCCTCACTACAAGGTGGGCATTGGTTACAAAGAGAGGTTTGGATTAGATATTAGGAGAAAAAATTCACAGAAAGGGTTGTAAAGCATTGGAACAAAGATGGTGGAGTCACCATCCCTGGAAGTACTAAAAAATGTGTGGATGGGACACTTGAGGCCGTGGTTTAATTGTGGAAATGGTGGTGGTCAAGGCCTGGCATCGTTAACAGGTTCCTCACTACCTGCTTTGGGGCAGGGGAAATGCACTGTCCTACACAGCCTGCACAGAGAAACTGCGCTCCCTCGTTGTGTCCGAGGATATTTCTGCAGCTTGAGAACAAGACTGTTTGCATCCTATATTTTCTCATTTATGGGAAAACTTAAAAACACTTGTAAGGCAGTATTTGCAATTCCGTTTGTTTCTCCCAAAGTGTGAGGAAAATTTTCTATGAACAGTCAAAAAGTTTCTGATTAAATTAATGAAGAGCCTTTTCTGGATTAAGGACCAGGTAATGTGAAGCTCTGGCTGATGATCAATTGTTAAATGTCAGTGATGACCTGCAGATGCTGGGAGTGGCTTTAAGTTTGCTGAGGACCCTTTCACCACCTTTATTACCTAGCCATGGACTTAGTGGCTCATGAAACAGATTGGTCCAATATTGAAAATATCAGGTGTTCATTTTTTGATTTAGACATTTTAAGTGTGGGTTTTGTGATTATATTTTGAACTTTCAATTAAATGTATTTTATTAAAATTTCTCCTTTCAAAAAGGCATCTTTTGGGGGTTCTTATATGTCTGTGTGTCATTGTACCCATTTCTGGTTCTGATCCTCTTGTTAATTCTGAATCCAGCTTTTGCTTCAGCCTTTCATCTCCTGTTTGGCTTGCCAAGTAGACGAGTGCCAACTGACTGCATTCATCAAAATTATTTAGTTCCATATTGATAGCTGTTATGAAATGTCCAACATTGTGTGAGCCCAGCTTTTTGTGGAGTTGTACCAATACAGAAATTTTCACTTGAAAAAACTCTGAGGACTGTTTTTGCATCTTTTTTAATTCAAATGGTATTTTTCCCACATCATCATCCTTCTATAGTCAAGAAAAGCTTAAGACAAAATATGCTTGTTACTCAATTGTTTAAAGAAAACATTTGTGTTGAAGTTTTATATCTTTGTAAATCTAAGCAAGATGTGAAAATACATACTCACTCTTCCTAAATCCTCCTTTGTTAAGTTTTTATCTTTAACAGCTGCATCACCTTACAATATTTTTCATAGCTAAATATGCATCACTTTCTGTCTTTACATACTGACTTATCAAGGTCACATCTTCTCCAGAATCTGTACACTAAAGAAAACCTGGAATAAGATAATCTTTTCCTCTTAGTCAAGATTAGATCCTCTATCAAGACCTTTGCTTGACTTTTTTCAGTAGGAACTGAACACTAGATCTGTATTTTCCTTACTATTTTATTATTTTTATTAGAATGTTTATGTTTCCTGATGGAAGCAAACGGGACCTGCATTAGGGGGAAATTTCTCAGGAATATCTCATTTTGTCACCAAAGAAAATATTTGTTTTAAGAATCTCTGAATTGCTGGTGATTCATCAAACATGAAAACCTTTTACTTCTACCTTTCCCCTTCACCTTCTTTTTAACCTCTTAAGTGATTCACTACCCAAACTTCTGGTAACCCAGAGCCCAGCCTTCCCACTGTTTATCCCTATGATCTGAAATTCCTGAACAGTTAATCTTACTAAAAAATATCTCTACATGCCAAGAAACCTCATTTGTATTTGCCAAGGCTCGAAGAAGATACCAATTCCTCATCTAGAATTTTGTGACAATAGATACTCATTAGAAAAATCTACTTGGTTTCCACTTATAAGGATACCCGCAATTTTGTCAGAGGGGGGAGAAGAAATACACAGAAATAATGTAGGTGATTAATGTTAATTTTATACATCTGTCATTGCCCTTCCTAGCAGTATTTTAAACATCTGCTAAAGACGGAGTTATCCATAATGGCCTATTTCTATAACCCTATTGATAAGGAAGAGATTGTATTCTCACACTCAACTATGGAAAGCATGTTTAAAAACCTATAGGTTTTGACCAAGCCACAGTTCTTTACTCAGAAATGCCATCTTTGTGTAGAGAAAGCAAACTCCAATATCAGGCCCCAAAAGTTTTTCTTGAGTCACACAAATACTTTTTTTTTAAGTAAAGTTAAAGGTTGTACATCCTTGGATAAGCATCTGGTTTTTACAGTGCAAACAATGATAAAGAAAGCAAAAGCTTGAATAAATCCAACTACATAACATACAAAATGTCATGGCAGCAAAAAAAAAAGTTCCAAACCTTCAGAAGATCTAGCACTAATTTGATGCCTTTGTGAAGAATATTTTAATAGGAAGCTTCAGACTGTGACAAATCAAGTGACTGTGTAGTAAACTGTTTTGGTTTTTTTTCTGGTTTGCTTTTTTATAAGTACTTCATTAGGTGTAACTCTGCATAGGTGCAGATCTTTTGAACTGTCATTTATAACAAAAAATGCAAGCACTTTGTTGTTGCAGAGTTCTATTCAAAATGCTGGCTGTTGTTGCTGGATACAGGAGAACACAAGGCACTTGCTTGGGGCAGGTAAGTCATATCTCCTTTTCTTGACATAATAAACTGTGTCTCAGATCACAGAATGTGGCCAGTTTGCTTAAACAACAAACAGATGTGCTGTCTTCCTTGCTATTTTGGTGTGGTGTAGAAAAAACAGTGGGCCAATAATGCACAAAGCAGAATATTTGAGACTGTTGGTTTTTTTCCAATATGTTTACAGTATTTTTTTTCCACTCTACAGTGAAAGTAAAAAAAAAGAACCAGAGAAAATCAAACTGGATGGTTTCTATTTATAATCATAATTTACTGTTTGAAGAATAAGCTGCTGAAGTGAAAATAACTCTTGAACAGTTTTTAATAAAGGAGTTTGGAACAAAAAAATTGTTGGTAGAACACTGATAAAAACAAGACAACACAAGCTGTTCTTGATTGTTTCCAGATTCAGTCATGTAACAGCAATTAGCAGTTACTTGTATTCTGTCTTTAACTACACACCCTGGTAATTGTGACATGTCAACCCAAGCCAAGGATTCTGCTCTAATATGGTTTAGGTGCTCAGAGTTTTAAAATGCTTTCTGGAAAAAATCTTTCTTGATGTTCCAGTCAGTTCCAGAATAATAACTTGGAACTAAAGAGAAGTAGACACTGAAGTACTTCTAAATGTTTAATCCTTTGCTTCACATGGCTGACATCACAAGTTACAACTTTTGAAGAAATTGTCCAATTTCTAAGTTGAAACCAAAAGAAATTAGGAACATGTAATCGAGGCATGCCTGGTGGCGTGGGTGGGATTGCTGATTTTGGATTAGTGAGACTTGATAAACACTTCAGCTGGGTTCAAGGTCCAAGTGAAAAACCAGTCTCATGTAGTAGTTGTAAAGATAACAATAAATTCCTTAAAAGATAATTGCTCATGAATGGATAATCAAGTGGGTGCACAGTAGTTGCAGTATAGCAGGAATTTTACAGCCACAAAATGCAGATGGTCTTTGTTCTTGACTTTTACAGTCCACAGTAGAACAGGGCATGATCAGAGCAAATCTGAATAATCATTTAACAATAAAAGAAGTAAGAAACTCAAGAGCTGAGAAATGAAGAGACTTCTTCCCTGAGATTGTCAGTGTGGAGAGGAAGTGGGGAAGGAGGGAAGACATTAAAAACTATTAAAAAAATAGAAAAAAGGACAGGTTTCAGGCTTCACACAAACAGCATTGGATGAGTTCAATGAAACTTTCAGGAGGGTTGTAAGTGGATGCTCATTTCCCACCCATTTGTATATACATCTATATATGGCTACATGGCCATTACACCATATGAGCTTTGATTTCATAAGCTCCAGAAAAGGCATATTATTTGTCTCTATGGTGGTGGCAATGTCTATTAATGTTATCTTTTGTGATTTCATCTTCCCATAATGTCTGAGAGCTCTGCTTTAAACTAGCAGTCTGTGATTGTGACTGGTGAGATAAAAATTTCGGTGAGATAGAGAAAACTCATGCTTCTGTGTGTGACAAATTGCAATGACAAGGCTGTGTTGATAGCAGCTTATGATGTGAAATGAAATCACAACCACAATGCCATAAAGATGTGTGCTTAGGGCAACTTTACAGAGCTTGAAGTGAAAGAAGATATGGTCAAAATGTCTGGTAGACACTGTGTTCCTTCCCTGCACTTCATTTTATTGCTAGAACTGGCCAGTGCTGCTCAATAAAAATACTTCATGCATTTCATTTTTTTTTCTTTTCTTTTTTTTTTTTTTTTAATGTGGCTTTGCTGGGTATCTTTATTCCAGCTCCTATGTAATGGACACAACCAACATCTGAAAATTATCTAAATTCAATATACAAATAAAATAAAATTGCTGTAGAGTTCAAGACAACCATTTAATTTGATTCATTTGATTGGCTGAATGTTCCATTTGAAGAATAGACAACAGGAAAGGAGAAATAACAACATTTACAGGATGCATTCCATGGAACTTCAGGGGGTTGCATAAATTTCTTTATTCATAGTAACAAATCCATAGGACTGACAGTAGAAGTAACTATGTGAATCTCTTCTGGATATTAAAAGTTCAGTTGCCCAAATATTGAAATTTAAAGCCATTTTTTTATATTAAAGACAGCTTTTTGGGGCTAGCAGGTATAAGACAGAATGGACGGGACACCAGCACTCTTCTGGAGCAGCAGCTGGAGGCTACAAATGAGCATAAAAAGTGGCACGAGAAACCTTTACTTTCACAACAGAATTATTGAGTAGTGACTTTTATGGCAGCCAAAATCTGGGATTCTAGGAAGTAAAAAAAACTCTCCGGGAATGACAGGAAACAGCTATTGCAAAACTGAAAAGTAATAGGATTCAAAATTTCTATAATTTTTAATAATCTCAAATATTGTTAAGCCCCTAAGGGGAAAAAAGAGAGTCTCCAAATCAGGACATATATTTGGAGGTGATATCCTTTCAGTACAGAGAAATGTGGACTTGGAGAACAGTTGTAGATATCCTTGAAATTATTTTAACTTCCTGGTATGATCTGCTAAATGAATTACTATTGAAGAACTGAGTTTTCAGCCTTCTGAATAACTCATTAGATCAATAATCAAACAGGAGGAAAAAAAAGAAAACTGGAAAGCAATTTCCACACAAGACCCATACAGGAATAGTTTTCATAAATATTAATTTATTTATTATTTATTAATTTGGTTTTAGTTTATTTTTTCTAGCATTACTATTCTAGTTATGTACCATTCAAAGGGTTGTTATCAATTACCTCTTCTATAGTTGCTGTAGATGGTGGTTTGCTTGCTAAGATTCGGGCATGCTATGCTTTCATTCAAAGTCTGTTTTTGTCTTTGACTTCTGTCCCATCACACAATTAAAACAACAAAAAACATACTCTTAATGGAGAGGGAAGGGTGCAAACTAATAATCACTATAAACAGCTTTTCTGCTGTTGATTAAAGAATTAGCAATAACTGATAATGGAGATGCAAACAATATTTTCTACCAATAGGTGCCAGTATAAGCTAATTAAGCTAAAGTATATAATGACAGGTTTAAAGGAGACATTAGAAAAATGTATTAAAAATTCCCAACAAATTCTCTTCATGAATTATTCTTTTGGGTGGGGCATAACCTTTCTTGGGAGTGCTGATGGCAAAGTCAGTGTTCTGTCCCATTCCTGTCAGGTACAGCTGAACACACACATCCCTTTCTTCTAATTCTAGTTTGTAGATTATGTAATCAGTCTCTTTTTCTAAACCAGAAATTCATAAATTAGAAATTCATTCTAAACCAGAAATTTTCTTCCAGGGAAGGAAAACGGCAGAGAACGATCCACTACAGCTGAATCTTGCCAGTGCAGGTTTCAGCAGCTGGACCTAATTTATAGCAAAGAAATATTTATTGTGGAAGAATAGAGTTAACTTTTACTGCAGTATTTCCTTAGTCAGATTTTCCATTTTAAACATTATAAAGTTATACCTCAAGCTTGGCCTCACATAGTGTGGCTAGCCAGCCTCGTGTGAGTGTTTGTGAGCAAAGCCATGGAGTATCATTCTGCATTATTTTTGTGCAACTGAGCTCCTAACTTTCTCCCTGTTTGGTGCCCTGTTGTAGATTATCTGTAGCCAACCATGTAATTTAATCTCATTCTTATTCAGTCTTAATGGGAAGATGACCTTTCAGCAGATTAGAATTGATTTGTTTATAAATCTGCTAGTCTTGTCAAAGCTTTGTTCTTACAGACAATAATTTTGCTATCATCTGCCTGATACTCATCAGTTTGTTATAGCAGCTGTAATGATTTTTCTTTTTAATCTTTTTTTTATTATTATTTTTTCAGCTTTGCTTGTCACCACCTCATCCATGTTCTCTGTCATTCTCCAAAGCTTGGACAATGTCACTTGTGAAGCATCTCTGTCTACCACATGAAATGTCACAGCTCTTTCTCTTTAATTCCTCTACTCCCCTCTCATTTTCAGTGAACACATGTATGCTGAACAAGGCCAGATCAAACAAGAATGTGAAAAGAAAGAATATGAAAAGGAAGAACTCCTTGTCAACACCAGCGGGGTTTTAAAGCCCAAATTTTGCTTTCTTTTCAGTTGGCTTTGTGCTAGGCATGGTTGTATCACAATTACGTGATCTGTATAGACTGTTGCTACAGTAGAAATTCAGATATTGTCATTGCTACTTTCTGTGGCACTCACCAGATTGAACCCTTCATCCATTTTACAGCCTGTCTTCACTTTCTCAGTGTTGTTTGGGTGGGGATTTTGTTTGGATTTTTTTTTTTTAGTAATTGAATTGAACCTATGACAGTACTCTGCTCTCTGTAGGCTGTTTTTGTAAGGAAGAAAAGGAATGCACTTCCCAGATTTAATGGGAAACATGGAATTAATTGCTGTGCAGCTTTTTCAATGCTGATTGTGAGTTTCATATCACATCAGCCTTGCACTTCAATGCAAGCATACAGGTGTTTTTACAGAAAGGCAAGTTTGGAGAAATATTAATATAAATTATACTGAGGAACATCCTGTTGGTGGCAGCAATAACTTACATTTAGCTTGTTAGAAGTTGTGAGGGTAACAGAGCTCCTTTGCAGTCTGTGGTGCCTGTGTGTAGTAATGGGCTTGCTGTGCATTTGAACGCTCTACATTGATTCTTATCTCTTAACAGCTGTTTAATCCAGACTTAAAATCACACATTGGGTGTAATGTACAGTTAATATTTTGCATAAGCTTGTGAATCTGCACTAAAGAGGAGCGATATGCAAGGCATGTTTATATTTCCAGAGAAATTACCCTGTTTCTGGTGTTCAAGGGTTTGGGGTGTTTTTTTGTGCTTTGGTGGGATTTTTGGTTTGTTTTTTTTTTTTTTTGTTGGTTTGGTTTTTCTTTCTTTTTTGTGTTATTTTTGGTTGGTTGGTTGGTGTGTTTTGGTTTTTGGGTTTGGTTTGGGCATTTTTTTGTTTGTTTTTTTTTTTTTTTGTTGTTGTTTTTTGGGATTTTTTAGGAAGAAACGTGATCCAGTGCCTGTGTATTCTTCAGGGTGCTATAAGAGAACTTTTATAGTCTCCACACTCATAGCACATTTTGGGTATTGACTATACAGCTGTTCTTCCAGGAAAAAAATTATTGATGAATAGTTCATAATAGTGTGTGTTGCATCATATTATACAGTGAAATGTATGGAGACACATATTTTAACTTTTATTTGGGTTGCCAGCAGTAGTTGGTCTCAGAGGCCAGTTTGGACAGGCCCCAGTTTGGGCCAGTTACGCACTAAACAATTATTTGAAGTAGAAGCAAGCTGATTCTTTTAATTCTACTTCCTTAGACTTAAGGTTTTGTAGGAAGCAGTGTGTTGTTATAAAGTTTAATGGGAATTTCTCCACTCAAAATACTTAAATGAAACATCAAAAACTCCTTAAACGAAACATCAAAAAATCCTTAAACAGACATATTGTTTCTGATCGTATTTAGAAGTGGGTATACCTGGTAGGGTCTTCTAAAATCTGAATTCTTTTATTCTGGCTAAGAAAAAATTGTTGCCTTTTCACGAGGAAAAGAAACTTGTTCTACCACCCAATATTGAGAAGAAATTCTTCCCTGTGAGGGTGATGAGGCTCCGGCACAGGTTTCCCAGAGAAGCTGTGGCTGCCCCATCCCTGGAAGTGTCCAAGGCCAAGTTGGACAGGGTTTGGGAACAACCTGGTCTAGTGGAAGGTGCCCCTTGCCCATGGCAGGGTTTTGGAAGGAGATGATCTTTGAGGGCCCTTCCAACCCAAGCTGTTCTATAATTCTGTGATATACATCTAAATCATTATATATCGTATCACAGTGCAGTATTGCTCTACAGTGCAGTACCAGTTGCTGGACTTGTTTTGCATAAGGACTTTTGATGCCAAACTTCAGAAGGTCATGTTTGTACACGTGGTTTTTAGTGACTGTTCCTGTGCTGCAGCTCCCAGTGAGAGCCAGGCCGTGCAGAGGGATCTGTGACTCAGGACTGCCACAGCGGCTCCCGGCAGAGACCCTCGGGAAGAGCTTCTGTCGGGGTTGGTGAGGAGCAGATCACGCCTGGCACAGGACAGAACCAGTCCAGACAGAAAGGACAGACTGAAAGCAGCCGCCCCCAAAATGTTAATGAACTGTCACAGCTATTTTAGTTTCAACCATCTGTCCTCGAAAGGGAGGCAGTCTATCCAGAACTGCCTCCTAGGGAAAATCTAGATAAGGCAGGAACACCTGGGTTCTCCCCCAGTTCTGGCGCCAGCAGCTTTATCACAATTATCCCATCCTGGGTAATAATCCAAAACTTTAACTTCGCTGTCACGTCTCTGAGAAAGCCACAGCTGTTCCTGCTGAGCACAGTGGGTTGTGCACAATTGTATGTGTAGGTGTAACTTTGTCTCAGCACTTACTGTCCTTTCACTTCTAGAAGAAATTATTCCATTCCTGGTCCTTCCCTTTCTGGGAACAGACCAGACTCTCTTGTATCTTTTCCAGCACTGCCACAGATTATACCAGTTTACTACAGAGATGATGAGATGAAGTTGTACTTCACAAGAGAATGTGTTTTTGTTGGTGTGTTGATCACCTGGCTGGGAGTTTTGTCCATTTATTTATTCCCCCTCTACCTCCCTGCAGATTAAGTTAGGCAAAACAATTCGTTTTGCAATGATGGGTGTTATTTTACTCTCTATTTACAAAGCAAAAAATATTTTACTGAGGTTAGCCTTTACAAAATCCCAAGACTTTTAAAAATGAAGTAATTTACTTTTAATAGAGTGTTTGTGTAGTCAGTAAATTAAATCAGAAATTGCCCTCTCCCCTCATTTATTTTTTTTTTTTAAGTTACAGGATATATATAATGCATATCTTATGGCAGGTAAGTTTTGTACATAATCTCCTGTATTACATTTCTGAACAAAACCATATGTTGCAAGACTGTGTTGGACAGTTGGAGAGTAGATGTCCATGGTCATTACCTTTCATCAAGCACTTTCAACACACTGTATATTATTACTTCATAAACGTACTTTGCATCCAGGGGTCCAATGCACCATAATGAATAACATAAATTTGCTGCTTTTTATCTGAAATCAGTCTTCCAAACTTGTAAGTATTTTCTTATCTCAAGGTGTGAATGCCTGTTATTTCCTTGTCCTTATTTTACCTTTTTAAATATGACTTTGTGTCTCAGAACTTATTTTATTGTCTTGTTATACCATATCTCATATTTAACTGTAGATAGGGCACTGATGGAATTACAGCTCATTTGGTTTGTTGTATTTGTGTCATTGCACTTTGGACAGAGGAAATCTTCCAATGTTTTTTTTATTGTAGAACTAGAAATTTTTTTTGTCCTGAATGAATAATGAAAATATCTCCCCACTCAGTATTTAGTTACTGGTTTTTCCCCTCGATGCTTATTTTTGTGCATGAACATTTAGCATATTTGGCTGCAAAGAGAAAGGCAAATACAAAGCACATGAGGGCTGATTTTCTGCATTGTCTGTACTCCCTGCCAGCTATGTTAGCCAAGATCCATGCCTAAAATAAATACAGTTATTTTTATTGTTCTAGATATCTTTTTCAGTGTGTACAACTGAATGGTGAGAAAATTATTTACTTTGTTGTGAACATCAATTCCCAAACCCTCCCAGCAGATGTGGCAGAGCAGGGTAGGCAGGGATGTTCTCATCTGTTGGGTTAAAAGCATCTGCCATTTGAGGAACCCACTGAAATACAACTGCTCTTTCTGAGCACTGAGGGTGGGCCCCACAGGCTCTGCCATTTAATGTCTTTCTGAACAGTCTTCAGCTAAGAAAATATTCCAGAAGGCAAAGACTCCTTGATATGTGGCAAACAGTTTTTTCTAGGAAGAGCTCTTGTTGCTGGCTGTGCCAAGCTGAAGAGCCGCTTGTGCTGAGGCAACAGGCTCCAGTTCGTTCACCCTCCGATCGTGATGACATCCACATTATTCAACTTGTTGATTTTTCTGTCAGGCCTCTAAAACTATAAAAAGGTTAAGGGAAAAGTATTGTTATCAAGCTGGAGCAGTGAATTTTACGACCTTCAGAGAAATTACAGGTGCTTCATTCTCAATGTCATTTGTTGTGGGGTTTTTTATATTATGCCTTGAATTGTGTCTCCATCATCTTACTTCAGCAACTGACTTTTTTTTCTAGAAGAGAGCTGGTTTTGTTGAGTACTGTGTTAAAATCCATAGCTGTGTTCCCCATACTGACTGATTTGAGCTTGTAGATATGAATGACAGTCAAAGTTGTCTTTGGGATTTAATTGAAATAAACTCTCTGAAGATGCCAAAAGCATTTCTGACTTGGCAGAAAGTGGAAACTTTGTGGGAAGTAGGATGGTGCAAGATGGGAAGGAGGTGTGAGTGGTTGTTTGTCTGTTTCTAAGTCAGAGTTTGGCCTAATTAAATTCTTAGAGTATTAAATGTGCTACAAAATACTGTGAAAGAATTCTTTAAGAATGCACTGGCAGTGTTAGAGAATCCAAGTTGGTAAGTCTTCAGTGTCAGACCTTTGAACTGATTTGGTTTTGTTCTTCAGCTTACAAAGCACTTCCTTAATTAGATTAGCCTGCCACAGGCTCTTGGCAAATTCAAACTTTAGTGGCAATAAGAACAAACACAATTAATTAATCCATACATAAAAAAGGAAGGAATAAATGGTCCGGTTACCCTGGCAGGAAAAACTCTGCTGTAACCTCAGAGTCTCACTGCAACTCGTTACAGTTCATTTGTGCAACCGTGGGTTGTACAAATGTGTCTAGTGGAAACCATGGAAAACTTACTAGGACATATACTTCGGAATTTACTCTTATTTATAAAATTGCAATCCAACTGCTTTTTTCTCACTTACAAGGGTTACAAATTTGCCATTTCAGAAAGACAAAACTGGCCTCAGGAGCACCTTATGTGTCCTTATTACAAACATTTAAAGTTGGCATTAATATTTATTTCAGTAATGTTGCTTCAAAGTATGGTCTGATGTTTTAATTTTGCATGACATTTGAGAAGCAGCATAGTCTAAGTGATTTTCTGTAAATACGTTGACTTTATAATATTAAAGACTTTATTCTTTGGTGCAAGTTAATAGCACTGTTACCATGAAACACTTATTCCTTTAATTTCATGTAAATTTAAATTTTATGATGTTTGCTTCTCCAAGATTATGTAATCCCTTTTTATTGAAAAGAATCACAATTATGCAAATGATGATATCCAAGGAGACAAGCAGCAATTAACTGCAAAAGACAGGCTGTTACCAAAAGAGTTTACTCTCAATGAACATAACAGGACCTCCTTTAAAATAAACCTTTATTTAAAGAAATCAATTTGGCATAGTTTCTAAAACAAAGCAATTCATTCAGACAGAAGTTTCTAGTCTTAGGAGCATGTTCAATAGTATATTTGAAGGTTTTTTCTTTGACTCCAAATGCATTATTTCTGTACACAGAACATGGAAAGCTGAAAGCCTGGACTCTGCTGGCTTTGCTTCTAAGCAAGCCCAAAAAGATTTGTCTTCCTACAGGAGACTATTAATGAAGCAAAATAATCATCTGTAAGCATGGAGTTATTCAGTCTGATAAGTCTTGGAGCAACCTGATTTAGGGGAAGGTGTCCCTGCCCACAGCAGGGGGATTGGGCCTGGATGACATCCAAGGTCCCTTCCAACCTAAACTGTTCCTTGATAGTCACTGGTCACAGCTCTGGAAATGTAAAATAATGCTCAAAAGAACTGTGTGGATCACTTCTAACCTCCCTATAGAAGGCAAGCATTTGGATGCAGCCGTGTGCCATGCATTCCACTTACACTCCAAATGATGCCATAGTCTCCTGTGTGCTTTGGAATGCACTTTAAAATGCTCACAGATGGCTTGAGAACATACTTAAGAGCTATCTCTCCTTGGATATCATCCCTGTACTTGATGGGAGAGTTATGCTGCTCCAGATATGGGCAGACTTGCAACTGTAGGCAGAGGATGTGCTGTTACATATTAGAATTAATTTTGTTTTCCCAGTTCCCTGTGTGGAGAACTAAGGAGTGGAGGAGGAGGAAACAGCAGCTGGTTTCTGGAGAATAGATTTTTTTCCTCGGTAACTTTGATACTCGCTGTTAAGGAGCCTCCATGGGGATTGTAAAAGGGAAAATAGGAGGTGAAGGTGGGATTTGAACCGGTCAGAGTGCTAGCAAAGGGAGTCAGAGATTAAAGTGCAGCACAGCTACAGGACAGGGTCACACAAGAGCTACCAAAAGCCTCTCTGTCACTGCAAACTAAGCAATACACCTAATACCAAACCTATTTGCCCTTTTCTCTTTGCAGGTAGTGGATAGGTGTGAAATAAAATCTGGGACTGGGGTTATATTGTCCAAGAAGAAACACAGATGTGCTTTTCCTCCTCCACTTTCTCTTGCAGTGACTCAGCCAAGGGAGCAGCCTGGGCAGGGATCCATCAGGCTTTAGGGAGGGCTGTTGCTTCAAACACAGTTGTTACAGTTGTGCCTGAGCTCGGGAAAGTCTCGTGGCTGCCAAAAGTCTGAAGAGTGTCAATAGATTCTGTGTGCTTTAAATCACCAGAACTGTCAGAAAGTTTCATAGCTGCAGATAACTGCGATCAGCGCACCTGGGAAAACATTTTTTCCATTAGTGGCTTTCCCTCAGTGAAAGTCAAAGATTAAACAAAAAGTTTCCCCACCTCAGAAAAGGAAAATAGGTTTAAGGATTTGTCTGATAACTGTAAAGCAGAGAGACACATTTTATGCATTCTCTTTGCACTTCTCAAAACATTTTATAATGTGTTAAATAATAGGTGTGGTAAACGTATAGTATCACATTTTATAGGTAGGTCAACATTGAAAATAGAGATATCCTGTAAACTCTACACTGAATACCTTCTTATACAGAGCTTTTATCTGTAATTGCAGTCATAGAGATATGAGGTTGTGTGCTGGACATTTACCTACCCTGAACACTGAACAGAGACAATATCAATTTGGAATTACGGAGTTGTTTTGTGGGGTATTTTGTTTGCTTTTTTGTAAGTTTAAGGTTTTGTTGGTTTGGGTTTTTTCCCCTCATTCTTTAGAGTAACACTAAATTGTGAAAGGATTGCTGTTCTTTTAGAGTTAAATGTCAGACAAGTGCCAATAATGTGGGTGATATGCTTTCCTGAGCACCATGCTGGACTTAACGTGCAACTGTGAGGACCACAGAGAGAAATTTCAGAAGGTTTTTGACACTGGAAAAATGTTCTAATAAACTGTGCAGGAGCAGGGTAAAATTGGCATTTCAGTGCAGTATGAATGTCAAGTCATAGAAAGGTGATGACCTCTAACCATCAATTATATTCACGTTCCTTCTCGTTGCTCCCGAGTGCTTTACCCCAAAGTTGCTGATACCTCAGAGCTGGCATTAAAAGCATTCCAGCTCCAACAGTCTCTGTTAAGTAGAGTGATTAGATTTTCTCCAGTGAATAATAAGTATGAGGGGTGGGTTTGATCAAGTCTTTTAAAAGTAACACACTTTGGATATCCCGTGGGATAACATCTAGAAAGGTCAAGGTGGAACAGTTCACCGGACAAATCCACCTCAGTGTAGTTCTTGGCTTTCTCAAAAATTGAGATGTTGTTTTTTTTTTTTTGGTATGAACTAAGTAAACCTCTAACAAACTGACAGAAAAGCTGAGTTTCAATGGGTAGGAACTTACTCTGTTTATGCTTTATTAATGAAAAATCAAACCCCAGGCAGAAAGTGAGTGTTGGTGATGATCACTTTGTAATGCCTGTACAGCAAAATGAGAAAATCAGCTATCAGGATACAATATAGGCTGAGGGAACAAAAACATCTCTATCTCTTATTGCATTGGCTCAAAGAATATTGTTTTAGCTTCTTATTTATTTATTTAAGACTGAGTATGGAGGACTGAAACCACTTGCAATTAAATAATGAGTATTGGAGAAATTAATATATTTCACAGAAAAGCACTGAGCAATTAAAAAATAACCAGAGTTTTTAATTTTATATGTTCAATTGTGAGGAGTGTCTATGCAAGTTTTGTATGGAGATATATTTAAAATGCTATAGCTTTAATAAAAACATAAAACATAACCTTAAACCCCCCAAACCAAACAAAAAACTCCTCCAACTCTTAATTAAGTAAAAAGGCAACTTCACCAATCAAATGAAGCAGGCTAAAAAGGTTTTTCAAGGAGGGACACAATTTATGAGATAAGAAAAGCCGAGAAAGAAACCATATAAGAAGGTGCAATATTGAATATATTTAGCTTTCTTTTCACATTCAATGCCTTGATTTCCCAAAATATATATGTTTCTGAAATCCAAGGAATTTTATATGAGGTTCTTGGAAATCTGAAGTTCATCCAAAACTTTGTATCGTTTTTGGATGTAAAATATCTGTTCATAATAACAACTCTTGCTTTGAGACCAAGAATAATTTTTACATTTGTTTGCAAAAGCTACAGGAGGTTTTTATACCAAAATCTCTCTGGAGATTTCAGTTTAGAAATAGTGAACTACCCTTGGTTAATAAAGTGAAATAGGTGATATTCATATGACACAGACTTTAATGAACAGAGCAGCAGAGAGAGGAGATATCAAACACACAGACGTCCCTCAGGGTGAGTTAAAAGCACAGACAATCTGCTGAACTAACACAGAAGTATTTTTGGTTCTGTTTGTGCAAAGGAGATTTTGGGAGCTTAGTGGGAGAGACAGAGAAGATTTTACAGGGAGTTAGTGGTGAACTTGCTCCAAAACACCTACAGATGATGAAAAGTCCAAGGCTTTGCACAGATGAGCTAAGATGAAATCTTTTGTCTGATCTCTCAACTATTCTTTCTTGAAGTAAAAAGATTTTTTTCCTTTTAGAACTACTAACACCAAGTTTCATCCCCTAAACCCAGAAAACTGGCACCAAAACCTGCCAGAGTTAAGTATATCCCTGTATGGGAACATTCTTGATATTTATTACAACAAATGTTTGAAGGAAGGAGTCTGTAAAAATAAATAATGAGAAAACAAAATCCCCCCCTTCTCTCTGCCACTACTACAAGTGCTGTTAGAGGTGGGAGCAATGAACTACTTTTATTCTATGCAACATTCCAGTAATTTATTTACTATTGAGAAAAAAATCTTACCCTTTATAAAACAGTACAAAGCATATATTTGTGTTTCATTATCTTATCTAGACTGAATAATTTATTTTCTACTTTGAAACAATTTTTTTTTCAAATACTACAACTGTTTACTTTTTAAAAATATTCTAAAATAAGAATATGAGGTACCACACATTCACCGTTTTCTCCATTTATCTTATCTGACTCTCTCTCTGTAGGTACAGCTCTGAATGCAGACCAGACTCTTTAAGTGTGGCCAAACCCAAAAGGTCAGGCTTTGAGATATACACCCCTAAATTTGTCAGGCTGGCATTTCTTTCTCAAATTCAGTATTCTTAGGTGCTTATGCTTACTTGTTTATAAAACACACCTAATAAATGCAACCAGGCAAAACCAAGCCCATGCTGAAGGCAATGGTGCAGAAAAGCACTCTGTAAAGCTGGGGGAACAAGACTGAACTTCAGAATATGTGAGAGATACAAAGTTCTGTGAAGTTTGGAGGTAGGAAAGGGAAAGTCAGGGAGAGGTGATGAGACACAGAATAAATAAATCTTGAGTATAACCTAAAAATGTTTCCAAAAATGAAGATGCAAAAGTAAAACTAAAAATGTAATTTAAAAGTATTATCTAAAAAGAAAATTATATCTAAAATATGAGACTGTTAGCTTAAATTAATATACTTTACATTTTTTTCCAGAGATATTTAGAGGCAAAATAGAGAATTTATTGTTTTTGTATCAGTGTCTAAAAGAAGAAGTAGGAACTTCTAAACTCAGTGCATTCCCAGTCATTTCTTTTAGGCTTTTGATCATAGTGTAGAAATGTAGCTTGTACTGTCTTTGTAGGATCACTTGTAGATGGCTGGCTGAGTTTCAAGTCCTTTTTCTCTGGGGAAGTCAAGTCTTTTCCAGCTTCCTAGTAATTAAAAAGAAAAAAAGCAGCCTCCCACTGTGAAGGTATGGCATTTCAGCACAATTTTTATAATGCTGGAACAGAATGATTTCAGAAGCTTTGGAAGGACAAAAAAAATATTCAAGTTAGTGCTTTTGGTTCTACATTAAATCATATTCTGTAGCTCCTCATTGCACTCTGGTGTGGTTGTCATTTTATAACTCTGAGTTTGAGCCTTGGTATGAGAATGTGTATATTTGTTTGCTAAAATCCACCTTGTAGAGAACAGCTTGCTTTCTGTATCTCAGCTGTGTTTTACTCGAAAAGGTAAATATGTTTTTATGTTTTTAAGCTTCTCACTTTTGTTGTCTAGTTCAGTTTTCCATATTCTTCAATCTTCCTTAAAAATATAAAAACTAGTTATCCTGGATTCAAAAACAGAATGCGTGACTTGAGGTATGGCCATTCAATCTCTAGTTTGCATATTGTAACAAAAAAAGGAGGCAAAAGGGCTTGCTGGACAGCAGAAAAACACTGGTAATTATGATAATTCAGAAAACACATGCTATGGGTTAATCCTGCTGTCACAAATTACTGTAAAGAGTTGTGAGCCTGGATGGAAAATACAGGCAATCTCAATATGTGACAGAAGCCTTCAAAAAGAATCTCACTGTGGTGCAATATCCATTGTATTAGATCCAAAATGTACAGGTGGTGGTGTGTTATAAATACAGACAGAAAGATGTGCAGCTAAGTCTTCACTACAGTGCCAATTTATACTGCTGTCTGTAGCAATCACAATTCACATTTTGGACCAGAGGGGGAAAAAATGTGTTTTCCAAAAAAGCAATAAGAAATCCCAGAAGAATGAATATTCCATCAGGAGAATATCATGAGATGAAGTATTCTATTTATATTTGTATTGAATTCCTGCTGTGAAGAGAATTGCTGCAATTTTACAGCATCACGTAGGACTCCATGTTTCTTTAGCTGTGAAGGTGTTTAGGAAGGTTTTTGTTCTCAGTTTGCTTTGTTTCTGTAGCATTGGTTAACTTTGTCTAAACAAGTTGGTTGTGATTTGCCCCAGGGTATTACTTGCATCTCTCACAGCTACAGGAATAATTAAGACAAGAGAAAATCACTTAGGATGCATAGTAATACACTCATTTAAAAGTAAAGTAAACTAAAATTAAGAGAAACATTTCCCTTCTCAGGAATGAGAAGACATAAAGAAACAGGTCAGAATGTCATATCCAGTATGAGCACCTACCTTATGTGAAGAACAACAAAGAAATAGATGGGATAAACAGAGGAAAAATTAATGATTTCTAGTAGAGTAATTTATTTTTCATCTTCCTGTCAGTAGGATTTAATCTGAATATTTAAAACAACACCTGTAGTAGAACTCATTTAGAAAGAAAAAAATAATAAATGAATAAGCATGAGAACTGTTAAAGCAATAGATACCCTGTGTAGGGTAACACATGCAGATAAACACATTCAAAGCTTATAATTGCCTTGTTTTGGTTTTCATAAGTGCTTATGGTTTGTGTGACATAGAAAGGATTATCAAGCAAAATGGAAAAACAAAATAAATAGGCATTAAGGTAGGAAAAATATGTTGTTTGGAGATGATGGAAATGCTACAAGTGATGTGAAGACACAAAGTGTGCAAGAAGGTGCCACACACAGGTGTTACTCTCACTGCTTTAGGATGCTTGCCACGGTTCTGCTGCTTGTGAGTGATGCCCCAATGTCACACACCTGCTCCAGTGGCTCTGGAGCTGTTCCACATCATTGTGCACAGTTTATGGCAGCAGTCTGAGCACATGATTAAGTGCTAGAAACCCCAGAATCCTGATGCATGGCATAGATCTAGCTCTGACTGGTTTGGTAACAAATCCAGATACTTGGACCCCTTCTAATGAAAGACCAACATACACATTTATTTATTTATTTATTTATTATTTATTTTTTTTTAATGAGGAACAGATTTAATAAGCATTCAAAGCCATATGGTAGCTATCATAAATGATAGCAAGAATTCAAGCTATCATAAATGATAGCAAGAATTCAGAATCAGAATCTGCCATGGCAAACTCAGCATGATAACCCCATGATGAAAGAAGGACAGTGCCCTCCATTCCATCTTTATTCAAAGAGCTGAGCCAAGAAAGGTCCAAAGTTGGTTGGAGGTCAAACGAAAAATAAAATCATGATATGAAAAACAAATTCTTCCTTACTGAATAATACATCTGCCTTCTATGTTGTGCCTCATGACCAGAGAAAACTGATATCTGAAGGTATTTAGCACTTTAATATCCTTTTGTTCTTCCAGGACTTGAGAGCGAGTTTCCTGAGGAAACAGTTCTAGACCACTAAGATTTTTGAGGTGTTTACTCAGTGGCTGTAATTAAGTTAAATTAATAAAAGTAAACCCAATCTTTCCAAACCCTAATGCAGAAGGTCTGGATGCTCAAATATGAACAGTTCTTAGCTACCAGCATTATGTGCTCTTGCTGTGTTTATTCTGTATCAAATAACCGCTAAATAAAAACAGTTCCTTCAACCACCACCAAGCTATCCATGTTTAAAAGTTTCAACAAGGCCAGGTATCCTTATGCTGTCTCACATCTTGTGCCTTAAATGTGACTTAATGTTGGTTTTGTTCAGTATCCTTGTGATGATGCAAGTCCTCCAACAGCCTGCAGCTCATTCAGGAAGTCTTACACTGACAGAAATGAAGGGGCTTTACTGGACTGTAGGATTTTACCAAAGCATTTTAGGTTGACTGTCACCATCTGAGGCACTTCACTGCAATGTCCAGATAAGTAAACATAAAGCTTCTTCCTTTGCTCATCTCTCCAGGTTTCAGTCACTACAGTGGAAACAGGAGGAGTATATGATGATGTTGATTGACACATATAGGAGAAAATGAATTCATTTAATATAGAGGTGAAAAACACTTAGAATAATGACGGAGGAAAAGTGCAGGTTTCATAAATGATATGGAAAATCTTAAAAATAGAAGTATCTACTACTGTTTGTTTTTTTCTTCTCTTTTTGAGAAGTAATCTTAAAAACCTTCTTGAATGACAGATATAAAATGTCAAAATCTGATACTTTATGAGAGGAGGATGGTGAAGGATAACAAAGCAAAAGCAATAACAGAAAGGAAGAGAAAGATGTAGATTTTCTATCCTACCTATTATCTGACAACTTCTGTTTTACTGTCATTCTACATATGTCTTCTAATAAAACCAAGTTCTTTTCTTTACAAAAGCTGCCATTTTACAGTGTTAGGAGAAGGGGAATTTGTAGTTTTACACCATTCAATGAGAAAGGGAACACAGAGGGGGATTTTGCAGTCATCTACTTTCTCCAAAGAGACAATTTCTTTGTCATATTCTAATGACAAACTCACATTCATCTCTTTCTGCCCCTTTTTTCTCCCTCTTTTTCTGTCCCCACTCCCTCTTCCCCCTTCCTTTCTGTAAAGCTTTTCACATCTAATCCAGTTACTTTACACTTTACCATGCCCCAATTTTCCTCAGGGGGGGTTTGAAAGTGTTGGGTTGCATCTTCCCCTTTTGTGGGTTGCCTAAAATACATCTGTGCTCTCCTTCTGGAGGAGAATTTTGTGCCAGACACCCACAATGAATAGCAAAAGTCTGTCTTTGACAGCAATACATATACTGACCTTCAATTAAGCTGCAGGTTAAGACAATACTGGAAAATCAATAGCTCATTTTCTGTCTTTTGTGCTCAGATTTTGATGTTTACTCAGATAAAGGATGACAACGCTAAAGGCAGGAATCTTTGCAGAACATCCATCGACGTTGCCAGAGGCTCAAGGGCCAGGTATGGCCTAATCTTTGCAAAGCTTCCAAACACCAATAAGTCAATAGGTATCAACTGTAGCTTTGTACGACATCCACTACCCTGGAATTTTCATCAGGCAGCATCTTCTGTTCTCCTCCAGCCTTCTGACCCAGAGGAGGGTCACGAGCAATCCAAATTCAGTTCAGTTGTGCTTACAGTCACTGTGAGGAAAATCTGTAGATTGAAGACTTAAAGTCTCTGTATATAATTTTTTAGGTTCAAGCCCCCCTTTTTGTTTTTTTTTTTTATATTTGTGTGTGAGGAGGATGAGGTTTTTTTACCAATGCAATTTAAATCTACCCTGATAGCTGCTTCATTTCTCAGCTCTTTCAGTATCTAAATGGACACCCAGAATGGAGAGGGGACATTGAACTCCACTTTTTGACACATACCTGTCTGGAAAGGTAACTTTCACCTCCAATTTACATTTGTCTATTTGTACACACAACAGCAGTGGATTAATAAACCTGTGAGGTCAAAGTGAGTGGTTCAAGGCAGGTCCTCTTTATGGCAAAAGATACAGACTCAGACAAAAGATAGATAAATTTGTGCACAACAGGAGTAAATGTATCTTAATTGACTTCTTTCATATTTTGACAAATATTGAAAAAACAAAGCCTCACTTTCAATTTGAACACTTTTTTTTTCCAAAACAAAAACATGATCAATTTATGTTTACAGGAAATAGGGTTTAAACTCTATTAATAGCTATAAGTAGCTATTAAAAATTATTGTAAGAGTGAAAAAGGAAGAACATGACCCCAGTGTGAACATACTCAGTCCTGGAGCTTCTCCCTGTGTGTCAGGACAGCTCACATGGTGAGGTTGCCCGGCAGGAAGAGAGGGAGTGGGGAAGATTCAAGTAAGAAAAAGATGCAAATTGGAAGCACGAAATAGTAGAGAGGAGGGGCTAATTATCTGTCTTCTTCCAACTCCCATTCCCCATCTACTGCTGTAATGACAAAGTGTTTGACCTTAGCTGTAGCTGGAAGTTACTACAAGTAATACCCTGGATTTGTCACAGATGCATTAATGTGAGCAAACCCACAGACCAAGCAAGTCAGATTTCAATCACAAGAAAATGAAAATTGCTCCTTCTAAGTGTATTTACTTTTTGATCTGAAATACAACATTGCTTGTTCTTATTAAACCTTCACAATTTGATTGCTCTTAATAATTGTGTTCAAGTGCAAAAATCAGATACGGAATTTGAACCTGGGAGAATGGTTTGATGTGCCACGTCGTGTTGGAAACAGTCTTTGGCTTTGCACTGATGTGTCTGTTTGGCCTGCAAACCGAATATTTGCTAGTGAGACAAGCTGACCTGGCTGGATGGAGTGGTAGTAACTAACTCTGACTGGCAACCTCTGGTCCTCGACTAAAGATCTGGTAATTGTGACGTGAGACCCCGAAGCAGGAAAGCGTAAAGGTCAGAAAACCTATAATGTCCCTTACAAGCTCCTGGAGGGACCATTCCCAGGAGAGTGTCTGCCTGTTAAGCAGCAGTACAGAAAGCAGTGGAACAGTTTTGTGTGAGGGGAGTGAAATGTAACCATGTTCATGTATCTGAATAAGGAGTCTTTCTCTTTCTGTGTTTTGCACTGGCTCCCAGAGCACCTTTTATTTTCTTTCACATTTTTGCAGGTTAGCATCTCTCCTTTCTTCAGCTCTGGGGTTTTTCTGTGAGCCCTGCGCATAACACTCTAAAAAAGAATAAAAAAGGGTACAATTCTCCCCAGGCGAGGTTTCTGCCTTCCCAATAATCCCACTGACATGCTGCTTTCTGAGGTACTTGCTGTGCATGAGTGCAAGATTTTACAGAGGCAGAGCAGCTCAGGAGTGCTGGAGGCATTCTCCTAACGAGCTGTCCAGGTTACTTGCACATTCTCTATTTAAATGCCTCCCTGACTCAGGAAAAGCCAAATGCTGGGATCTCCCTACCTTCTCTTTCCATGCAGATTTTAAAGAGAAAAGAGCCTCGTTCTTTCCTGAAATTTTTAAGCTTTTGATTTTCAGTATTAAAAGTAATATTAACGTGCCCTCATGCATGAGCAATGAGTGTTCAAATCTTTAATATTTGGTATGATGATTGCATTCCAAACAGTGCATCTCAGTTAATTTCTTACATGTTTATTTTATTATCTTTTTATAAAGTAAAAATAAATTAATCTTTTCCATTGATCACAGAAAAGCAAGGAAGCAGAATATGTTGTTTTCTTCCTTTCTTACAAATCATAAGTGAAACAAAAGCTTCTTCATGTGGGAACATGAATCCTGACTAAACCTTGTTTTGAGCTCTCTAATTCTTTTTTTTTTCTCTTTTATTTTTACTTTGCATGTTTTCTGGCAATGTCCACAGCTGCTAAAATCCCGATATATTTCTGAAGTGAAGATATGAGCAAAGAGCTGTTCCCAATGTCATTTAGTAACCCAGAAAATAATAGTTAAGTCCTAGAAGGACAAGTATTGAGGCTCTATTTCCTCCTCAGGTCAATGTGATTTTATGAGAGGTTCTTCAAAATGTGATTACAGCATTACACAGTGAATTTTATATAAAACTATCACTACTTCCCTTAGAAAATGATTGCATAGATTAATGCTTTAATTCATCCTTTATATTGAAAGTAGATGAGCAACACAACTGGAATGTCTACTTGAAAATGGAGAAAAATGTATATGAATGTGAATTTTCTTACCGAGAAATTTAATGACCCAGAGGAACAATGATTCACTCAATAAATCAAATAAGGCTGTACTTTCCATAGCTATCACCTGTAATTTCTCTCTTCTGGAGGGGAAAAATTAATCTGGTCTTATAAAGGGGTTGATATGGAAGGAAAGGAAGGATGGAGTGTGTGCAGAGCAACACAGAAGCTAACACTGAATTTATACTGTTCCCATGCAAAAAGTAAACAGGAAAAACCCCTGTCCAATGGACTTCTAAATATATGATTTTCCATGAATACTGTATCTACTAAAATTGTAACTGAATTTTGATGGGAGTAAGTAGTTAATATATTCATTATAAAATCTTAAGGCTCTTTTTTTGTTTGTTCTTTCTGAGCAGATTTCATTTTTTTTAACAGATGTTAATGGTTTAAATAACCAAGTTTTTGAAATAATTTTGAATTCCAGAGTTCATGGGTAGTTCAGTAGGCACTGAACGCTGGAGTCTGGGATTTTGTGGTAAATCAGATAAGTCCCACAGCAGTAAGCCCTTCCAGCACAAACACTTTTGTGTGTGGATTTTACTTTCTTTTTGCAAATACTGGTGCATAATACTTTGAAATTAACTTTGCACAAATGTGCATGGCAATAAGTTAGTCACTCAAATGTTCATGAAAATCAAACACCCCAAAGGATCTGAGCATGGCCTAAAAGAACTGATTTAATAAAATCAGTTGCATATTCAGATAGACTGTTTTCCTCAAGAAAATGGTTATACCATGGACAGAACCTTAACACTGACAATTTTGTTAAGTACCTCTGAAACTCTAAAGTGATGTCTTTGCCTGGGGGGACTCATGAATTTAATCATAGGAAGCTTTTGGGGAGATTTTATTTGAAAAAAAAAAAGTGATTGAGAATGGCATATTTTACACAAAGTAAAAATATCTTACATGCTTAGAGCTTGAGTGAATGCAATTGCAAAACCTTTGGAGTCCATCAAATCAGGAAGAGTGGTACAATTGCAATCTCTCCAGCTCAGGTTCTGCACTGGATGAGGCTGGGAGTTTTCATTTGGTTCTGATTGTGTCTTCTTTGGCACAGAAAGCCCTTGTGAAGCACTGCTACTTTCCATTTACCATGAGGAGGAGTGGCTGCCTTAGCTGAATTTGTGATGATGTGTTCATGTGGCTGCCTTAGCTGAATTTGTGATGATGTGTTCGTGTGCTCACGCCTTCGCTCCAGCTGTGTTTTGCAATCTCTGCATCTCATCACCACATACATCCTTCAGCTGGGAGGCTTCCCAAAAAAGTCTTTCTGAAATCCTTTTCCCTAAGATGAAAAGAACTCATCACTGAAGAATACATATTTTTTATTCCCAGATTCCTCTGCTATTTCTTTATATGTAAGGCTTAAAAAAAAAAAAAAATAGTCTTTTTAAAGTTTACCTTTAAAATAATGAAATTTGTGGTGGTGAAATATTAGTTCTTCCACTGGGATCCAAAATACCAGGCCTTGATCTCAGACCTATTTTAGTTTTCAGAAATCAGCTAAAGATACGCAGTAAAATGTAAAGATTATGTTTTAATGACACGCTGATATATTGGCAGCTGATCTGACAGAGCTGAGCAACCTGGTCTAGTTGAAGATGTCCCTGCTCATTGCAAGGATGTTGGACTGGATGATTCTTATAGATCCCCTCCAAACCAAACCATTCTATGATTCTGTCACAACAGACTTTCCACTAAATAGGATTCCTTAATGTGACCAAATTGCTGCAGATATGACAAAAACATAAGATTTACCAGAATTACTCTGGGTGTAAAAAATAATGCTTAGCTAGGAAATGACAGGACATAGGGAATTATTTCTTGGTTCAAAACTGTGCAGTAGATTTTATTTTTCTTCATAAATGTCCAGCATTTACAAAATGGCTTATTTGAAATCCAAAAGTGAAGAAAGAATCCAAATAGCTGCTATGTACATATTTAAATATAAGCATATCTTTAAATATAAGCATAGTTTTGCATTGTGGTTTAACAGGATTTCAAAGTACAGCTTGAAGGTGCCTTTCAAATCCTTATATAATTACTAAGTTTGAATTTAGATAAACGTGCATTAAAACTTGGAAGTATCATCAACAACTTTTTATTCAAGGTCCAGATATTGAATTAACTTTTCTTCACTGAAAATAGCTGTAAGAGATCTAAATTATGCTGGTATAATATTTTATTAGAGTCTTCTTTGTCATTCAGCATCTGGAAACTTCTTCCAAAACATTGCCATGTTTCCTGCGTAGAGCTGAAAGGAATGATAAAAATTTAGAAGTGTTTATTTACATACTCCATCTCCTTCTATTTGTCCCAAGCAGTTGCGTGGGAAAGCGAGGACAAAGGTGTGACCCCTCTCTGCTGAACTCAGCAATTATTTTTAATGCTTCTGTGAGTTTTTAAATAGAAAGCTTGTAGAGAGCTCCTGTTTTTCAGCCCACGTGCCACTGCTTTTTAGCATTGCCTTGAAATAGTAGTTGCCCAGATCAATGAAAACAGGGTTAAAATTAAATCAAAGACATTGTGGATACAATTTGTTCAAAAAAACTTTCCAAGTGATACTCAAGATCACCCCCTTTCACAGAAAAATTGTTCTTCAATGTTTGTCATGGAAACTCATGCTTAACATATTCAGGAGTGACCAACCAATTTATTCAGGTACAAAAGGTTTTTTCTGTGATTTTAATTAATCTGTTGCCATCACAATTAAGACCAAATTAATTACCTTTTTAAACGGCAGTTGTGGTGATATTGGATGTTTATAGATTACAATTCATAATCATGCATTCATCTGGACTAGATGATCATTTTAGGTCCCTTTCAAATGAAATAGTCTGTTCTGTTCTGTATGAATAGAATACTGTAGTCTGGCCTGAATCATGAAAACACATTCTTGATGTAATTAAACCACTTTAAAATAGAAGAAAAAGTCAGTGACTGCAAATGTTGTCCTTGCAATTTAGAGCATTAAGTGAGAAATGGGCTTTGAAAGAGATGTATCTCAGAAAAAATGACAAATATGTAAATAATCCTTGAACCAGCTCTGGTGGCTCTTTTATTTCACTTCTTACCAGCTCACCCATTTAGATTTCATGGTTTTGTTTTGGGATTTTTTCTGAGGGCTGTTAGCTCATATGGTAAGTTTTGCTAAACTTTCTTTCTAAACTACAGCAATGTGCTTCTGAGAATCCTGCCAAAGGAGATTATGAGTTCAATTTAGATTGTCTGGGCTTTGTGATTTTTTTTTTCCTTTTAATGTCAACTATTGAAGTGCCAGTAAGGCATGACAAATGATGGTGGCTCATACACATTTATGGCTAGAAGTAGTTTTACTGCTGAGCTATCATCACAGAGAGAAATGAAACAAGAGTAAACACAACCTGTTTATCAGACAGAGTCTAGTCATGGAGGCAGAAACAGTTGTGAACATGGAAAGACCTCTGGTCTGAAGGGAGAATAGGACATTAAAAATACAAGAGTTGGCTCAGCAAAGAGAAGAAACAGCAGAGATGAGCTGATCTTACCTGGATTTTACACTAAGTGTATGTTTATGAATTAGCAGACTTTTATTCTTTAATTCCTACTTATGTGTTTGAAACTGTCCTAAATTCTCTTAGAGGAGCTAAGCTTTAGAGATCAGCCATGTGCTCAAATCTGCAAAGAAATAAAACTGCTACTAGAAGTAAAGTGTTCATCGACTGTCCTGTAAGATGGTTTTGTACATTTTCTGTAATGTTTGGACAGTAAATTTAAACTGTTTCTGTGAGGTGAAATAGTAATTTTCCCTCTCCTGTCCTCTAGAAACAAGGAGTGCCATAATGCTGTCCAGTAGATAGAAAAGTATTGGAGCAATTGTGATCACTAATCTGCTTTCAGAACCTGAAATTTGGTAGAATGACAGTTAAATGTAGTGCAGAGAGCCCTTCATGCCTGTAAGAAAATGGAAGTATCATGGTATCATTTTCATTGCATGCTGCATTTACCAGGTGTTTTCCACTGTTTGAACTGTAATAAGGTGACCTTGATTTGTGAGATGTAAGGTTTTGGTAGTTCTTTTTACTGAATTCTGATGATCACAGCAAAGGGTATTTGCACATTGAGTCCTACCAGCCTGAGAGGATGTGTCCAGCTGATCCAGAACACAGAAACATAAATATTCCAATACAAAAAATTGGAATCTGAATAACCTTCTCCTATATAAAAGACATAAGGATACTCCACGCTGAGTTAAAGGCAAATGAGATTATTAGAATCATGTACTCTATAAATAGCTGTAAAGAGACTGCCTGTACCTAACAAATGTAACATTTCAATGCAGTTATATTTCACAGCTAGTTACTAAATTCCCTCATGCAAAATACAAATTAATAAATGGGCCTAAATATCACACTGCACACGTCAGCAGAATTGTTCATGTGTCCTTTAAGCATACTTTATTTGGAGGTAAAAAAAATGACTGTGGAAATTTCAGTCACCACAGTCTATAGGTTTAGCATAATACTGCAAGAGCTTACTTGTCTTTTTGATTACTATTACTGAACAAAACTGCTACATATTGTAAAATTTTTCTAATATTTAAAGGACAAAAAGGAGAGGAAACGTTCAGACTGATAATAAGAAACTTCTTGTCACTGCCAAAAACATCAATATGACTTTACTGATGAATACAAGATGATGGTTAAATTTAATGATTGCTATATATCCAGAGAAAAAATAAAGCATCTGTCACTATTTTATGTCACCTTACAGCATTTTCCTTAAATATACAATAATGATTTTCTTATATATGTTTTTGGAAATCAATGCCTCCAGATGATAAAGCTGTCTGTTGACATACTTAATCTGCTAAAACAAAAGTATCTACCACACATTTATGCCAGAACTGCCTGTAGTTGAAAACATAGAGTTGAGATATTTGAATGATTAGAGAACCTTCTACAATTAAACTTGAATTTTTTTTTGTATTCTCAGCAGATGTAAATCACTGTTAATTATAAACTATATTTGTTTCATTTGACATAAGCTACTTTCAAGCTGAGAACCATTATCATATTCAGAAAAGGAACTTTAGCACTTCTTCACAAATTATCATATTTTTAACAATTATTCCCTTGGAACTGCTTGGCCTTGGTGGATTATTCTTTTTGCCAGGATAACCTTTAAGCCAGTGATTCCCAAATTCATTGGATTATAGCCCATTATCTATCATCAGCAGTTCTCAGACTATCATGGCTTCTTATCAGAAAACTTTTAATTGAAAATGTTCCAACAGGGATAAGATTTGGAGGCCACCTGTGGAATACCCAGTAAGGTATTGAAAACATAATTTGGTAACTACAGTCATAAACTAAGAATCTTACAAATAAGAAGCTATTTGGCTAACAATGGGTTTACTTGTAGCTTTGGGGTATTTCTGAAGTGATATGCTAAACTGACTCTCTAAAGCAATTAAATTCACTTCTGAAAAATATTAAGACTCACTCTCCAGCTGTCACGGCATAACCAGAAGGAAATGAGTGTCATGGGAAAACTAAACCCTTGCCTCTCCTGGGCTTTTCTTCAATTATACATTGGTATGTCACAGGCAAGACACTTATTGACATTTATGAAGTTTCACGCAAATTTATCAGTTTTTTTTTTTAATAACACTTTGAAAAAGTTACAATTTATTTGTGCGATTGGATTCCCAGCTCCACTATAAATCGTAAACCCCATCTATTTTTTTGTTTTATGCCTGAATTTGTCAAGTTGTCGTGTGACAGACAACATTTGGTTGAGTTCTTTGTCTTAAATTTGCATATTCTTTCTTGTATAAAGGAGTGATAAGGCAAGGTGACATTGCCTGGAGAGAGGGGAGTCAAGTGTCTTTCCTGGGGAAACAGGAGCGTTGTCTGGGGAGTTGTGCCAGGCAGGAGAGACAGGGTCAGAACAGCAGGCTGGACACTCACAGAGGATCTGTGGGCTGAACAGTGCAGGGAACAGATTTCCAGGCCTTGACAACGTTCTGAATAACCTTCCTCGATCAGCAGGGATTATGAAGATTTTGCTACTCTTCAGAAAGGGGCACAATCGACTGAAACTCACCTGGATGCAGGAATTTATCTTGGTACTGATTTTTAAGTTGTTTTTGTATTTCTGCCTGGGTTTTCTTAGCTGTTTTGAGTATTCTCTATTAAAAAAAAAAAAAAGACAAATATTTTAATTTATTTTCTGATGAAACCTAATCTTTGTGTTAAATGTCTTTTAATCTTTTTAAGAACAGTATCAAGGCAAAACTGCTCTAGAAGAATGAGTAATTTAGACTTCAGTTGCTGTGAGTTTGTTTCTTCTGAATTAATATCTGTTGACATCATTGACAAAAAAGTAAGGAAAACCAAATCAAAATTTATTTAAGAATTTGTGCTATAATATTTGAGTAAGTTCTTAATATATTAATATATAAAAATGTGTAAAGCTGACAATTTTCAGTTATGTCTAAATTTTACACCACAGACAGGGGCTTGGTTGGTTTGTCCATGTAGATGCACATCTCACAATGAACTGCTTTAACGTGAGATGATATAAATAAATTTTAATTTGATGCCTGTTTGCTCACCCATTATTCAGCAAAGAGCATACAATACTGTTTTTGTCATCTTAGAGGTGAAGAGAGATAGGTTCTTAGCTTGGCCATGCTCTGCTCTTTAGACAGCTCTCTTGAACTGCCATTGGTCAAGAGAAAGACGCTCTTTCACTACACCAGAAATCTTTGTTACACCTGGTTTGCTTCTTGTAATTTGTTTTGCTGTGTTGTGTTTGTAGCTAAACCTGGTGTGAAGAATGAGGAGCTCACGAAGCTCATTATGCTTCATTTGATTTGAAAATTAAATTTTGCAATTTGAGACTTGTAAACACTTTTGAGAAGCATTGCTTCCTGTAATGGAAAACAACACATTCCTACAGTGTTAGGAAATAAATTTGTATCATGAATCTTTAATAAGTCATTCAATATGTTGCGCCCTTGGGCTATTGATATACCAGGAATTGTACCTGTATTCTGGAAAAAAAATGTGCAATTTGGAAATCTTTTTTTTCTTTCCAAGACATGTAACAATCTGAATCTTATTAAGTTTGTAATAAGCCACAGCCATTTCAGCCTTTTCTTCTTACACTAAAGCTTCTCAAAGACAGAATGCCTTTTGTCATGTCTGCTTCCCAGCACTAAATCTTGGCATGTTTGTTTCAGCAGAACTGAAAAGGGAGCACAATTCTATTAAGCATCACACTTTCCAGTATACATTGCATATATTTTCAGTATCCTTTAGGGCCTTTGGTTGAGTCAGTTATTGAATCAGACTTTCAAGAGACCAGACACTGGATAGTCTCCTGCCCACACAACTTCAAGGTATACATAAAGTATTTATTAGAAGAAGGCTGAGAAGAGAAGACCGGGTTCTTTTTCTGGAGGTCTAATGTAGAACTTAATCTGTTATCTGTGAATAACAAAATAATTTGTGCATATATAACAATACTCTCAGAGGGCCTCGTGAAAAGATGTCTTTTTTCCTTTGAAAAAAACCTCTGTATTTTATGTGTGTTCATGTGCAACCCCATTCAAGAATGGTTTTTAACAATTGGAATCAATAGATATAAGAAAGTCTAAGTGAAATGTAATTGTTTCAATACGTTGTATATAAAATGAGAGCTGTTATTTTTCCAGAAGCTTTTAGAACGTTTAGGCTTGGAAATGAGATAATTAAATTTTAGAAACTGCTTACCTGGAGTTAGAAAAGAAACATGTCCTATTTAAATAGCCTCTGGCTCATTTTTCAGAAACCTAGATTCTTTTTCTTACACTTCATTTCACCAAACTATTTCTGACCTTTTTTTTTTTTTCTTTTAATTGAAAAGTAGAGATGGCTGCAATATTCTCCTTTGGTCTTTCCCAAGATTAAAATTCTCCAGGTAGAAACTACTCTTAAAATAACCTCAGTACTTTTACTTATTCCATGGACATTTTTCTTTTCGGAAAGGAACATGACAAGCAGATGATACCCTTCCTCTTTACAAGGGCCTCTTAAACTCATAAAGAACTCAGTATTTCCTTCCAGCCAAACAGTACTTAACTCTATCTTTCCTAGCACATGTTTCTCTTGACCTCTCATCCCTCCCATTGCTTTCCTCCATGTCTGTCTTGGAACACAATGTCTAAAACTTCCATTTTAACAGAAATTCTCTCCGTGCTGTGTAAATAGGGATCATTTCATACATCTTGCAACTATGAACTCCTGTTTGTAGATCTCAGTTTGATATTTGCCTCCAACAATGTCATGACATTGACTCGTGGTTTGCCCAGGCTCAAACACGACCTAGGCTTTTTTCTGAAGAAGTTCCATCTGATCTTTGATCCTTTATTGTGTATTTGCAAAACTGATTAGCCCTGCTTCAGTAGTTCCTCCAGAGGTTGAAATTTTATGCTTTTAGAAATACTTTTAGAAATGTGTGTGTAGGTGTATATAAGATTACAAAAGCACGAAAGTGGAATTATTGCATATTAGTAGTAGCTCTTGATAAGTAGTCTTGATTAAGACTAGTCACAACACTAATAAACATTTTTGGGGAGATTCTGAGTTTTGGTGTCTTGTGCTTAGTTCAGTTAAATGTCTAAAATGCTCCCAAAAGTAAGACTCTGAAGTTGCATTGTCAGGCTGAATTAAGTAATTAAGGACAGAATCAGACCCAAGGCTCCTGCACAAGAAACTTTTGGTTTCAAGCTCCATACAAGAAATTTTTGCGTTTTGGTTTGTGTGGGAGGGAGACTGAGTTGGGGTTGTTCAGCCTGGAGAAGAGAAGGCTCTGGGGAAACTTAGACCCCCTTCCAGGGCCTAAAGGGTCTACAGGAGGGCTGAAGAGGGATTTTGGACAAGGACAAACAGACAGATGGCAGGTTTAATTAGCTATTAGGAAGAAATTATTTCCTGTGAGGGTGGTGAGGCCCTGGCACAGGTTGCCCAGAGAAGCTGTGGCTGCCCCATCCCTGGAAGTGTCCAAAGCCGGGTTGGATGGGGCTTGGAGCAACTTGGTCTAGTGGAAGGTGTCCCTGCCCATGGCAGGGGGTTGAATAAGGTGATCTTCAAACTGCTTCAACCCAAACTGTTCCACAATTCTATGTTTGTGTTTAATTGTGCATGTTAAGTCCACATAAAAAAGTCTTGTTCCATGTGTGCAGTCTGGGTTCCAAGTCACCAAGTGACTGCTGTGAGCAGGGAACACGCAAAAGGAAAACAATGCAAAGAGGGGACCCTCGTGTGGGGAAGATGGGTTGGGTCATTCAAAACTGCCTGAGCGTTTCAGCTTCTGACTGCCACGTAGGAGTTCCGCCCGTCTTCGAAACCTTCGGCTGGCAGGGAACGCTTGCATTGAGCCACATTAACTTCTGCAGCTATTCACTATGTAAATCGGGGGAGTTGCCATGGCAACCTGCTGCATAAAACAGCCATCCCTGCGCGCCCAACAGGCCCGTCTGATGTCGCACCCCGTGGTGGTCAGGATCTGCTTTGATCCCAAGGAGCCGGTGTCAGATACGTGGTGGAGGGGACAGTACTGCACAGACAACCTGCTCTGCGTGCAGTCAGTGGGCATTTCTTCTCTGTAAGGTGAAACCCACAACCTGCTCTTCCTTTACATGGAAAACACCACCCACACATTTAGTTTTTAAGGATTATTTTCTTTTACATTGAAGCTAAGGCAAATAATAATTTCTGACAATTAACTGTGACCTTTGGTGTTTTGTAATGAGATAACTCTTAATGGTTTTTTTTTCTATTGAGGAATAAATTATTTTGTGATTACATTAATTTTTCCATTATTGTCCTTGCTTATGTTTTGTATTAGCTAGTCTATCAGTCTTAGTATTTTTTTTTTTAATTTGCCTTAGTCTTTCACTGCAGTAACAGAAATCAGTTTTCCTTAATTTCACTAATAATTGAATATTTGAGGCAGAGTGAGCAGACTGCATTAGTAGTTGAATATTACACAAAAGGCTCTGGAATGGTTAAAACCACAGCAATGTTGTTAAAGCACAAATGCTACATCATTCACACCTTGCTGCTTAAGAGGAGCAGTGTTTGTAGAAAGGCTTAATGCTTAGAGCTAGAGTAGTACCAAATATAAAACAAAGCAAGCAACCAAACCACCTGATGAATTGGTACAGGATTTACCTTCATGATACTCATTTTTCTTTCCAGTCTCTACACTTACAGCCTTTACTGTGGAGACAGAGCGTTCCTGTGTTTTTCATTGAATTTGCTGTACAACCTGGGGGTTGTTTCATTTTCAACCAAACTACAAAGTTTTCTTGTTATCTCATATATAGGTAAACCTGACCTCATTTGCAAAGTCCTGCCAGCAATCAAGTGCCTTTCCTGAATTGTGTTTATCCCCTTAAACTCTCACTGGACAGCACCTCAGTAGGCTTGAAGTTGTTTCAACAATCCCTTTAAGCATTTTGGGGATACAGGCTTAGAAAGGCCTTCCTCTGCTGAGCCTGGTTCTTTAAATTCATCAAGCTCATTTTAGAATGAATGTATTCTTTCCTTTTTCATGTGTTCCTCCTCTCCCTCTCCCCCTACCCCACAAGAAGGCTGCTTCAGCATCTCGCCCCTTTGGGAGTTATAAACCAGTTTCTTGTTTGTAGCCTAAATTTCTTCTTTGCTTTAATGCTGATGTGACAACACTATCAGAAGCTTTAACAGCTTTTTTTTTCCTTTTCCCTGGTGGTTGCTATCACTAAAGTATTTGTAAATTACAGTTCTTCAGTCAATAAATAAACTTTATTGTGTATTTAAGCTTATGCTTAAAGTAATTCTGAAACCCAGAATGCCAACAAATTTTGCCTTAATTTCTCAGCAACAAATTAGGTTAAGTCCTGAAGCTCTGGTGGAAATAAGAGTGTGCTTGGAGACTCATGCGTAGGCACATTCCCTCGAGACAGGAGGAGGTAAACTGCTCATTAGAGATCCTGAATATAGCACCACCATTTCTTCCCATCTTTGCTTCATCCCAGGTCTATTTTCAGCCTTTAGAAAAAATCCAAGACTCCAAACCAGGCCAAGACAGAGGATAAACAAAAAATCTCAAGAAGTTACCTATGAAGAACAGTGACTCCTTTGATTAGTACATAACAAAGGTGACCATCGGGGTTGACTGTAGACCTCAGCGTTGATACATAATTACAGTTTTCTTATTAGCTGCCATTAATTATCCTTCAAAAACAAAGCTCTCTAGCTGGACAAGGGTTGAGAACCTCGTTTTGACAGATAACTCAAAACACATGAAAAAAAGTTACTGTTTTTCTGTTGAATTGATGCAAACAGGTGTTTCAAAAGAATTTACTAATTTAATTCTTAACAACATAGTAAACCCTAAAATTCACAGATCTATGCAAAACAACTTTTAGCTTGTAAACATCTTCAGCAACTTGAAGACAATGACCTATTATACACATTTCTGGTCTTAAAAGGCTCTCTGAAAAATACTTCAGACCCTGAAGTTCAGTGTAACCTTTAGTAGAAAATGACCTGCCTTGGCTGCCATTGCATGCAGTGTTTTCTGAATTCCAGGAAAGGATTGGGATATTACGATGCGCAGCATGAAGCTGAACATGGTTAAAGGCTGAATGAGTGACAAATGCCTCTGGAAATGTTGAAAGAGAGCTATCCTTTCTGACAAGGACACTTGAAAGAAAACAGCTTTGGAAAAAAAAAAAAAAAGATAAACTTTAGAAAATTCATTTTTTCATAGAAAAAATGGGCTATATTTTATACAGGAAAATTCTCACCTAGTTAAAGGATCAAATGTTCAAAGAGATGTATTTCTTCTTCAGCAAGGCAAGATCTTATTGATTCATCTAAAACAAGGGAAATTTTTTCAAAAAAAAAATTGTAAAATTTTTCAATTGCCTAAATTCCAAACTAGCCAGATTTCCCTTTATTTTCGATGAGATGTAATCTTCTAAAGTCACAACAAATCATCCTCTCTCAGGATCTGGTTTTTAAATGAGTGAGTCTTCAGGAGCTTTAGATATACAGAGACATATAGAGAGAACTGTAACTACACAGTTATGCAACCAGATAAGGGTTTGGAGTTTAAAAACATTTTGAAATACCTGTTCCTTGCAAAATGATTTTTTTTTTTTCCAGAATGAATTTTCTTATAATGTGACTCACACAACAATATAGATGAGTTTCTTGGTTTGCTGGTGATTAGTTATTTTCCTTTGAAAAGAGGTTGCTTTAAGTTTTAACTTAAGGAAAATGGGGAAGACCCGGTTTGGCAGTAAGGGGTTACAGTAACCAGTCAAAGAGTTTTCTGTATGTTTTATTTTCTAACTACTATTCACCTTTATATTTCAATACTGAATAACAGAACCCTTTGGCTGGATACATTCAGAGGGTAAAAATTAAACTCAAGAACTATTTGTATCACCTGTTGGTTAAAGTTCAATAGCTACTTTTTATCATTTCAAGTTTTAGAAGAAAATATTTACACGACAGAAAGGGGCTGCTAGGTCCAATCCTTATAGTTATTAGTAATTAACACTTAGTAGATATTTGACACTGTTAACATTAAAAACAAAAGGATGACTTCTTAAATTCAGGAATCCAGTCTTCCTCTGCTGATAGGAAAAGGTTTAGAAGGAATAATTTCTATAGACCCTTATATTCAATTCTTAAATTTTCAACTATATGTACACTAGTTTTCTGAACTGCTGCATTCTGTAAACAACCATATTTTTAAATTAAAACCAAGTTTGTTAGACACAGATCTGCCAGCTTTAGGTATACATCATCCATATTATGATAGCCACAACCTAAGTGTTCTTTTGGCACAGCAGGGAAGAAGCAGGAGAGGCCAGCATTGCACGCTTATGGGATTGCCTTCATGAAGGACAGCAGACAGATGAAAGCACACTGATGTATTTGCATTAAAAATACATTTAACAATCCGTAGGAAAGAAGCAGGTAAAGAATATTTGAGTACTTTCCCAGCCTGATATTCATATTTCCAACTTAAATCTCCAGCATCTGATTAAATAGCACCACTGATTCCATTAAATACGTGTGTGGAATGAACACACATTTTTAACATTAGGTTCCAGAAGCAATTTTAATTAGAAAGAAGGCAGATTTTTGTATAGCACAGAAAATTTTATTTTCCTTTCTTTTGTTCTCAGTTTTAATTGGACATGGTTTCTATGAAAGTTATTAGTTGTTATGATATGTGCAGTTTTGGAAAGGGAAAATGTATCTTCCCATGCGTAAAGATATCCTATTTAAAAGCACTAGGCTCATCATAACTTTTGAATGCACTGCATGAGAAAGATCTCCCTTGTAAAGAGTACTATTTATGACATTATTAATAAATTATATTTATTATTGCTTTTTCACAATAGTGGAAAATAACACTTTAATATTATTTATTTGCATCAAATGTCACATCACTCAAAGTTGACATTTTCATATGCTACTTGTAAATTTGAATTTGTTTTACTAATAACAAAAGAAGCATCTGAGACTTTATTACTGAAAAATGTATAGAAACATATATTTGAAACTGTGTGCAACAAACTTTACCCAGAACTTGAGCTGTGCAGCTAAAGTGGGTAGATTGTACAAAAATGGGAGTAGGTTTTTGTCGGTTTATGTTCCCCACTGGAATTTGCAGTCAAGCACTGAAGAGAGCATAAAAAGTGAAACAGGGAGGCATAAGAGTGTTCAGTGAGGAAAACTAAGAGAGAAAAAACAAAATAGATACAGGAGGCAAATGCTGAAATATGTATTCGTTCCTTCTGTCTGCCTTTAATTGTATTAACAGGGAGGTTTTAACTGTAATCTTTTCATTTTCCCTCATTAAAAAATAATGGAATTTATTCAGTACTCTGCTATATTAGCTTTACGTGGGGGTGACTTTAATACAGCTTTTGAAATCAGAAACCTCAATTCAATATGTATATCACAGAGCACAGGCTGCATCCACCTTGAGTGAAATCCTGACCCAGTGAAATCAATGGCAAAATTCCCATTGACTTCAAAGAGGGTTGGATTTCACACCCAATCTCCTCTTCTTTTTTTCTTCAGCCTCTGTGCTTTTGCTAAATGGGATTGCTTTTCCCAGATGGAACTCTTAATGCTATGCACAATGATAATTTCCACTTTCTTTTATAAAATGGTGCAAGTCTTCTAAGGAAAATTCTGTCTTTTCTTCTTTGTTTCTTTTTAGTACAATACTGATGTCCTCCATAGTAAAGCCAAAGTGCCATTCCTTGATCTCTTGTCTTAACAGCATTTTGTCTTTTTTTTCCTCACAATTGAAGAAGGCATGGTTTTCAGAAGTTCACATGTCAAATATTGTTGGGCTGCATATCACGGGAGCACAAGTTTTTCATGAGAGCTTGGTTCCACAATGAATATTTACATCCACCTATAGTCAGTCACACAAACAGCCAAATCAATCTCCTCAAATGTTAACTATCACAATTTATAGCCTTTGCAGTTATCCAATAGAAAAATCTGTGCCACAAATCTGATTATTAAAAATTCAGATAATCAAAGAAATCATTAGCCAAGCTGTACATAAACCAGTAATGTTCTTAAAACAACACAGATAAAACAGTGTGGTTCTTTAAAATTATGATTTATTTTTAAATTATAAGGTATAAATATGTTCCTGAAGTTATTTAAGTAATTTGCAGTTATATTTTGTCTGATATACTCTTACTGTCTAAATATGTAATTTGACATTTCAAAAGTTATGTCTATGGTTGGTGTCTTAAGTGCCTATTTTTCCCATAAAAGTGTTTTGTGCTCAACACCACTGAATAATTAGTATATTTCAAAAATCATACATAGTGTTCCATGGAAGGCCTACTGCAGATGAGCCTACAGAAAAATGCAACTATCATGCACAAACAATTAAACTCTTTGAAAGCAATTGATGCATTAGACTGGTTAGCAAGGGAACTCACGGCATTTGTTGAAGAGCTTTATGGCACGAGTTGTACAGCTTGTAATTTTTACATTTTTGACAACTCTTCTTGTTTTATTTGGTAGTTTTGTCATTATCTCTGTTACCTTGAGGCTGCTTTCACGTACCTGTCAGGATTACTCTGCACAGCAGCTCAGCCTCCAGAACATGAGCTACTCCCCCTATTTTCGTATTCTGCAGATGTTCTTAGTGTGCTCTCTGTCCCCTGCTCCAGGCCATTAACACATTCACCTCTGTTGGCCCTGAGGAGTGACACTATTCACTGGCCACCAGCTGGACTTCGAACTCCCAACTCAACCCAGCAGCTGATTCAATATTCCATCCAATTTATGATCCACTTACCCACTTTGTATCTTATCAATTTGGCCATAAAAATATTGTGAGCAGCTGTGTCAAGGGTCTTGCTAAAAATTGTAAACTAGATTAACACCAACTGATGTTCCCTTGCCTACCAAGCCTGTCATCTTTTCATGGCAAGCAATCAAGCTGTCAGGCATAACCCGGCTTTGGGAAGGCTTCCAGAAGGATTTGCTCCATAGCCCTTCTAGGGACAAAGGTAAAGCTCATCAGCTTTCATCTACACTGTCTTTTCCATGAGCTGGTCTGCAGCAGAAGCCTAGCACAGCATCACCTCTGCTGATCCCTTATCTTCTCCCACAAGCTTTCCCCTGGCCCATCAGCTTCCCCAGGATGAAGCTGTCTGTGTTCCAGCAGCTCCTCTGCACAGGACACATCCCTTTCTCCACTCCTTCCCAGCTCTTTCCTGAACAGCCTCTCTCTATCTCCATTTTCAAGTTTGATTTACATAGGTAAGGTGTGATTTTGATGATCACACAAGAAAAAAAGAAGGTCTTTGCACTTCGTGTTGTGTGGGAGTGGGAAATACAGGAATCTGCTTTAATAACAATGTCTCACACCATGTCTCTGTCATCAGCAACTACAAAGAACTGCTTCATAAGAGATATTTTATCTTGAAACTGGTAGAGGTAAGAAATAGAAGAAATAAATCTGGGGCTTATAAGCAAAGATGTTTTAGAAAAATAGTCTCAATATTGCCTGTGACAGATAAACAGTTCGAAAAAGGCTTGAATTAGTACAAGTTACCCACACCTTCTATTTATATTTTCTTTTTATCTTTGAAACCATATACTCTTCTAAAGTTGTCACAGACACACAGAGAACAATAACTAGTGGTTAGGTAAGACTTTCTGACAACATCAGCTTTGTTTCTCATTTTAACAATCCTCTTCAATTAAAAAAAAAATGCATATCCCTTGGTAAGTAAAATCCTGTGTATTCCTTCAGCACAACTTTCAGCTTTTTTCTTGGTTTTGGTCTTAAAAGCTATCCCGTTTATGGGATAGAAGCTACATACCTACCACAGTCCGGGTAATAATTATGGTATAAATGTGATAATGTGCTAAGTAATGAATGGACTAGCTTAAAAATTGAAAGTAGTTGAAAGTAGTTGAAAGCATTCATCCAGTTCTGCTCTTCTTCAACATCTGCTCCTGTGGAATGGGAAGCTTTTTGTAGTCAAAAGAAGTTATTTGGGACTTAAAGGCTGAGTGGGACTACTCAGAATTATTCCAGAACAGTAACCGGTAATAACAGCAGAAAAGGAGTCTAAAATATTCTATTTTAAATATATTATTATTGTCATTTAGAGCAAACTAAATTGCAATTCTGCTGTTTAATATTTACCATATTTACCTTTGCATGTTTGGTTTGTTGAGGGTTTTTTTAGATGGTTTTATCCGATTAGTGCAAAACTACTAGTAATTGTGTTAGGAGTATAAGATTTTTAATACTTCATAATAAATTCCATCAAAGATTGTTTTCTAATATAATTATATATGCACTTTGATGGTTCTGTAATCACTGCTGTCTCCCTTTAAAATTAAATTACATATTCTTAGCTGTAAGAAGTCACGCTAGAAAAAATCTTAGGTAAGAACAAAAATGTACAGATTTACGATCTCACGAGGAACACTTCTAAAGTGTATCTGGCACAATGATTAAAGGTAATGCTTTTGTAGTTCATAAAATTTCAGTATTAGACAATAAAAGATTCTAAAATTAGATACAAGAGTTTCTAGGAACTCAGACTAGCTAGATTTAACCAGAATACTATTTATTTCCATTACGTGTGTAGGGAAATGTTAAAGAAGTTGACCTTCCACTGTGTAGCATGAAAGCATTTACAACTCCATTAAACTGAGGATATATGTTTCAACTAGTCTATGTCTTCCTCTGAGATATTTAATTTTGCCAGCATTTACTTTAGTTGGAAATAAAAGGAATTATATCAGCAAACTGGAAACACAAGTTAATGTGTGAGGATTATGAAACATCATGTTTTCTGCTTTTTGGATTTTTAATGGGTGAGACTGCCACGGCTCTGAAGCACTGCACAAAAGAAGGATTGCAATTAGAAAGTACGCTGATTTTCACTGCACTTATAGAGATGTGGATCCATTTTGAAAATTTGTGCTTTTTTTTTTGAAGATTTACTACTAAATGGAATTTGGTTGCTATTTTCTCAGATTATCAGTGTTCTGAGTATTTATTTTCTTGCTTTCAAAAGACATAAAGTATGTCATTATGAACCTTTTACACTTTGGGTTTATTACTAGTTTTTGAGCAGTAAAAAAAAAAGAAAGAGATTGCAATTTATATTTATGGTGTTGTAAGAATATTGGAATAAATGAAAGGAAAATACTAATTCCATGGTAATTTTTTTTCTTCCTTTCCTGCAAACATAGTAAAGCATTGGGACAAATTAAGAATTAAACTGTATAATCAGAGTAGTTTCAGATAATGGTGCACTGCTGGTAGGTGAGAAAGGTTTTCTAAGTTGTCTAAAGGACAGGACGATACAATTTAAAATCAAAGTACTGTCAGTGGCATTTTTTTATGGCCTAGTAGGAAAATGGCAGTTGCCACAATATCTGACAGAAACCCTTTGATGTTTTGTAGAAAACTATTTTGTTATTAAAAGTTGTATTGATTTCTCAAATTCACATTAACATTGCAATTTCAAGTCTGTCATGGTGTGAGAATTATGCATAAACCCAACAATGGCTGGAAGGATTAGCAGAGTCAAGTGGAGAGAAGAAGTCCTTTAATGTGCTACATGGAGAAGTTTGATAGTCTTCTAGAACATTTCCCTCTTGGCCAAATCTGTAATCCTCTTCCAGAGGCTGACTCAAGTGAAATGCAAGGAGCTTCAAGTCCTTGTCTCCCGTCCATAGGGAAGGCATTTTCTCTGTCATTGTTTCCTTCAAAAAAGAGAGATGAAGAGGAAGTGAGGAATGAGGAAAATAAGGAGGCCAAACGATTTCAAAGGTCAAACAAAAAAAGAAAGTCAAGGATCCTCCTGTGAAGCTTTTTGAAGTTAATTAGAGGGCTGGTTTGACATCTGCCAACAGTTCCTCTGACATTTAGATGGGCTTTTTGCTTATGTCAAGTGAGTAAGCTCTGGTTTATTTTATAGCTTTCCATATGTTTGTATTCTTAACACATTTGGAACACTGTCATTAACGGCTCTTTTTATCTGTCAGCAGTCAGTCAAATAATGTTTTTTTTTAAAAAAGGGTTAAAAAGTGACTTTTAATATACTTAAATGCAGCATCTATATAACAAGTTAGGTTTGATTCAAAATCTTTGGTTAAACATGGTTTATAAATTTTTATGCCAAACCAAGTAGCTACATTTTTTGTGACTGAAAAGCTTTAGTCAGATGTACTGCAGGCTGTGGTGTGCATAGAGTACAACATAAACTAGATAAGGTCCTTTTGCATTATTCTAATATAATTTTAAAATACAACATAAGGCTTTTTATTGATGTAGATTATTCATTTTTGTGAAGAAAGAGATTTATTCTGATACTACTTGGCATAATTTAAGCAAAATATACTTGTAGGACTTCCAGTTTTAGAGTCTGGAGTAGTGATCATTGCTAAATGGAGTGATCTTACTACAAAAGATATATCCTGCTAGTGGAACATTCTTGACAATAATTTCTAGCTGAAAAATGTGTTTTAATTTATCCATTGATCATTTCTTAATAAAAAAAAATCAGATTTCTAATGAGAATCTTATAAGTTACACAGTAAATTTTAATTTAAAGATGCTTATTATTCTGTTCAATTTATTATGTCATGAATTTGCAATTAAAGAAAATAAGGTATTGTGTGGACAAACTGAGATCCAGTGGGCCAAAATTATGAAACTGAATGATTGAGATCCATGAGATAAGGGCAGCATTTTCTGTATTTTAATGAGTTCTTTAGGTTTGAATCTGGAACCTACTAGGAAAGCTTAAAATGAAGTTGATGGATAAATCATTGTTCTGCAGGTAAAAAGGAAGCCAGTGCTCTCAACCAGAAAATACTGGAGTAAAGCATAGACTTCAACAGAGTAAAGCAGCCTGCTTTTCTGATTGCCTTTCATTTTCTGATTTTAACATCTCACATCCTCTCTAAGTTTCCAGAAATCTTGGATTTCTGAAGAGGAGCACATTTTCTTCTGTTGGTTTAGTCTGGTGATTTCTCGTCTTTAGTTTCCAAGAGCTGATTTTTAAATATCCCAGAAGTATTGTTTCACAAAAGAGAAAAAAGAAAGAAAAGTATTCAGAGTTGTCTGGTGACAACCTGGTGAAGATAACACTTTATTCTTACTAAGCTGACCTTTAGGTATTTCTTAATGTGCTTAGATTTTTGCAATGTTATTTTAGTAAAACCGTCAATGTTTATTCTTTTTAATTGAGTATAATTGCCACATAAATTTTTCAGTTAACAGAGGAAACTGTTCCCATTTATCCATTTATATTACTCTCTATAGCCAATTAACATCTGGACTTTGGGGCTCTAGTTAAGCAAGTACATTCTACAGGGCCATCTCCACACATCCCAGGGTCTTCTGCCCAGATACAACTTCTACAAAAATCCCCAACAGAGCTGTTAAACAAAAGCTAATTATCAAATGTGAACAATGAGTTGCCTACAGCACACTGTGTGCTGAAGTAGTCATTTAACAAAAGGAAATTATGCAGATTTCCAGTGCTTATGAAAATATCATTTCACCAACATTATATGCTCTCAGATCCCCAAGATCCGATGCTGATGCAAACATGTGAAAAATTAGGAAATTTTCTGAGCGGTTCCTGTAAACCACATACAGTATACATTTTAGTTGATAAAATGCATGATTGAACAATACAGTTACAAATTAGGGGAAAGCAAAACAATTTGCATTTATGTTTTTTTCCTTTCCCTGTCTTTTTTGGTAAGGAAGTGCCAATGTTCTTTATTCTATTCTTTGCTCCACCCTGGCTTCTTCTCAGCAATGTTTTCTAAGTGTAAGACAAAACAACACTTAAATCAACCCTCCTAAGGGTTGATTCTGCAGATTCTTTCAAACTAAGCTTCATATAGCTTTATGCCTCTAATTTTGGAGATCATTTATCCCGTAGAGAAGTATTTGTTCAAGCTACGTTCTGTATCCCATTTACAACACGCAAACTACCACAAAAAACATCAGTGGCTAAATCACAAACTTTCTCATGGGTCCCTTGTGACTAAATCATCAAAGCTCCTTCCGTCCGTAAAAACTTTATGAGTGTAGTTGCTGACAACATCTGGATACAAGTAAAGAGATAATATTATTTTGTTCCTTTTGAAGATCTAACCAGAAAGGTTTTTTACAGACATAAATTCACAGCATAAAGCAATTCATTTTCAGCACTGTCCTGAAGGATAGATTTGTGACAGAGCAGACACATGTATTTTTATTAGTTAAAGTGATGTTTATCTGTTGTGGAAGCTACTGCAAATCTCCAAGGCTGAAATTCTTCTTTGTGTATCCGGTTAAGTGAAGGAAGGATTTGGTTTCCTCAATTGCAAGTTTCCAGCCTTGAAGAAATAGCAGAACTATTGCAAATGAGGATACAACTCACCTTCCTGTTAAAACCTCAATCCTATGTAAATCTCATAAGCTAATTTTGAAAAAGTTATATTACTTGATAGTGCAATTACAAATAGCTTTCTAAAAATGGCTTGAAGGATATTGTAGTTTTTAATCATCTGAACACAGAAGGAAGTCTGCTGTAGTCACCTGGGGCACCAGGAGAAAAATCTCTACTACAAAGTTTTCTCTTTCTTTTTGGTGTCGGATATCTAATTGTCTATCTAAATTGCAATAAGGACCTCAAAGTGTAGGTTACACTTATTTCCAGTTAATAACATTTGAAGATAAGAGAACATTTTCCTCTCAGTGCTCCACAAAAACAAAACTAGTACTGAAATTGTCCTTTTGAAATGAATGCAGTTAAATGAGATTCCGCAAAGGGTGAAGCGGAGTATTTATGATAATATATGCAAAAAGAAATCACTTGTCTGTGATTTAATTGGTGCATTCAGGAGCTGATTTCCTTCAAACCATTTGTTGCACAGTTATTTTAGCCTCGTGTCCTAAGGAAATGGTGTTTGTGTGATAGCATTCTCTGCCTGCCCTCCCTTGCTCCCTTAGGTAAATGTTGAATCTCTCGGCCAATTTCAACCACGTTTGACAAAGGGACAGAAGTCTCCAAGATAATTAAGTTCCTACAAATGTCATGAAAAGTGGTGTAGAGGGGATGGGGAAGAAGTCAAATTGATACTCTACTGAGAAACACCACTAGAATTTCTGGTTTATCCACTTGGTGCCTCTTGCAGGAACGTTGGTGCACAACCTCTGTGTGAGGTGCTGCAAATGAAATGAGAGTCCCTGGGGCAGAGACAGAGCTGAGCCCAAACAGAAGAGCCACAGAAAATATTAATAATTAAAAGATGGGCAACGACTGGTTGGCAGTAGGAATAGAGAGTAATTTAGGTTGTGTGAGGTCAAGGGGAAAATAGAATCTACAAAATCAGCTACATGAATCCTTCCAGTGACTTGAGATATTTTAACAATTTACAGAAAATTGGAGCTGGTGGGTGTAAGAAAATAGAAAATTTACTATTTTCAGAAGGCAGGGCTTAGTAGCAGATTGAATGTAATTTCACAGTGATAATGATAAAACTCCATATCTGAGATGAAAAATAACAGGATGCAAAAAGTCCTCAAATATTTGTTTGAATTTAATAGGATATTTCACCAATTTGTGTCCTTATTATTTTCAATTAGGAAAAAGAAATTTTTCTTTTTAACATTTTTTAGCCTAAACAGTAGATTAAAGTAGAATTCCCTTCCCTGTATGAATTGCAAACAATTTCACCAAAAACTTTCTAGTTTGAAGTAATCTTAACATTTTTAATGGGAGTGCTATTTGTGACAAAATCAATTTGCAGTATGACTAATAAGTAACAAATGTAGAAATTTAAATGAAATGCATAAAAATTACTAAGTTGATAGTCTAAGTATATATTTCACTTTTATCAGAAGCAGTGGAATAAATGCTTCTCAGATCTATGAGTATAGAATGGGTGATTACAAGTAAAGGAAATGATAAGTGAAGAATTATTTTAATTCTAGTAAGTCTAATTTAAAAGCAATGGATTGTTAAAATTCCTCTCAGGTAAAAAAGATATTATAGAATGTAATAATTTTGGTCTTATAAATGCATCATTTGGTATTCAATTATAGAAACCATAGTTTCTCCACTGTTTTTTCTCCCAGAAAGAGAAGTATAGTAATGATATATATGCATACATATTCATGAGGTAGGCACCTAAAAATACACAAAGTTACATAATCCATCTAAACAAACAAAACTTTCCTTAAAATATAAGTAGTTTTTGCAAAGTATTCACCAAAATGTGTTTATGGAAGATAATTTTTTTTAAATGCAGTTTGAACGTACATGAACAAAATATCTACGAAACCTTACATGCAGATGTTACCTATTTTTATTTTTATTTTTTATATATTTTAGATATGTATTGGAATTCATAGTTTGGCCTCACCTGGGCAGAATATGAATTAAGCAACAGCTTACTTATCTGCAATAGCTTTTGCAGATTAATGCAGTCTTGCCTTATGTTTCCTGTATTCCTTCCTTTCAACTTGTCAGTATTCAGTGCAGGAAGTATAACAGAAAGTTGTGTTTGAAGTTAAAAACAAAGAAAAACAAAACAAAACAAAACCAAAACAAAAAAAACCGCAAGCCTCTGGCAACTATAAAGAACTAACTGGGATCAAGATTAAAGATAGAAGTGGCAAAAAATGCGTAAAACTATTCTAAACCTCGAGGCATTGTGAAAGATAGAACAAGAAATGTTTATATAGATAAGGGAGTCCTAATGAAAGAACAGAAATTTGAGCACTACTGAATTTTATCATGACATTGTCTGGCATAAGAAATGTGGATCAAAAACTCCAGCAGCCTTTCACAGCAAGGTAGCCTCACAGAGCTGTCTCCTGTATTAATCAGCAAACAATACACTGGAAAGAGGCAAAAAGGAATTGTGTCATAGTAGCTGGAGCAGATATGGTAAATTGGATAGAAGTTGGGGAATATCTTCGTAGTGATTCAACTGCTGAAAAAGCAGGCAAACTCAGGGAATACACCTCAGTGGGCAAAAACATAAGAGTACTTCAACATTGCGGGGTTGTTGAACAAATGTAAGTTGGGCAGAAATACGATGTTTATTCTTTAAACAGGCAGGGGTGGTAATAGCAAAGTGACTGATGTAAATCAATATCATTGATCCCAATAAAAGCCATATTAAGAGGATGTAAACTTATGAGAAGCCATAAGTTTTTATTTGCAACGCTTGCATTGTATCTTTGGAGTAAGAATTTAACGCTGTGGTAGAGTCTGTCTTCCACTGGCAGCTAAAAACAATGGATTTTTTGTGACCCATGTAAAATTCTAGAACATGTTGTTTAGTTTCAAGAATCTATAGGAAATTGCCTTAAGATATCACTAGAATACATAGGGCCAAGTCCTACAGTTTAATAATTTTTATAAAAACAAATGTTGCTGCAAAGGAGGTGGAGGCAACTTGGTATTTGAAGCCGTAGTAACTGAGTCATTTAACATCAGAGTTATATTTGTAGCTGAAGAAATATTTCTATTCTAGAGTAATAACGAGACACAGAAATATGTGGGAGCCTATGAACCAAACAGTAAGGGCAAGAATTTGTCTGGGTCACCAAATTGTTTAAAGAAAGAATGAAAAATACATGGTTTCTTTTATTCAGTATATTAAAAAAAAAAAAAATTAAACTCCAACTAATTTTTTTTAATCCTGTATTATATTAAAAGCCTCAGAAATGCAGATTTTCTATTCTGGTACAGTCTATTTGTTCCAAGAAAAGTAGACCTTCCATGTAGTATATTATTCTGGATTTTGGCAAGATATTGATAAAAACATTTAAAATGTTCGAGGGAAAACATTTAAATGCATATTATACTTTCAAAATAATTATTAGAATTGCACATATCCTCCCAATGCTTAAATTATATGTTTCTATTACAGTTATTATTCTAAGTATGTAACATTTTTTTAATGATCTCTAACTAAAAGGGCAGCAGTCCTCATAAGGCTTCTTGCTTTAGAATGCTACATTTGCTTTCCTTTGTCTGCATTTTGGACAGACTACTAAAGAAATTTTTTCCCTTAATAAGGCAAATTGAGCTCCTCTAGACTTTGAATTGAAAGAAAAAATATGCTGAAGTGTAATCTTAGCTGTATCCACGGAAACCAGTTACTTCACTGGAGAATATTCTGTATTCCATTCAATAGACTTGTGTACCAGAAAAGAAAACTGGTTTGGACTCAATCATTATCCTCAGGCAAGCACGAAGTCTGAGGTGACCATAAAGGTGTTTGTTGTCAAAACCCATTCAGCCTAATAGCCCCTCCTGTTTATGCTGCGTTTCTAATCAGAGTCCTCTGGCCCATCTAGGCTGAACCGTTTTCCTCTGGGTGTAAACCAAGTTCTAATCCCAAATAACTCATTTTGTTGTTATTGTTGTTGTTGTTGTCGTTGTTGTTGTTTGGGTGGGTGTTGTTAAGGGTTCTGATTCCCCAAAAGAATTCACACATTTCTGCAGAGCCTTGGTGTATGTTCCTCTTCTGTATATGGTGGAGCAAAAGAAGTGAAAACTGTTTTCCATAAATTGCTTCCCACTCCGAAAAACTGAAATGGCTTGTGAAAAACTCTCTAGCATTATTGTCCTCCTTCTTCTGTCTGTGTGAGGAGGGACTTGCAGAGTATAATGAAGACTTTCTAAAAGTGTGAAATGTGTTGGTGTCAAGATAATGAGAAAGAAGCTGTATCTAAAGAACTCGAAAGTTCCAGAAGAACTTGCCTGCTGGAGAGAACAGTCTGTGCCCCAACAGTGTGAGAGAAGTGCCTGAGCTGTTGGAGGTGCTGCTAAACAATTGCACAGATAAAATTGACAACCTCAGAATAGGGGCAGAAAAAAATTACCATCAAATTCCTTCAGCATCTTTGGAATTATCCAGCTTTGCCTCACTTTCCATGATATCTTTGTAAAATTGAAAGCAAGAAAAGGAAAGAAAAAAGTATTCTCCATGCAGCTGGAATGATTTTATATAACAGTTCCTCTTTATGTCTTTGTGAAAGAGGCAGCATTGAAGAAAAGCAATTAAAATACTGAATAGTTTATAATATTATAAAAATGCCAGACACAGAAGAAGTAGGAGGACATTGCAGGATGATTATCCTGAGTACTATGTTAGGAGCACCATTTCCTTCTGTAATCACATGGAGGTTCTGGCATAAATGGCAAGTGGGGTTCAGGCTTTTGTGTGGGATGAGGTAAAATCAAAAATTAGGAGCTAAGAGATCAAGGTTAAGTTTTGGGTGGTTATTTTTTAAGTAACAGGAAAAAATAATCCAGCATAATTCCTGCTGCTGAAGCATTACCTAACTCCTATGACCTGATTCAAATTAATGGTGAGTAAAAATAGATGAAATTCAATCCTGTGCTGTTTCATACCTCCAAAATATTATACTGCTACCTACTTAATACCTCATCTATGCATATTTACAACAGCCAACTGCATTTCTATAATTTTACTCCTGGGAATGCGTCACTGAAATGGAGACACCCATTTCTGCACAGCCTCGCAGTGCTCCTGTGCTCTGACTTTCTGCAGCAGCCCCTGTGGGCAGCTCTCAGAGGAGCCCATAACATTTTAAAGTGTGGCTTCTTGGGCAGGAGTTCAGAAAGACCCGACTGTGCTGCGAAATGGGATTTCACAACTCCTTGACCAAGTCAGTTAGTGAATGTTAGCAAAACTCTTAGGATGCATTTTCTGAGGCTGAATAGGGAATATGCTTGACTAGAGAAAACTTTTAGTTTCCAGAACTTTGAAAAACAAAGATTATACAACTCATACTGAACATCTTACAATAAACAGTCACTTTAAAAACCAGAAATTTTGACTATATCTTAATTTCTGTTAACATATATTGTTGCTGCCATCTAGAATAAGGACTTATATTTTCTAACACAAATCAGGATATTCTTATAGCAGAATTTTACTGTTTAGAGAATTGAAAATTTGAAGAAATATAACTAAAAATGATTTCCAAATAATTTTTTCAGAGAATATTTTCATTTTATTAATTGATTGTGTGTTTCAAAAAGGAAATAATTTTGGCATGGTTTTCTTTTGATATTTGGTCTACATTCAGTTTCAACAGATCAATGCCTCTATTTCAGGCCACTATTAATGTTCTTACTCTGATGTAGTTTAACTTCCTAAGGTTTCTGATGTGGCCACATGTGAGGGCTATAAAGGATTCCTTTTGAACATTTTTGTGTCCATTCATTTCAAAGAGAAACAGCAGTAGCATTTATTTCATCAATTAGAGATTAATATTGACTGAAATCAAGAAAGGTGTTTTTTAAAAAATACATCAAACATTTGACTTCTTTTAAAATCATGTTAGAATTTGCACAAAACTCTTTAACTTAGTTATCGTTCCAGTGACTTTTGTCTTCTATTATTAACTAAATAATTTTGATTAATGCTTCTGTGATTTTTATACTGAAACAAAATAATTGTTTGATCAGCGTATGAATTAACTAAAAAGGGATATTTCTTATAAGAAATGTACAAAGCACTTAAACTCACAGTCTACTTTTCATATAGTAATCCAACAATTTCCTCAGAATTCAAAGCTTTGTGTGTCCTGATTGGTATCTGCAATCAAAGAAGTCTATCTATAGCCATGTTATTCAGTATACTTCAGTATCTGAGTCCTGTGTGACATCTCCCATTACCTAGGGCGTTCTTACCACTTAGAAAAGTTTTTCCCAGATAATTAAAGTCCTTTAGAAAAACCCAAACCACAAATTCTTTGAAGTGTCTGTGGCAAGATTTTGAGTAAGGACTGGTTACAGATTATTTCAGCAGTAGAAGCTAAGAAACAGCATCTTCTTTTTAAGTACAAATAGATAGATTTGCAGACACAGTAAACCTGGAATAGGGAACAAAATGAAAGTAAACTGTTTTGATTGCATTGTTGAAGGAATGGAATGAGCTATCATGGACTCAGAGGGTTCTGGGGCACTGGACAGGCTCCCCAGGGAATGGGCATGGCCCCAAGGCTACCAGAGCTCCGGGAATGTTTGAACAATGCTCCCAGGCACAGGATGGGGTTACTGGGGTTGTGCAGGGCCAGGAGTTGCACTTGGTGATCCTTGTGGGTCCCTTCCAACTCAGGATGTTTCTATGATGTCCAGTGCTGACATGGAACACAGATTGTTAAAGCTGCACAATATAGTTATGCAAAATTCACTCTTCAGTTCAAGTCAGACGATGACCTCAGAGAATGGTGAGTTTGTACAAAGCAACACCACGGGTTTCCTACAAAATCTGAAATGCAGGTTTGAATATAAAAAAACCACATTATTTCGGCACTTTTTGCAGTTAGGCATCAGTTTAATACCAGCCAAACAGGTGTTTCTCTGAGAGTGTGTGGTGGCAATGTGGCTGCTGCATTCCCTTCCTACAGAATGGCTGCAATCATCCAGCTCTTGCTACAAGATCTGTGACAACACTTGCTCCTCGTGTCTCTCCTTTTGTGGCATTGAGCTGACACAGTATTGGTGAGAGAGAGAAACACAAAAGGAAACCATGTAATACTGCAAAGGAGTGAGTTATGCTTTATTACTTACACCCGACTCCAGGAGTGATGTGTTCTCTCCTTACAGAGGACATGTGGAATTACAGAAATAAAAAGAATTGTGTATAGATTGAGAGAAACAGAAAAAGGAGCTCTATTGGTTCAGATCCCTGCCAGGGCTACAGAACAGAGCTCAGCTGCAGGGGGTAGTGCTGGCTGGATCAGTCAGCACTGGATCTCCAGCAATAGGAATCAAAGTTAACATCAATGTTAAGGATAACTGCAAAGTACTGGAGCTGTTGCACTTGGGGACAGCTCCCCGTGTTCAGTTCACACATTTCTAACAATGTATCTTGGACCACTGATGGTTGTAGTTAGACCAGTATAGTCTAGAGACACTTTTAGATTTTAAGAACTAAAATGAGAAATGGTTGCAAGTATGAGTTTAGTTGCTGCAGTTATGTTGCCATGGAAATTTCTTGCTGTGTGCTTGTTTTACAAAATCTGTGCAGTTTGTGTGGGGAAATGGTTCCAATAGCAAGGCTGAATGCACCACACTGTTCCTGGGGCTGTGGTCAGGAGGGGAGGACAAACAAAAGGGGCAACCTGCAGTGATGCTTCTCCAGATCCCACGTCTCATGGTCTGTGCTGCCACGGTCGCGTTTCCCCACGTTACTGCTGAGGATGGGACGGGACCTTAAGGGAAATTCCCTTCAGCTGCAGATGCTTCTACAGCACATTACATGGGACAGTGGCTTCTGAAAGTGGAGTGATGAAGTGACCTCTGATTGATTTTCATTCCCACTGTTCCAGCACTTCGCCTGAATGTATCAGTTGATCTGTGGCTGTGTGGTGCTGAAGAGTATTTCACTTTCAAAACTAAATAACTTAGCCTTTAAGAGAAAAAAAATAAAAGGAAAAAAAAAGCTTAAAATATTTCTGACACAGACATTAGTGATGGTAGAAAGAAAATAGTTTCTGCTATTCGGCTGACATTAATTTAATGTGTATTGATTTCAGTGTATTTTTTTTCTGTTGAGGTATCCCACATAGTTTTACCTAAGTCTTTTCCTTTGAGACCCTGACAGATGCTTAACAAAAGCACTGAACTCTCTAAATCTTGGAGATACATATTCTTGGGGCTGCAAGTACAAAGTAATATCCTTGATATGATAGTTTGGGAAAGCAGAAGTTTTTATTACTTCATTTAGCTGGGTTTCATAAAAGAGTATATCTTGCCATAAAACAGAACATGTCATCCTCAAACACCCAGGAAGACCAACTTAACCTTGCAGCTTTCAGCCAAACAGGGTTTGGGGGGAGTTATCTTATTTTTCGGAGAGTTTAGGTGTTTTTTTAAGAAAAATGGATTTCTCCTCATTGCCACTTGGTTTGTTCAAGGCAAACTTCTGTCTGATGGTCAGTCCTCCCTGCTACATTCTTTGCAAGTCTAATGTTTATTTATTTATCTTACTTGGTAATTTATCTGAAAGAACTTGCACAGGTTCAAGTCAATAAAAATGTTTTCGATATGAAGGTAAATGGGCACCTAAATGCAGTTTTTAAAAGCTAAACTATCTTTCATGTCACTTAAATTGCCTTACTCAAAGGCAATTTGAGAAAGAGAAACATGCCTTTGCTTATGTTACCTTACTTCTGTATTCAGAAATGTTCAGATTAACTTCAAGTTTCGTTGATAACTTTATGCATGAATGTGAGAGTTACCATTAAACTTCTGAATTCCCACTCCCAACGAAGAATTATTGAACACAATGAAGGATGTGTACTTAAATTATACCCTGAAATATTGAATGAGCCTGAGAGAGAAGTTAAATTTATTTTTTAATGCCATTTCTGAAAACGCACTCTGTTTATCATGAGTCATTTTCTGGTAAGCCCTAAAGTAGGGGTATTATACTTTAATATCATTTTCCGTAACATTAAATTTGCAATGGAGAAAGGCACTAGGTCTGATTCATCATTTCATTTCACTGCTCAGATTTCTTTGACTTCAACAGAGTTAATTGGTGTAAGATAAAGGACAATCTGGTTTCCCTTCTCTTGCAATTTTTCTGATTAGCTTTTTATTTTTTCAGTTCAGAATTTCTTGTGTTCTAATTGGAGTGAAATCATCAATGAACCGGCTTAAAACAGTGAGGTTTTTTCCATTTAAAAATGCCCCAAGTAATCTTGATTCAATAGAAGCTAACTAAAACTTAAGAGCTTCTCCTACAGCTTTAGAAAATATTTTAAAGAAATATTATTTAGTTATAACTTAATTGCAATTCAAGAATCAATGAATTCTTAGATGAATGAAAAAAAGCTCAAAGAGACACGAACACAAAGAATAAAACCACATTTAACTATTGTTGTCCAATTATTTTCTCAAACTGCTGGTTATGCTTCCCTTACTGGACATTCATCTGACTTTGGTGTTTGAGCTTTAACATAGTTGGGGGTCTCCAGATTCTAACTCTAATATTTAAGCATATTTTGGACAATGATTCTAGGGCCACCCTCTGTAAAGATGAGTTGTCAATATTCAGTGACTGATGTCAGCATTTCAGTCTATCCAAATACTAAACACACCTTTTTCCTGTCTTATTTATAATTCACTTTTTCAGCAATAAGAAATTATCCAAACCAATCAAACAAAAAAGCCAAACACCCCAATAATTCTTTGTTCTCTGCTCTCTTCTTTGGTATCCCTTGCCTCTGGATGGAAATATGTCCAGATTTTTATTCCTGAGGCTTATTGAAATCAGCAAGAGTCCTGGGTCACTGCCTGATTTGTAGCTCCTCATTTTCATTGCTTGGTTTCCAGAGTGGAATCCAAACCCAGTTCAGCTTCTGTCAATGCATGGCCAGATTACCAAACCCAGAGCCATAGAAAATGGGGAGCTGCCTTATCCCAAGGATGTACTCTCAAATCTTGCCCTTGGGAGCTTAAGCACAGTGGATTCACTGTCTTCTCCACTCTGAAGTTCTTGTCAACAAAGTGCAGAGTGTAGGATCATTCCCACTCTTTTCCCCTCAGAAAGAGATGGAAGATTTAGAGAGTATCAAACAGGGTGAAAAGAAACCCCAAAAACCAAAATTCACAAAAGAAGTCTCAAAATAAGGATTTTATACTTGAAAATCATTTCAGTTCCCTGGTAAGAACAATTGTGCTCTGGCCTTGGCTGACTGACTTTAATAAGCTGAGAGGCTCATGTCTTCCAGTCCATCCCACAGTCACTTGTATAAGCAGCAATACAGTAATAGTGCAGGAGAGACATGAGGCTGGAGATGGTTATTAAATCTGGAGCTCATATTAAAGCTGGAGATCATAAATTATGTACAAGCTCCCCAGCTTATCACAGCTCAATCCTCAAAAAACAATATGAACCAGAAGGTCATGGCAATTCGTGCCTTCCTGTAACTTGAAATCCAAATTACTCTCTGAGTAAATCATAAACAAAGACTACTAGAAGTTCAGCTTGAATTCTTATAACAGCAATTTCTCACTAGAGATGAAGAAATGAAGGAATGAGGAAGGAATTAAGACATTAAAAACTGTTTTTTTCTTGTTACCTAAAAATAGGAATAAACAGAAATTAAATACAGTTGTAAGAACACAACCAAAACCCAAGAGGTTTCTCAGAAAAAAAAAAAAAAAAAAAACAAACCTTCTTGGAATTGTTCTTGGTCCAGTGAAGTGTTGACTATATGAGCAATTCCCACTGTTCTCACCCACTTGGCATCTTTTCCACCAAAGCAGTGAGAGCTGAGAGCAGCATGACGAGAGAAGGTCGCGGTGATATCTGTCATATTCATTATATAAGGTGCATTTCCACAGAGTACCACCATTTTATGTGTTTTATCTCAGCTGCAGCACTGAGACAGACCTCAATACTGCACTCAGCGTCGCTTCACTAAAAACTAACATTCCAAATGTTATTAAGATAGGGTGACAAGAGTAAAGGAGGATGGCATTTGCAGAGGAGAAAACTCTGGGCAGGGAACTGAGAAGGTAGAAATATTCTCTATATTGGTAATCAAGAACAGCAGAGAAGATGCTGCAGGCCCAACATGGGTGCATGACCTTCAAGGCTTGGTAGCCCATGGTGTTTCATTGTGGTTTGCTGGGCAGAAGATTTGACTGATAGTATCAGATATTTTTCTAAATGTAGCATCTTTTACAGATTCTTGTTATTTTGGCTAACTACTCCTTTTGAGCCTCTGGGACCTTTTTTTTTTTTTTTAATTAATTTTTTCATTGTAGATGGTGCTTTCCTTCATAAATATCTGTACAGGGATATATCCAGATCAGTGCCTTGAAGCTGTTCTGTGTATTGATGTACAGATCTTTCTTGTGAAGTAATAATGGAGACATTTATTTATGTGCAATAAATAAGATGTCTTTAAGATTCAAGACTGACATTCATGTACATTCTTAGTGGTCCTGTAAAAATTTTAAACCAGCCTTGATTCTAGTATAGAAGGAGTCTTACTGCTTGAGATTATCCTCAGATAACTCTCTTCTTTGGAGAAAATATACATTTTTTTATATGTCTATTTTAAACTCTAAGACTGGAATATTCTGAATTCCATATAATAAACGTTATACAATAGTAGCTACTATCATTTCTGTGCAAAGATCACTCGTTTTCTGCTTAGACAAACTACCAGAGTTCTTTTTAGGCATCTAAAGGCAGAAACTATTTTTATTTAGACAGACAGCCTAATGGAGTCAAGCTGCTGTTCATGTGTTCTTGCCTCCTGGGAATGATTTGCTCTTTGGAAGCAGAAATGGTTACTGTAGGACAAGAGCTGCAAAGTACTGCATGTCACAACCTACGTTTGTATCAGCTGGTCAGCTTATGCATCCCACATTATATTTTTTCCCTTTTCTCTCATATTAGAAGTTTAAACATTTAAAACTTTTTTTTAATAGGAGCTGCTGGAGCCATAAATTGTGCCGGATAAATAGACTAGAAATAGAGGGAACATATTAGGGAAAATTAATGCACCAAGGTCAAATGATGCGGATAAAGATACAAAGAAAAATCAGTGTAGATGGAACATAAGAGTTTCTTGATCTTATTTTCCCTCTTTGTCTGATAGATTAAGGATCTCTTTGTCTCATCTATTTGATGCAAGATAAGGCTGCCTTTTGTGCTGTGGATCTGATTATGCTGGCTATTTTGGGAGCTGTGTTCCAAAGCTGTTGACTGACTGCTCTATATCGGATGCAGTTCTCCAGCAACCATTTGGACAGGACGGTGTTTCATGCCAAACAGTCACTCAACAAGCAAAGTAAGCACTCACTGGATGCCTATGCACGATTCCTCAAGCACTGGGATAACACAAAGGCTTAGGAGTCGATTGGGAACCCAAATATACATCCTAAGCATGGAATAATAAGAATGAATGACATGGCTGAAATCACCCAACACGGCAAATAGTCAAAATGTTACCCTGAGTACAGCCTGGTTGTAATTTCCTGAGGTTTGCTCGTTGCCCAACAACGACTTTGTGAGAGCAGCAAAGTGCTGAATTTGGTGAATCTTAACTACCTTAATTTTGATGCAATATTTGTGTATTTTTTTAATGACCTTAATTCCACCCAGTAATCAACCCTACAATAATGCATGTGTGCCTACCTCTTAAAAGCTGAACCAAAGAAGTGCATAAATCAGTATCTTGTGCTTTACCATCAGAATGGTCCATATTTCCACATATAATCTAAAATCTATGGTTAAACTAAGCAGGCACTTGATGCATGCTAATTTTCCAATATTAGTTTTGCATGTAGCTAATTATAATAGTAGCCAAAAGCAGGCATCTGATTCACCACAAGTAATTGTGTACGATTCATAATTTATATTTCTTTATTGGAGGAACTTTAAACTAAATTTCTTCTTCTCATTTCCGTAAACGTTCCATCAGACTCCACCTGAAAACTTGCCCTGATTTTTGTCTGAAACTTCCACATATCACATGGAGGTGAGCAAATACTGCAACTCTTTACCCAGTTGCATTTATTCAAAATGTGCTCACTAGTTGCTGTTTAAGCTAATCCTGCTGTGCTGATGAATTAACAAACCATAGGATTTATGGTTATCCTAATTTTCTTCTCTTAGAAATTTAATTTCCTGTCAATGAGTTTGTGCTGATCCACCCACTGTTTTTTTTCCAAAGAAGACTATAACAGCCAACTGCTCTTAATGTATTAATTAATGACCATGTTTTTCAGCAGTCAGGATTTGCATGTAATTCTTTATATACATATACATTTTTATTGAAAATATCTGTCCAATGTCAAATTCAACAAATTAATATTTCTGGTATTCTTGCAGTCGTGCAATCTCAGTTATTTGTGAGATCCATGTAGGCAACATGACCATGTATGGCACATTCACCACTGAAAACATAAGAACACACCTTTTTTTGCCCCCACTCATGTTAATTGAGCTTTAGAAAGTGAAATAAGTATATCAAACAAAAACTTTACTAAAGCAGTTAAAATGTTCATAAGTGATTTTAAACAGGTTTTTTATTTCCCTTTCTATTAGTTCTTTTAAAATGCATTTATAAGTGGGTGGAGAATAGTCTCATGTGTTTGGCTTTCAATAATGATTTACCAGTTTAGGTGGATATGGATAGCCTCCCTTTCAAACCTGTACTTCCACTGAGTTTAAATAACATTTTTCTTTCAAAACCACCCCATTAAAGCTATTGATGCAATTTCCTTGTGTCTGTGCTCAGCAAAGCAAAAATGCTGGCAAAATTTGGCTAAACAGCAATGAAAATAATGCTAACACTTGATTCTTAAAATATTTAGTATGCAGAACACCAGGTTTTGCCCAAAACTTGAGGAAGTAAGCTTGAGGGACTTAAACACCTACATAATGCTAATGGATGCTTGGCATGCTGTAAACATGATCCCCCTGGCAGGGTTCTTCAACAGGTGCTGAACATCTGCACCTTTTATAAAGTTCTTTAGAGCTGTGGATGCTCAGAGACAGCTTTAAAATGAAGCTGTTAATCTCAGTTTACACCTAGTTTTTCCCAGACTTAGAGGTACTCTGCTCTATAGCAGTATTAGAAAAGAGACAAGAGAGACATGAGAATAATGAAAAGTTCTCACTATTACTGTTCAAATTAGGAGTTTTAAGTATAAATATCTGCATATGATAAAGGAGGGTCTGAACACCGACAGTTTAATCACCTGCTGGCATCTTTATGTTTGGATATTTGGGGATTTTTAATAAAGATTTTCGGGGAATTAGCCAGAGAAGTTAGCCAGAAGTAGCCAGAAGATAGTTAAATATCTCGAAAACTAATTTTTTAAAAAAAATGTAACTGGGCTCTGATGCAGGATCAGTTAGCAAGGAATTTATACTCAAAATGCTGCTAGTCTGGCTGTGTTTCCAGCAGCTTAGTCTTTAGTCTATCTTATAAATTTTGATTTTGAATGTCCATTGTCATGAGGATAGGTTTTCTCACTCAGAGCTTTTTTCCTGATGAGAACATTAAGGGAGAAGAGTGAAATTGTTAGAAATAACTATGGTGCTCTTTAAACAAACAAACAAACTTGTTTTTTAAAAAGTCTAGAGATGAAAACCGTTTTTTTTCTTTGTTTTATCAGAATACATTCACCTGTTCAATAGGAAATAGAATGTAACAAACTGTTATGTTCAGGTCACAAAGCCTACTCATCAATATCTCTACCAGCATCATAATCTGAAAAGTAACTCACTTATTGGCACATTTAGCACTCCCTACTTTATGCATCACTCTGCCAAGGCTGATTGGAATCAAACCAGCCAAACAGTCAAATTTACTAATTCTAACAAGCAACATCCTCTGGTTCCCCAGTTATCAGAAGAGTGCCCTCCCCGAGCCCACTGCGAGGGGGATCAATGCAATTATCATCCCCTGACATATGGCGAGGAGCTATGAGCATTTTCACATGAGCTAAATTGAATGGGACACAAATCATTGACTTATGTCAAGGAAACCAGAGGCAGCACCTGAAATACAGCACATTTCAGAGGGGGCTGACAGGCACTGAGTGAGGAAAACAGACCTGTGAGTTGTTGATACTGTTCTCACCAAAAATCACTCAACCCCTGCCCAGCTCAATATTTGCTCTGTCACCCAGCTCAGGAGAAGGGCAGGGTGAGCTGCTTCCTCTGTGTTTTCTTCATTTATGCAAGTGTTTGCTTACTCATTTCCATATTCTTTCCAGAGGGTAAATGCCCTTATTCTGTTTAACAAGTAACTTTGGTAAAATGTAATTGGGAGTGCTACAGCTTCTGCTGGCAATCTGTATGGAAAAATAGCAAGGATTTCAATAGTTGAAATGCTCTCTATGCTCTTGCCAGCCTCAGCAAGGAAGATAACAGCTTAAAAAGATGGGAAATGCCACTTTCACTTTTATTTTCTTTTTAATCTGAACATGGACTGTCATTTTATGAAAAAAAGTAATAGCGACTTAATTTAATTTAAATACTGAAAATTTATTACAGCTCGTTAAGTCCACGTTCGTAGATGAAAAGGAAGTGTGGTTCAATGTGTTTAGTTCAGCCTATTTGATACACAAAGAGATAGCTGCACCTTCTAACTCCAAGAGCTTTTGGTCCCTAAACCAGAAACTAATCTTCTTAAGCCTCCAATGAAATTCCTGACGAGAGAGAAAGAGAGATTACTCCAGAGGGCAATTCAGAGTAAGAATTTAACTCAAGTTCTTTGCACTGGACTCCTCCAGAGAAAACCCACCTTCTACTTTTAGGTATACAGTGTGTTACCAGCTTTCTAGCTTAGGCACTTCAGTCAGGTGAATGAAAGAACATGTGACTATCTCCTGTAGCTCAATCAAGACAAATATTTTCTTGCTAAACAGTGATTTCTTTTCAAAATACAATTTTCCTGTCTTAAAATAGTTCACGGATATGGGTGAACGAATATTAAAATTAAAATAATATTTATTATTAAATACAAATATTAAATAATACGAATATTCGTGTATTATTAAATACACGAATATTAAAAAAAATGTAATTCTGCAGCTACATTGAATGGAGGGAAGTGCAAATTTCTGGTGAATGGTGGTTGTGTTTTTATAATTAGTACATCTTAATGCTATTTCATTTTCACTATACTTTTAGAAAATATGAATTGAATAGGCTATGACTGTGCAAAGGTTAAGTAATTGCAAGAAAGAAATGCAATGATGATAAATACAGACCTAATTTTGTTTCATTAAATGTATTTGTCACCTTGTTTTAGCAAATATTTAGAATAGTTTTGCGAGTTGCCCTGAGTGATATAGATTTGTTCAGGTACAGCGTTGCTGAATTTCATATAATATATTATTTAATTTTATGACTCTTCATGTCAATAGGTAGTTTAATATAATCCTGCAAGCCATTTGGTTTGACTGATCTGCTTTTAATGTAATGTATCATTTGTTTTGAGATAGACATTGAAATAGGGGAGTTGACAGAGGCAGAGCACGCAGGGAAAGACCTTGGCAGAAGGTTCAGATAAGTTTGATTCAGGTTTTGAGTAGCTGGAATTGGTGTACTGGGAAGGATAGAAACTCTGAGTAAAGATCAGATGTTCATTTCTTAACTTTTAGCCTACCAGAGCTCTCTGACTGCTTTTTGCCTGCCCAGTTTTTCAGGAAAAATGGAAAACAACAACAAAAAGCAGATGCCTAAGGATTCACTTTAGCGTTTCTTTATTTTTCTCCCTTTTGCTTCCCTTGTGATTGTCAAAACCACCTTATTCTTTCAATTATCCCAGGGCTGGGCACTCTCCTTCCATAGGACATTTCCTTCTAAATGCCTTTTGGCTTTTACTCAAGTCTCCATCCATCTCTGAAAAGCTTTAAAGAGAGCAGCTCTGTCAAAAAGTCTGGAGAAAGGAGGCAGCTTTCAGCCTTTCGTATAGTGACTGGACAAGCAAAGAGTGGAGAAATATGAAAAAAAAAAAAAACAACGAGAAAAATGGGACAAATGGTGTCCCTGACAAGGCAGGGGGGTTGGAACTGGATGATCTTTAAGGTCCTTTCCGACCCGAGCCATTCTACGACTCTGTGAAATAAACTTAGGTGAGTACACAAGACTCTCATAGACTCATGGGACTTTATTTTCAGGAGAAAATGACAAATACTCAACAGACATTCTTAGCCAGTCTGTCCTTCAACTGACAGCAAAAAGATGGCTCAAACCCATTTGAGCAGGGCTCAAACCCAGCCCGCATTTTTTGATGTGTTTCAAAGGCTATTGTGGCCTAGGAAAGAAAGCACCCTCAAACCCAGCATCCTCTTAATTAAGCCTTAACTAGACAGTGATACACTTCCCCCCTCACTGCTGTTAAAGGTTAAAAATGATGTTATTTAGAATATTTCTGTGGTTTGTAAATCTGTACACACAAATACACACAAAAAAATCCCACAAAACCAAAACACAAAACAAAAACAACTCAGAAATCTTAGGTCAAGGTTATAACATTCCTCAGTGCTCAGAGTGGAAGAGCCTTTTCTGAGTTTAAGCTGCTGTACATAGTTTTATCAGTAAGAACAAGGGTTAAAATGAGTTTGGATATTGCTGTGTTGCACAGCAGTCACTGGAGCACAATTAACTCTCAGCCAGCTAATCTGTGAAGAGCAGATTTTTCTAGCCTTCTTATATATAAGATGTTGTTACCTAAGCCTGACTGTATGATTAATTTATTTCAAGACTTACATCATACTTAAATGGCTTCTAAAGTAACAAAGCAACTAAAATATCGAGTAGTATCATATTCAATATTCATATGTTGTATCAGATAATTATTATTGAGAGAGCTTGTGTTCAAATGCTTCCAAAAGTGACTGTAATAAAGCTTATACCACATTAAGTACTGGAACATTCAGGTAACATCCAAACAGGAGTTAGAAATGTCTGATATTCTGATTTATAAAGAACTGAATTTCACAGTACTTTTACATGTGGGAATCCCATGCTAGATATTCCATATAATGACTCCCTTACTGCATCTTTTCTCCTCTCTTCCCAAGAAAAATAAATTGCAAGTCTTGTGAAAAAAATCTCTTTCAAATTGAGTAAAGGAGGAGAGAGCTGGGTGCAAGCTTAACATTGTCGTACACAATTTATCTTCCTTTGTTTTGGATGAAGATATCTGAACGTCTGGCACAAAGTTTTGCAGTGAAATATCAACAAAACTACGATGCCTGCATTAAAGAAATTCTGTCTATTTATATGCACATACTGCTTGGGGACTTTTTCAGCTCAGTAGAGGAGTTTGTCAGTACCATGCAGAACATGCAAACCCGGTTAGTGAGTTGCTTGTAACTGTATATAATTAAACCTTGGATTTATAGAAGGGTCAATGCACCAGAAAGCTCATGGTAACCACACAGCAAAACAATGAAGGTTAAATTCTGCCCTTAATTTTATTTTGTAGCCTCCCCAAAGCCATTTGTGCCTTAAATGGCAGAAAGTTGCTAAGACTTTAAGTATCTGACTTCAGAGTTGTGTAGAGGTATCGTAAGGACAGTGAGAGGAAAAACAATTGGTCCGGAGAGCATTCAGATAAAACCAAGCCTTATCGCTTCTGCTGTACAGAGAAAAACAATTTAACAGTTGTGAAGCTTCTCTTCCCTCAAGGATCCTGCCTGCTCACTCCAGCCCTGCCCTCAGCTACTGTTCTGCCATCCATTTATTCTCTCTAGCACCACTTAAAACCAGGTGAACATGGACCAGGAAGCAGCATGGCCTGAGAACACCAACCTCTGCTAGAAACTGGAGCTGGAAAAGAAGAATAAAAAAAGAAGAGGAAAGGGAGTTCAGGAACTCAGAGTGCTGGAATGCTCTTGCAGCCTTCCCTTCCACTCGTAGTTAGCCATATCTTACACAGACAGGAATAGAAAGCAGATTAATGTACAGATCCTCTCCTAGTGATTTTTCTTTTTAGGAGACTGGTTCACCACTGGCAAAATATCCCTTTTTTCCCCCTAGTATTTTTATCTTTAGTCTTATTTACTTTTGCAGCATGCTGGCTTGTCACTTATATGAGAACTATTTATTTTTTTCCATAAAAATCACTCTTTCCAATATGTTTAATCTCTGTTACTTTATTAAGTAAGCTGTTTTTAAAGAATTAAATTAAAAACTAAAGTCAAGAATTATTTGCAGACCCATACTTAAGCAAGTAGCTACAGCAGGATTAAGCAAATCCATGGATACTACAAAGCAAGTCCTGCAGCTATGAAACCATGTGTGGTATCACATCATTTCACCCACGTGGAAGAGCCTGAGTCTGCCCCCAAAATGGGCATCGTGAGCAAAGCTGTATTGATTTTGTGCCTGCCAAGCCACTGAGGGCTGTTCTATCTTAATCAACAAAAGTAGCAGCAATCCTGACTTTTGAAAGCTGTTGGAATGTTTGCTCCAATAGATATAAAGATATGTGATACTTACTATATTGTAAATGACATAGACTGGAAATAATTAAATTTAACACATGCTTTATTCCTTATATTGTTCTCTAAATAAAGCTACAGCATACAAGGCAGTCACCTGGGTGAAAAAGAGGCAGGAGAGCAGCAATAAAACAGGATAAGGGATATAAAAACAGAAAACAGGTAGTAAATGCGAGTTACTATTTAAAAGGTTCATGCAATTACTAAGGAGTAGAAAAAATATAATAGGGATATCAATAGTGAATAGAGTAAGTAAAAAGGAAGGGTTTTCAAAACAAATAGTGTTTGGGTTAAAAATAGCTTTGTAAAACTGGTGTAAGAAATAATAGTTATGCCAGGATTTTAAATCAAGAAGCCTTTTCCAGCCCTGGTGAAATAGAAATGTCAGCTACAACTGCGGAGGATAAGAAGAAAGGTTTACTAAAAGTATAGTATGTACTCCTCTAGCCTGGGTGACACAAGTTCTGGAGGCACAGAAGAGCTAACTGTGTTGTCCTGAACCACATTTAACATCAACATTAAAAAGAAAACAAAGGTTGCACAGAAAATTGAAGCTATTAAATTGTCCCAGTACTGAATAAGGTAAAAATCATGACTTGAGAGTTATACATCAACTGGAGTGATATTGATTCCAAGTAAAATAAAGGAACAATTGAGCCTGAATTTTAATGATGGCTAATTATTACAATGCTGCTTCTTATATTAGTTGTCTTTTCAAACTTTCTGTATTGTTCCATTCTGACAAACATGCAGAGCTGGTCAGAACAGACAGTCAGTGTTGTGATGTTTGGATTTCTCCAGCTTCTTTGTGATTGCAAACTCTCATTAAAGAGAATAACAGGGTATTTTGCAGATTTAATTTAGAAGTGACTCCCTCATAGGAAATAATTTTAAGTTGCTAATGGGTAGAAAAGAAAGTACTGGACTCTTACTGAGTAATTAATATTGCTGGAGTCATACAGAGAATATGTGGAGTCATATATGCAAAGTTTGCAAATGATACAACATTTTTGTGGTAAGAAATGGTGAGAATGATGAGATACCAACACAGAGCAAGGGCTGGGTTCAGCTGGTGACCTGATTGGAGAGGCTGCTCAATAACAGATATGCAAGTGGAGCATATTCACTGTGTCAACCCATCCTTCCTCAGGGTAGAAGTTACAACTCCATTAATCTTCCTCCTTTCTCCTAGTACATCTGGTCTGAAGAATGACCTGGGGCACTTAATTAAATGGTCACAATTGAATACTGATATGCACAGTGATGTGCATTTCCAAATGAAGGCCACACACTGTGCTTACGGAGTCGGAGCTCTTGTGTAGAAATACAGCAAGTTAAAAAGGGTTTTAATGCTCATTATTAATAGATATACATTTGAAATTCACATCGGAGTTAACTGGAGAAATACACCCCAAGAATGAACAATATAACAAAGAAAAAAAAAGAAAAATAAAAGAAAAAGAAAGAAAATTTAGCTAATGAAATATTTTGTTTTTCTCGGCTGTGCTCAAAGTACCACAATTCAAAAGGATTATTAAAATGGTCAAGTGGGAATAAAAGAAACTGCCAAAATATATTCCAAATTTGGAATATCAAGTCTTACATTATAAAGAGTGGCCTTATCCAAGAAGAATTTGAGAGAAAATTCTCTCTTTGGAAGTGTGTGTGCATGGGTGCATTTGAGTAGAGTGAGACATGATGATCCTTCTATCCAAAGACTGTTAGCTGAGGTTAGAGACATTCCTTGCCTAATTAGGACAGGATTTCCCAGCAGTTTGACAGACAATGCAAAGATGCAACTTCTTTACCACTCCGAATGTTTTATGTGAGTTGGAACACATTCTAAGGTGTGCATGATTTAATTCAGTTTTTCAGAAGAAATCTTCAGTCTGTGTGTACTGAGGAATCACCTTGAATCTTTCAGGTGGTCTCTGCATCTTCCTGGGTCATTTGGCGATGCTTTTTTTTTTGCTCTAAATACTGTCATAACACTTAATTTTACAAAAAATGTATCATTTATTAGACTTGTGCTTTAGAACCTCAGTCATCTGACCAATCAGAAATAAATATTTGTTTGCCTTCCATAGGGATATTACTTTACCATGACTTGCTAGATTCTTTTCTCCTTTCTGAAATATCAGGTTTTTCCTCAAAGGAAGATTGGATGATAAATTGAGGGTGCTGCAGGGAGGTCTTAGAGTTGTTGCACAGCTTGACTGAAACACTAGTCCCACCTACTCAGGGTAGAACAAGTCTTTCTCCATCCTTTTCTTTGGGAAAAAAAATTAAAAGAGATATAAATTTTTTAAGCTCTGCAATACAAGGCTGATTATCCAATTTTGGGATTATTTCTTTGTTATTTAGTGTCTGGTAGAGCTCACCACAGCTGGATCATCTGTGTATCTCACTCAACAAACTTCCTGTAATCAATGATGTACGGGATATCTGTGGTCTGCTAGGCTTGTTTTCTGTTCTATTGGTGGTTTTCAGGGGGTTTTCTGGGAATTCAGATTTTTTGAGTGATTGAATTTCCGTTTGTTAGAGGGAAGTCAAATGATACAGAGAATCACGGTAATATTTCTGTTCCTGTTAGGTGCCAAGTCTGCAAAACTTGTCTGCAAGTGATCCGCAGTCAGTGAATGTGTTCTCCTGAGAACAACCCAGCTTTCAGATTTTAACAAGGAATTAATTATCTTCTGCATCTGCATTATCTTGCACCATCTAATTGATGGTGCAATAAGTTGATATTTTAGACTTAGGATCCACTCTTTACTTTCTGGTGGCTAAGATTAGCTGAAATGGATGCCATCTACTGTGATATAAAAGCTTAATAATGTATTTTTTCCTATTTGAAATATTACTAAATTAACATTTGACTACACACAGGTGACACAGCTTTTTTATTCAGGCCTTCTGATTTGCTTTTCAGGGATTGCAGAGTTACCACAGCTGTATCATTATATTAGGAACTGCCACATAATTTGGGCCACACAGAGAACATAACCATTACAGTAGTTCTGTAGTTATTAAATGGGAGAATGACAATGGTTTTGTTGAGGAGCATCATTACTCCTAAATGCTTCCTTTGTTATCTAGCATTATCCACTGTATATTTCTCTTAGAATGAATAATAGTTAAAATCAAAACAATTATGCCAAATGTTGAATGTAATTGTACAATATATATACTCAGGCACAAGATTTAGGATAGATAATAAGAGCATGATCAAAATACAATTACACATGCAATTTGTTTTGATGTACATGGTTTTGTGTGATAAAAAGATTTAATTCAAGATTACTTTCTTTTTTTGTTGTTTTTTTGTTTTGTTGATTTTTTTGATGTCCACTACTTTAAGGATATGCTAAATTAACACAGTTGTATTTATGAATTGCAGCCCATCTTTTGCTGGGAATTATTCCATTCCCATAATAAGTGAAGCATGAAGGCTAATGTGTCTGCTGCTGTAATTTGGAAGACCTAACCCTCCGTGTGTCTAATACTTTTCCTTCCTTGGGGTCTTATTTTAAGATATTCATATTGTGGAATCAATCCATTGTTAATAGGAAATTCTCCTGCCAGAACTGTGGTCCTGTGGTACTGGGTGAGAAATTTTAGCAGAGAGAGAATCCTAACTCATGAAGGGTTAGAACTAAGGATTTGGATATTTGTTTCTTGTCTCGTCATCATGTATGGAACAATCTGCAAACGAACACTTAAAATACCATGATTTCCCATTAACTGATGTTAACAAAATTTCTATTTCTAACTAACCTGTGAAACTAGAATTCTCACTAAAAACTGAAGGATTTTATTTTAAAATATATTTTTAATGTAATCTGATCTAAGGATGCATGTAAAAATCTGTATCACAGAAGGAAGGAATGTATTCTTTATTATCATGGCTTGCTTCCTGACTATAGTGTCATTTCTGTGAGCTGTTGGAGTGTGATGTACGACCTCTGTCTGAGAAGCATTTAACACCATCATCACATTATATGGCAAATCTCTGTGCTTTCCAAAACATGATGATTTTGCTGCACCTGCCTAATACTGTTTCTTTAGCCTTCACTCTGAATTTTGGTGCTAACCACTCCCTGCCTCATTTTCACTGGGATGTCACAAACAGTGGATAAACCGTGAGTGTGCAACTCTCTGCTTGTTTTCATGCACAGCAGAGGTGCAGGTTGAGTAGGCACTTGAGCTTTTCCATTCCTTTTCAGCACTCTCCTGTTATCAGAGTTCAAATAGCTGTACTCCAACTGTAAGCATGAACTTCCTGTTAAAAAAGTAAAAGTAACTGCTGGGAAGGAAGAAGTAACTTACTGGATGTCAGAGGTCCCTTGACGGTGCTAAACTTTAATGGAGGATGAGCTGCCTCTATTTTTCCATGCTGAGATGCCTACCTATTTTGTCTGCTCAGACTGACAGGTCTGAAAATGAATGATTTTTCCTCAGTCATGATGGATACCATTTCTAGACATATTGTAGCATAATGGACAAATAACTTCTCTTAAAGACTTGTCATATAATTTGAAGGGGGAAAAAAAATTTTACCCGAGACAGACATTTCTATCTATATCCTCTGGGAATAATGAGACCTTAGAGCAGAGTCTAAGGCTAAGAGTTGGTTCAAAATACTATGATGTGATGTGCCCTTATCTTCTTTCACAGATAAGACAGGCAGACTGTTTCTTGCACAGAAAATCAAAGAGCAGGCTGTAAAATCATAGGAAATAAAACCCGACAACCAAAATCTTTCCTTTCCTCTGAAAAAATATTTCTTCCAGAAATTCTTTCTCTTTTATTTTCCTCTCCTTATTCCTTGGTGACCCCCACTTACCTAAACTGCAGCGACCATAGCTGAATCCCAAATAATTCCTCTGAGTATGGAAAATAGAATCCTCCATATTTAATTTCAAATATTTGTGCTAATAAGCTGTAACCTTGTGCCTGCACGAAGCACCGCGGATGAGCTGTGACCCTGACACCAGGCTGGGAGCTGGAGAAGATGGCATAGACCTCTCAGAATATTCCAGGTTGAGGAGAAGCCAGCTCCAGGGCATCAGGTGGGACAGAGAAGAGCTCTCCCAGAAGCCACGGAGCTGAAGGGGCCATGTGTGGAATAAACAGCAGTGAAGTCACGATGGCATTGGAGATGTGTTCACCACTGGTGTGTGATGAGCAATAACTGTCCTTTCCTTCAGCCAGCAGCTAAGTAGTCTCCTGCTATTAACACAAGAGGTTGCTGTAATTGATGTCCAAAGCTCTTTTTCCTCCTCAGGTCACAAAGCCAATGGGTGCCCAAGAGGAAGAGCTGGATGGTGCCTCTCGGTGGTTCCAAACCGCAAAGGTGCTGGTGATGGGCTCCAAGAGGCTGTTCTGCTTCCCAGCTCTTTGCATCTCTAGCAAAGGGTCACTCCTAGGTGCTGAAAGCCCTGCTGTGGGGACTGTCAGGGACTGTTACTGTGGGATGACTGGGATGTCTCCAAAATGCCACAGTCTTTGACATTTTGGTGTTTTCCATACGGAAAAGGACCACTTAGCAAATAGTTCAGAGAAGGCTGAAAGATTGACTCGGAGAAGATGTGATACATGAAAAAAAATCTGGAGAAGATTGGCATCTGTCAAACATCATTAAGTACATCAAATGTTAGTCATAACAAAGGCTGTAATTTATTTTAGATCTGCATAGTAATACACACAGAGAACATTATACCATAAAGCATGCAATCAGTATTTGGGTCCATGATGCTTGTGCATGACAATCTCCCACTCTAATTATTTGCCTTACAAATTGCTATGTGGAACTGATTAATTGTTTTTTGTTCATTAACAGGAGTCCTGGTTATTTCTAAGTCTCTCAGGGTTTGCTTGCTCATCACTGCAGCCTCGTCTTTTGGAGGATACAGAAAGACTGACCTGCTTTGTTCACTGGCAGTGGGGTAGCACTCACCTTCTGTGGACAGTGAAACAGAGGTGTCTGCAGCTGGGTGAAATGTCCAAGGTGACTGGGGTCTGCAGATCTGTGTAGATTGACACAGAATTATGAGTAACTTTTTTTTATTTGGCAAGTATATTGGATTATCAGTACAAAAAAGTAAACTAAAATTCCAGAAATACATTTCAAAATTTGAAAAGAAACATGGAAACAGGCTTTAAAAAAAAAAAAAAAATTATTTTGAAATAACATTTCATCTAGAAAGCTGGCTAAAACTAAATAGCAGGTTTTAAGGTTAAAATATATAGCTAAAACCAAAGGTTCATTTGACTCAAAACAACATCTGTTGTTTGTTCTAAGTAAACTAGAAATTGATTGACCCAGAATGGATTAAAAATTGTAGTCTCTCACCAAGCCAAAAACTAATAACATTTTTTTCACAGATCTAGTGAAGTACATCTTAACATTATAAACTAAAATATCTGAGCTGTATGTGAAATCATATTACAAAATCCCTATTGCCCTTTATGAGGAAAATTACTGTTTGAAACCCCTAACCACTTCATATATGTCATTTCTCTGGAGGTAATATGATTTTTATTTACTGGAAAAGTGTCTCTGATGAACAGACTGTAATTAATTAAATACATTAGTCTGCTTTGTTTAAAGTATAGACAAGACTAACAGGATGAACCTGTTTCTAATAGAGAAGATGTGAGTGATCCTAGCCCAGGCTGCTGTAAAACACAACAAAACAAAGAAAACAAACAAAAAACCCACAAGAACCAAACCAAAACAAAAATCAATCAAACAAACAAACAAAAAGATTGGAAAAAAGCAATAAATTCACAATTTTTCCTTCTCTCACTCACTCCTTGGTCAAAATACTCTTCATTTCAATGAGTTTCTTGCCTGTTAGGAAAAAAAGAATTGTAAGTGGATTACATATACCATAATAATAATCATATATATATATGACATATATCATCTTCCAGCCAAGGACCATGGTTTCCTAAAATATATAAATTCTTGAATGCCTAAATTTTCCTGGAGTGTTTTCTACAGTGTTAACTGGGGTGCAAAAAAGGTAATGCCACAAGTTACAAATTTTGCTGCCTAATTCAAGTGCTTCATTTAAAGGCTATTTGAAGGTCTATAAAACTTAGTACTGAGTGTCTTTAGAAAGGGATAAGCTGAGAATTAAAGAACCTGAATTTCAGCTTTTATTGTTGCTTCTTAAATGACAGTGGAATCGGACTCCACAAATTAAATCATTGACCACAACCCTCATTAAAAGTCAATATTTATGGAAATTAATGCATTCTGGGATCTGAGAAATTGAAGCATTTCTCTATGCACAGAAAAGCAATGTCTATTTCTATGGCACACACATCAATATTTTAATAACACCACTAAGCTGAAGTACCTCAATTATAACTTCAATGTCTTACAATGAACTGTTTGTAAATCTCTGAAAAAAACATTTAAATTTTCTTCTTTTTTTTTTTTTTTTCCATCATAACACTGGCAAAGCCATTCTTACAAATGTAAGTGCAAGCACAAATCTTAAATAAATCTGTCTAGGAAATTAAATTCTTCTGAGCTTCTATAGCTAAAATGAGTTAACAAAAATGCAAACCAACTCTGATGGAGGACAAAAAAGCCAACTGACCGTGGTTGCTCTGGTAACAAATTGCCTTTCTCTGAGAGTGTGTGTAGGAATGCATTAATATGAGAGGGATATCTGTACATAGCTCATAGCAAGTTGCATATTTGTACATGTCCATTTAGGTGTGCATCCTTCCCTCTCCCAGATTACTTCACATGTTTTATTACCCATGGATCTATCTATGTGGGTTTTCTCCCCTTTAAATTTCATTAATCATCCTTGTAAATAGAATGCTTCCCTTGAGTGACATTTTTATGTTAAAATTATATTATATTTGATTTGAAAAGCAACCTAATTAAGGTAGGCTTCCTGTAAGCTATTTAAGTCTCATCTCCCTGTGGAATCGTGGAACATTTAGAAAAATAATGAATTACATCTTATATAATCTTTATTGCTACTTTTTAGAATGAATAATATATTCAGTTTGGGTTGAAATAACATATCCCTAAGGTATAATTCGTTTCCACAAATTAGATTGGTCCCTCACATACAAGATTATTAAGCATGAAGAAGAAAGTTATTGGGTTCCATGTGCCCCCTAGGAATAGCATTCTTCCCTTCACATCTGAGCTTTAAATGTAGCCTAATTCAGGACAAATTTGGTAAATAGTTAAAAGAATGATGCAGTTGCTTGGACTTACATGTTAACCTTGTTATTTAAAATTCTCCTCCTTTTTATTTTGAATACATGATTGATGTGTACAGCTCAAAGCGAAACACAAAGAACAGAAATACTATTGTGAGTCCCTGTTTTTATAGGTTCTGGATGTAGTTTTAGTTCTCTTTCTGACTTTACCCATCTTTTATTTGACTAAAAAACTCAGTGAGATTCACTCTGGTTGTCAAGGAAGGTTTGAGTTATTATTTCTAGACAAAAATGTGATTATACTAGTAATATGGAGTGGGGTGAAACATGTTCAACACAGAGTTACCATTAAATAATTTATAAGTCTGATAGTTCCTCTGGAAAAGGCTTGAATAACAAGGTATGTGATGAATCATGGAAAATTATTTGCAAAGGATAGAACAAAAAGAGTTTTTAAAAATCATTGCCTAAGACAGTCATATGGTTCTCAGTACGTTCTCTCTATAATTACATGAAATAATAATTTGTTTCTTTTTCATGAAGGTGGAGGTATATATTTGTTCCAAGTCACTTTAATAGGTTAAGAAAAACAAATACAACTGCTCAGAGCTAAAAAATCCAATCTATGTTATTTTAAAAACACAGCTCTCTTATTGTTTATACTAAATAAGTAAACTAGTCAAATGAAAAGTAGATCATGCAGTATTTTCTGTCATACCTGTTGATTCTGTTAGAGCATATTGGTTAAAGTAGTGAAAAGACTATACATTTATTTTTCAAGTGTGTTGGTAACTATATCTAGAAGTCCTGCTGAACTGGAACCTTAATATTAGCTAAATTTGAAACTCAAATCAATATGAAAATAATGCTTCTTTTTATGTTTTTAAGAATTTTCTGCCTTTCTTACTATTAAGTGTCTATTTAAATTGGTTTCCCAAAGTTATGTTAGCTTGTCTTCTGCTAGTACCTGAACTAAACTCCATCCATCCAATCTGTTCCATGTTTAAAGTGGTTTGTCCTAGTCTGGTTTCAACTGGCACCAAGAAATGGATGTAGATAGATTTCTAGATTATACAAAACCTGAGGCAGAGGCTGGCTAGGATTTTAAACCCTATTTTTATCTAGCCTTACTGATACCTAGATTTAAAGATACGACTGGAAAGAGCTGGGAAGATCTAGCATATGTGAGATCTACCTTGTTGTTGCCATCTAAGCCAGGAAAAAGAGATTTTAAATGAGATAAAGCTACTCTTATAAGCTCATTAGAATTTTTAGCATCTTCACAGATCAATAGTAATAGACACTTGCATAATCCTTGGAATTTTTTCTCTACTTTTTCACTTGGAACAAATTGTGTTCCTGTGAGGAAAGGTATGAACTTACCAAACTTTCTTTGAATAAAAGTTGTTCTGATGGATAGAGAGCTAAAAATGAATTGGGAGGCCATGGCTCTACTGCTTCCTCCTTCATCTGTAGACCTTCTCACAAAGATGAAGGCGTAAGGAGGTCAAGCTCCCAAAGCTGCCTGCAGAAAGACATGGGCTTCACTAGTTGGTACTTTGGAGAAGAAAACTCACAGTAGTATCACAGTTCTCTAACTGAAAAATTGTAGAAATGGAAAGGACAGATAAAAAAGGTAGAAATACGGTTTTGTGGAAAAGAATCTTACATTATCTGGTACATGAATACTATGACTTGTATAACAAGGAACCATGTATCCATTCCTAGATAGATAAAAGCATTTTATTCCGTGGTCAGACTCTACATGTTTGCCTATTTGATGCAGCAATATATTAAACTCAGTTTACAGCATATGTCCACACATACAGTATAGAACAACTGTGTTTGAACATGAATTTGCTTTTCCTTTGGATTTGGTGGTTTGTCATTTTTGTGTTTGGTTGGGTTTTTTTGTTTGTTTTTTTTTTTTTTAATTTTAGGAGAAAAATTGATAGCTTTTTACCATAACTGAGGGGTTATTTGATTTGAAAGAAACCTCAATGTTGACTAGAAAAATTCATTGGAAAAATTCGGGGGAAACAGTGAATCACTCCCAGGAAATTGTTGCTGTTCAACCCAGCTGCGGCTGTAACAGATTCCAGGTATTTCAGGTGTTTAAGGAAGAAGAGCTTGGAGATTGTTGGTGTGGGATGAAGTTGTCTGCAGTGGTCTCGGTGCTTCCCTCCTTCCCTGGGCTCCAAGGAAACCTCTCCAGGTACAGTAGAACTGCAGTGTCACAAAACCAAGTGTTCCTGTATGAAGGATGTTCTGAAATGTTGTGACAAGACTGTTGAGAACTCTATGCTGTTCTGACTAAGTGAGAGGCAGGAAATGCATCCGTGACAGAATATTTGCATTTATTGTTATGTTTCCAGCCACTTGGTTTTTTTCTTCTGCTGCAGCTGGGTTAAATGTGCAAGCTTTGTGCACTGCTAACACAGATGTGTCCTTTGAGAGACGTGTGTTGATGCCTCTCCTCTCAGTTCTTCTGTGTCTGAAGTAGTTTGCTCCAGTACTCCACTCCTGATGCTACTGGAAGATGCTCCCTCCAGAGGAGGTGCTCTGCTATGTGGGCTAACTGGGGAATAGTTCCAGAACTCAACATCCAAAGCAGGGATCCTGAATGCTTGGTATTTTCTGGTTAATATGCATGAGTTTACCTCTCTCTCTCTGATTGGATTGCTTTTGATAAGAAGGCTGTTGGCATAATTTTACTGGTTTTCTTGAGTTTTCGTGAATTGGATTTTGCTTCAAGGCAGACTCTTTACAAAGTCATCTTGTTTGGAATTTTTCTAGTTTAGGTTATGGGCAATGAGTTAGGTGAGGAGTCTTTATATTAAACTTCTCGTCATGGTATAAAGCAGTAAACATAAATTTTGTTTCTTATTTAATTCCTTGATCTCATAATTTTTCCTTTTCCTAGAATGATTTATCTATGGCAGGTGCCTATTTCTCATTATCACCAACTGTGAATTCAACTTCTATACTGCTGTGTCATGACAAAATGTTTTTATACTTTAAAATTGCCAGTGGTGTCACCACAGGTCTGGAAAAGTGAAATGTGCAAAGACAACACCTTGGGTACCGATCAAGAAACACTATTGTGTGTTGAACAGAAATACCACTTATATGTCAAAGAATAGTTAGAAGGACAGTGGAAACAGAGAACAGAGAGAAAAATATGTACAAAAAACTGAATGTTGTTTTGGTTGATGGATCCCAACTCTGAAAATCCAGAAACCGGAATGGGATCCAGAGTGGTGATTCTGCACAGCAGCTTCATCTGATTCCTCTGCCAGAGTTCTGGTTGATATTTAAATCAAAGACTGGCACTTTCTATTTACAGTATCAGATTTGGTCGTCATTCAAGAAGTGCCAATAGGATCAGATGACACTTATGAGAACGGAGCAGGCAAAAGGGTTACCTGCAATAATGTCTATTCAAGTAGATATTATATGTATCATAGCTTTCTGAAGTTTCTCTTTTGGTTTGTGTAATGACTTAATCTAATGATGTTGCTACTTCAGTTGTGTTCTCCTCTGAAGAGCTGTTGATGGTTGCGCTTTTTAATACAAGTCTAAAATGCCAGGGAGACTCTGAATTTCATCTTGTGTCAGAAATAGTATATGAATTTTTCCCAGTAAATCCTTTTTCTACTGAGGGCAGTGGAACTCCTCCATGGACTTAATGGAATTACATTTTTCACCCTTAATCTGTGCAGGTGACAAATAGACCGTAGCTTATACATGATGTGACACTCTTCCAAAGTCATCAGAACGCCTCTGAAACATCATAACCACAATTTCATACTCTCCATTGTACATTGGCCTTCTAGGAACTTGCATTAATACTCACAAAGACTCAGCATTGAAAGAAATGCTCACTGGCTGTAATGAATATTTGTTATCTGACCCCCTTTCTGCACTGAAATCATAGAATTTCCTGGGTCCAGTTCCAATGTCACTTACAGATCCAAGGCTTGTTTTTCCTTTTCTTAATAAGATCCACAAGTCAGTATTCCAGAGGAGAGGGAATTATAATTCAGAAATATTTTCCAGTTAATAATATTTCATTTGTCTTAAAGAACATTTCCCTCAGCCTGCTGACAATGCTTCTAGTGATGCAGCCCAGGATGTGGTTTGCTTCCTCGACTATTCAGAACAGTTAAAGTAGCACACCAACTTCTTAGATAGTATCCCAAATCTCCAATTCCAGCATCTGGGTAAAGTTTCCTGGGTTTCTCAGTAGCCAAAATTCAGCCACACTGTTATGTTGTTGCTGCACAGAGTATTTTGCATGAAATATAATGTGTGAACCTGCTCAATAACAATATCTCACTAAGATGTATAAATGCCAAAGGCTGTTTTTTATTGCAGTCAGTGTGATGGCTGGGGTGATAGGTTGTTTTTCTTCCCTTCTGATGATGTCCATGACTCCAGTAGCTTTATATTCTAATGACAGTGCCTGGTGGCCTAGTGCTTTTCTTTTAGTCAGTAAATACACTGAACAAATTGCATAGAGCATCAAGGGATATATTGGTTAAAACATGGGAACACCTCCAGAAGTGGCTCAGAATTAAATGGCAAAATATTTATCAGTGTGTCTGAACCACTTAACTTCAGTGCATTTTTTTTTGTGTGAAAAGATGCATGTGCTATTGATAGTCTTTTTTGCTTGTTTGAGCGTTTTAAATTTAAAAGTGGGTGATAATGTTCAAATCAGATTGTAAAACCAAACCTCTACATTGGAAGTGCACAGTAGGAAAGTCTTCCTGCTTTGCAAGGCACTTTGTATTGTCTTTGTCATCAAGCAGTGAAACTGCAAAGCCAACATTGAGGGAGCAATCCTAACCCGTAAATAATTGTCTTTGTTATTATGAGGATGGCCAATGGATCAACAGTTGTGCAATAATCTCCTCATTTGGCAATAAACAGCCTCATTTATCATTAGCTTAACAGTTTAAAAATTATCCCAACTAAATGGAAATATGCAAATTGATGTTATAGCTAAATAAAGAAAGTTTGGCAAAAATCGGTTGATGCTGAATGTTCATGTGATTTCTACGATTGTCACACGAATTATCACTCTGATATGCAATATTGTAACCATATAAATGAGTTCGCTGAGATTTATAGCAAACCTAATCTGTGTTCCCCTTGTAATTCATGGAGAGGAACAATCACATTTGCTCTGCCTGAGAAGAGTGAAAATTTGCATCTGCATTGACTCTGCCTTTTAGAGTTTATTACTCCCTTTTGTGTATTCTCTGTGCCTGTAATATTAAGCTGCAGGAGGATAAAATTTAGCAAAAAAAATATTTGAAATAGCTGTGTTATCTGTTTTCTTTTGAGGGTGTTTCTAGATGAAAGAACATTAGGAAAGGACATACAGGCTTGGAATTTAATGACTATACTTAACTATATTGGAAATAAGTACAGATTCTAAACTCAAGTCTGTGTAATGCCTATAGTTCCTACATGGCATATTATATAAAGGCATAAAAAGCCGTCTGTACTCTTCTTTTATTTTAGAAGCAAATTGTACCATATAAATTGCATAACAAGCTGCCTAGATGAATGTTCCAGGCTCTCTTTAAGTCTGTAAATAAATGGTGTGTTTCTAGAAGATATGCAAAGTGCTGCTGTCACTTTTTCTTATGTAATATTCTGAGTGGTGCAAGGAAATTTGTTCTTACCAGAATTCTTGAATACCTGAAGCAGAGTCAATGCTGAAAACTGTGTTATGCTCTATAAGGTTATTTCAAATGCTATCACCTGTAGTCCTCTCATGCTTGAGATAGAGCTTATGTCTGAATTTAAATCAAGTAGTACTTAATGTATATTCAGATTCTATTTATTTGATTTCTTCTCCACTTGGTAAGTTCTTGCAAGACCTTGAAGATTTTCTATCACCTTGTGGAGAGACAATAATGTAACTTTCTGTCAATTTTGGAAATACATAAATTGGTAATAAATTGCTGGGTAATTTTAAATTAGTTGAATTATAATTTCACTTTTATTTGCAGAAAACTTTAAGTTTGCTGCGCTATTAGAAAAATTTGGTTTGAAATCCGTAGCTTCACAGATCCTATAATGAAGCTGTTATATTTTTTAAAAATTCTTTTTGAAAAGAAAATTGCCATATTTTATGTGGGCTTTTTAAAATTTTTATTGTAACTATACTTACTATACATTGAGATGTAAGAGAAGGAGATTTTTAATTATTTTAAGTGGTAGAAAAGAATAAAGTAGTGTTTCTTACACTTGAAGGTTGAGGTATGGCCCCATCAGGCTTTATGAGACAAGACTGGGGACCATCTGTCAAGGCAGATTCTTTCTTTAAGATGTCCTATGTGAGTTATGGAGAAATAATACCCAAATTGTTATTTTATTGATCAGTTTGAAGCCCAACCTGTCTGTGGGTGACTGCTGAAATTCCATGCTTTCAGGCTCTTCTGTAGATAGTGCTAACCTGAAGATTTACCGTGTGGTTTTTAGTTTAGAACTGGTATAACACTGTTTTATCCTTAGCTGTCCACTTAGGTACTGATCATATTTTCAATTTTATTGCGTAGCTGACTGCTCTGTATCTGTTGGAATACGCTCTCAAAACCCAAGCAACACAAAGAAACACTTGTTATTTCATAATATATTTCAGAATTCTCCTGCAAACGGTTCCCACAGCAGGAATTCTAAACCTGTCACTGAGGCCACAAAGACCAAGGTCTGGACTAGCAGTGGGTATTTTTGCTATGAAGTTCACCTATTCATCATTACTGAGTTATTTTCATTATTCATTAATGCCAGCCTTGTGCAATTTCCAGATATTCAGTTTCATATACACAATTCCGAGATGGGATCTTCACCTCCAGCTTGTCCAAACGAAGGTGCAGTAACCCAGAAGTGGACGGGCCCACCAGGCTCCCAGTGCTGAGACATCAGAGTGGGGCTCTCCGTTACACACACACAGATTTGCACACACCAAGACTTCTTAGGTAACTTCTAGACACAGTTTTGAATTCTGCTCCAGCTTTCCTTTTGGCTATTTCTTTTTCTATTTATGCAAGGGTGAGTGAAAAGAAATTGTTCTTTTTGTCAGAGCATATGATTGGAAAGTGTCATTTTGCAGGGTGTAAATGCCTATAGCTGGAAAAGTATCAAGTTCATAGTAAGTCTTTTACATTGTATGTGAGCACTGAGATAGTATGAGCTTGTTATAACTAGTCTTTAGTGAAAAATATTGGTGATATTTAAAGGGTAAATCTCATTAAAACACTAGGAGAAAAAAGTCAAAACAGGGTACTGGAAAAAAATTCCAACTAGAAAATAACGACACAGCTGCAAAGAGCCATTTTTCCTAAAATCTCTCAAGACATATTTATGGAGTCTCACATCCAGCATCATCAAACTTCCAGCAGCCACAGAAGGAGAGGAAATAACTTATGATGTCCTGGTCCCCTGTATGACCTCATGTCACACTGCCATTCCTCCCCATCCAGGCGATTAATTTCAACGTTGTCATCAGAACTGATTTGTTCCACAGTGATCCAGCTTTCATACGCACTGTTGTCCCAATGCCAGTTAATCTTTTAGAGTTTATCCCTCCCTGAGTACATTAATATATACTGAGTGTGAGAGAAACCTGAACTATAGCTGTGTTGCCTGTTCCTGACAGGTTTTCCCAATTTCCAGGATGATCTATCCACGTGCAAGGAGCCAGCTGCCTCCCAGTGCAGACTGTAAGTTCTGGCAGTCCACAAATCCCTTCTGCCTCCACAAGAGGTGATGTGTTGGTGTCCTTTAAAGAAGGATGATGAAACCACTACAAGAAAGGAATCAGTTTTCTGTTTCGTCTGACATTAATGCTGCAAGAACAGTGTGGTAGCTGCCACAGAACTGGATAATGCAAAAAGTGCCAAACTGGCTCACGGAGGAAGGTCTCTAAAGGATTCTTCAGGATTTCCCTCAAATTGACTCTGAGGACTTTCCTGCAGGAATTTAAATAAATTGTTTTCTGTGTGACATCTGCTTTCAGCTTCTGATGGGGAAACATGAACCCAGAATTGCCTGATGTGTGATACCTCTGGAGATTTCTGGGGTACTGAAACTGTGGGTTGGTGACTCATCACACAGAAAATAAAAAAGGCAATTGAACCCCTGACAACAGTGACCATCATGACTTTTGTTCTCCTTTTCTTTTATGTGCTCTTTTAATTCTCTAGTTTTCAGTTGTTGATTTCTTCATTGTCTTTAATTAGGATCTTGATAGACTTCTTTTTTTTCTGCTACAGAACAGGACTTCTAAATGCTCTGAAGCTTCAATCTGAACCCTTCAGAAGAAAACAGTGCTTTCCAAATGAAGCTCAGAATGACTGGACTTAAATATAAGATTGGTTACAGTGTCTGAAATGGTTTATATTATTTTTTTCCAAGTTCTTAGGCCCTTTTCTCCTTGTGTCTTGGGACCTATTAACACTTTTTTTTGTACTTTTAGTATTTCCTGTGTTGGATGAAACAGAATTGGTTTCAAACCTATTTAGGAAGCTCAGCACTCTGCATTCTTGGCCACAGACTGAGAGCACCAGCGTGACAAAGGTGCAAGCAGCAGATAGGCAGAATGCTTGTTCAGAGTTATGTGAATCAGGGTGTTTTTTAGGCAGGTCTGATGCCTCCTCCCTCAGCTCTAATCTAGGGCCAACTACTTCATAAGAAAGTCGAATAAACACTCTTTGTGTGTTCCAAAACAAATCCTTCCCCGTCATGGTTTCCAACAAACTCCTTCATTACGAAAATTTAATAATTGTGCAGTATAGTGTCCGAAATTTTGACAATCTTAGATTTCGACATTAAAAAATTAATGATGCAATTTCTTTCCTACACCTTCCTTTCTCACGTATATATTTCTTTATATCAGTATTGTAGTGCAAGTAATCAGAATTTTTATAATGAAATAAATGTTTCCTAGAGGGTGCAGGTACATTTTGGCACAAGAGTTGGGTTTGCCTCCTGCAGAGAGGCAAAAGAAGGTAAAGGTGATCAATGGCTTTTTGACATCAGTAGTCCTAAATTGTCACCAGCACTTAGAAAATTGGGTTGCTTTCAGCAGTTCTTTGTGGTCCAGCAGCTCTGGTGCTTTGAAGCAGTTGGTGACCAGATGATACAATAACCTTCAGAGAGGCCTGGGATTGTCACAGTCACTGTTGCACAATGACTTTTTTTTTTTTCCTATAAAGATGTGCCCCTTTATAGCTAATAGAAACTTCTGGAAAATAGGAGTTATGCATATATCATACAGAAAGTACAGCTTTGGCTGTTCTGCTTGACCATTGTCATATTAGTGCATTTGTGAAAAATGCAGATTTTCTTTTCTTCACCTTTCTTTGTATCTGGGAATGAAAGCATCCTACATGAATGATGCACAGATAGCACAAACAACAGCTGATAAAAGTCCAGAAGGTTCCTTATTTCATTAAATATATAATAAAACTAAAAATAAAATTAACCCAGTAGGCAATTTTTTTTTAAGTTCAGTTGTAAAAGGGAAACTGAAAAATGCAAATTAGCTGTTGTTTTAGAACCACGGACCTGAGATGGAGCTATTGAAGTTTGCATATGATTAACTTCCCAGAGAACCTGACTTCTTCCTGCCGTCTGTCCCAAGTACACTGCTACAAGGCAACTTCCTAACATGATATGACCACACTCAGATACTTTCCACCCCTCCTCTGTGTTTTAAGTTTATTGAACACCCCTTTGTACCTCTCTGAAGTGAATGTTCAAAAGCAATGCATGGAGTATAAAGGCTGTGGACTTATCTTGGATAAAGGTGCAGAGTGCTACTGAGCTCCAAGTGTTGAGTCCTGTTAATTGTGGGAGAATTGCTGGCTGCTGCTCAGTGCAGAGCAAAGCCAGAATGCAAACAGAGGGAGTCCATTTCCCTGGGTAATAACACTGCACAGGTTACAGGATAACAGGGGGCAGTCAGCTGTGTGCAGGGAGTGGAGCAATTCCAGTATATAAAAATATTTATAGTTTTGTGAGTTGAACTTTCTTCACCTGCTTTGTCAACCTCATGGAGTTCAACAAGGCCAGGTGCAAGGCACTGCACCTGCATTGGGGCAATCCCAATCCCAATCCCAAAGCCAGGTTGGACAGGGCTTGGAGCAACCTGATCTAGTGGAAGGTGTCCCTGTCCTGGCAGAGGGACTGGAATGAGATGAGCTTTAATGTCCCTTCCAACCCAAACCATTCTGCAAATTATCCTGACCACTTAAATCTTTCTGTATATAATTTTCAATTTAAGAATAATTTTGGGGTTTTAATTCTATTACCTGCAACATTATATTGCATTGTAGTCCAGCATTTTGAAAAACTTTATGTCCTGGTAGTGGTGAGCCTCTGGTCTCATCTATGCAGGTGATTCAACACCACAGTTCTTATCGCATATAAAATCAAGCTGTGTGTAAATGTGTCGTCCATTTAAACAACTTTCACTTAATTCCAGCCAGTTGTAGACCTTGTAGAGCACAAATTGAGGCCATGGGGATCCATGGAGACTTGATGAAGCCATCCATACATTTCAGACTGCTGACTGCACATGTGGCAACTCTGATCTTCGGACGGTGTTCGTGAAGTAACACTTAAGTTGTCACGGATGGAGTTTCAGAGTCTGAGATGCAAACCTGCTCAGATCTCACACAAAGGGAGGATAAAAGTACCCACTGATAGCCCAGGGGAACTTGCTTTATGCATCTATAATGACAAAATAAGCTCTGCCTCATCTAGCCTGGCATATCACCCATCCAGGGAAGTGTTGGAAGTGATCTGTGACTGCCTTATGTCAAGCGAAAGCGAGTGGGATCCTGATTTACTTCTTCCTATGCTTATTAGCAATGAAAGCTGTGTAGTGACCCTCATTAATCCTGATTGTGTGGTACCAGTGCAGTTGCAGTATGCTAATGGCATTGTACCTGCCAGTCTGCTCTGCAGTCCCACTCTTTTTGTTCCAGTCTTTTAGGAAGATGAAATACTCAAATATCTAGAAACACCACTATTTTTTTTTTTACTGCAGATCCTTCTTCAACTCACGGTATTCATATGGTGAAATGGCTGTACTTGATGAACAGAGAACAGACATAAGAGGGGGAAGGTGACATTTGAAAAAAGCAGATTCTCTTTACTTTCTTATGAAAAAAAAATGAAAAAAAAAAACAAAAGAAGAGACCCCCCACAAAATTACCACAGCATAATTCTGATGGTAAATTATTAAGATAATGTGTTATCTTCATTCTTTACAGCCCAAGAGTGAGGCAGTGGAAACAGCAAAATCCAAACAACTTAAAATGAAAATCAGAATGTTATTGCAAATCATGAGACTGTGAAGAGAAAAAATTACTACAGAGGCAATAAACTCTGTTATTGTTTGTGCTGTAAGAGCTGTCTCTAATTTCTTGGGCTAACAAACAATCCCATCTAATTACAGAAACATTCTTCTTGATTAGGGTTGGCTGGTCCTTGCTTGCAACTTGCTGTATTTCACCAACAGAGGAGCTGAGAGCTCTTGATTGTGTGACAATCTTGGACAACTGTTGCTACCAATTTGCATTTAGAAAAAAAAAAAAAAAGAAATCCTGAATGCAGTTCAGCAACCTCTATTTGTACCCTTCCAAGGCATCAGATATCTCACTACACACCTTTGGGAAAAGCCTTGCACAGCAAACAGGATGAAGGGGAAGGATGGTGTTTCCCACGCAGCCCTCTCCTTCCCCCAGACCTCCCCCAGCAGACCCCAGCCAGTCTGGGAACCTGGAGCGTGGCTTTGCTGGGCTGGGGGATCCAAACGAGGCTGGCTGCCCTCAGCTCTCCCAAGAACTGCTGAGCTTGAACCACGAGGAGCCCTCTGGCCACGCTACAGGACCCCAGGCAGAAAAGTGCATTGGCAGAGCACTCCAGAGATGGCTCAGGCAGCGTTGCCTTTGAGCAGCACAGAGCATCGCAAATGGGCAGCAGTTTGTAACACCCTCTGAGTGCCTTGGGTTGCATAAATTGTAGTGATAAGGTTGTGGTAGATGCACAGCATGCCTGAAACCCTCAGCTGTGCAATGGCTTTGCTCTTTTGGGGCTTTTTTACCTCTCTAAAACATGCTCTTTAAAAAAACAACCAAAAAATTCCCTGTGGTTGTCCTGAAATCTAAAGCTAGAACTATTGGAATGTGCTAGTTTAATGACTTACCTGGCTCTTTTGTTCTCCCTTGAAAGTATAACTAAAAGCATCTCCTCTCTAACTGAAAATCACTCAGAGAGAAAATTTCAAAACAAGCTTTAGATCAACATAGAAGGAATGAAAGCTGTCTCTTTGTTGCATTAAAAATGTCTTTTTTCCTCACACAAAATAACTAGATTAACAGTTTCTGAGATCCAAACCATGCTGTTGTGTTAACTTAAACATTATATCCCCCATACTAATCTGATAGTTAGTTGATCTGAAAAATATAATGATAAAGGAGTCTTTTATAACTTATCTTGATTTTTTTTTTCTCATCTAAATGAGTTTTGCCATTAATTAAACCCAAAGTCTAACGATTCAATTATACAGAATGCTTCAGAAATGGTCTTGTTCGTTCAATAAACATTTTTCTTCTTGCAAGGAATTTCAAGCCTGATCAAGTCTGGTCATGTTTGAAGAGTAAGGAATTTTCAAATGATCAATGATGCTGTTTTGCATAGAAAGGCAAGGTTTTTTCCAAAGCCAGCCCTGTTTAGTGGGACTTGTTAGAAACTTTCCAGTTAGAAGTATTTTTATTTTGGGAAATATCATCATACTTGAATGAAATAAACAGTGATCTTCCTCATGTTACTTGTGCTGCCTGCCATGGTGAGAGCAATCACCTAATGGAGAAAGCACAGCATTAATCACTGGATTATTTACCTCAATTTTCAGTTCACAACTTCTAGTAGAGGTTTAGGTAAGTAACTGTGTGTCAGTTCCAGGGCAAAACTGGGCGTGTCTCCTCTCACTGGAAATACTGTGAAAACCTTACTTTTGAGTTCTGAGTCAAGATGATGGATAACACTTTTTGTTCAGGTTAGAAATGTAGCTGATAATAAAGAATGGGTAAAAATCTCCCATGCTACTGAAATACTGCCTTTTGCAGCACACTGGTCTTCTGCTAGAGACAGATTTTGTGTTTGCCAATAAGATTTATTCAATGTAAGTACATGTACCTGCTGTTAGATTTGTATGAAGAGATGCACACATATCAATGTTTATTTTTACATACTGTATTTTTACATATGCAGGCTGTGTATGTATATCATTTTGTAGTATGGGTCCAATATTTTGTGTGTGCCTAGTTGAAACTACATCTTGTTACATGAGCATATTTAATGTCAGTTCTGTAGTCAGTCTAAGCACTTTCTCCCTACTTATATAGTAAAGGAAATACTGAAGGGAAGTTCAGTAAGTTCACTAAGATTGGAAAAGATCTCCAAGACCATGGAGTCCAACCATAGTTGGACCACATTTAAATTTCCCAGACTTGGGCCAACTTCCAAAATTTCCTGCACAGTCACTGGAAAGATATTTATTCTTAAAAAAACCTAAAACACAGACACAACCCCTCAGAACCACGAAAAATCTCACAATAAGCATTATGCAACTGGCCTACTTAGGAGAAGCCAGATGCCTTGTAATGTAGCTGATCCAGGTTTCCCTCTGGAAGCATTCACCCTCCACTGAGCATTTCAGGAGCCTGTATTTTTAAGTTTAATATTTTCCAGATACCATGAAGGCTAAGAGTGCCTTTTCCATTCAATACCATTTCTTCTTGATGACATGATCATTTCTGTAGTTTCCTGTTTGTTAGAAGCAGCAAATATTTTCTGCAAAGGGAAATTTTGGGGCTAATTACCTTGGTGTATGGAAACTTTTGAAGTTATGAAGGCAGAATGAATGGCCAGCTTGGAGGGAAATTTTCCTCTTTTTCTCTCTTACTAATCAATAGGAGGCACCCATAAGTACTGATGAACAGGGGAAAAATATAAAATGTAACAAGATAATGATGAGGAGAAGGAGTGGGATGAGCAAGCTAGACCAATCTAGTAAAAAATAGTGGGTTTGAATATTTTAAGGTATTGATTTCTCAGTAATGTGTAAGGGACGATACACATCCTCCATGCCTGGGAGTGGGGCAGGACAGAATTGATCCTGACCCGTGGCAGGATTCACATGTACGCCAGGTAATGTTCCAGCTGTAGGAATGAATAGCAACTGCTTCCTGTAGAAGGGAAAAGGGGTGCTGGAATGAAGAAAGAATTAATAAAATATAGCCTGAATAATTGGGGTTTATGTCAAATTTGCTCCCTATGTTGCATGTGCCAGGCAAGAAGCTGATGGTCTGCCTGGTGATCAGGAGTGAAGTTCTGGAGGGGGATGAGGAGCTCTGCTTAAAACAGGCTGAGCTGCAGCTCAAAACTGGGTGCACGTGGTTAGATTGTCAAACAGGCAAAGCAGAGCAAAATCAGTCCAGAACAGAGAAAGCAGCTAATAAGGACAGTTAAATTTAAAAATGAAAATGGTTGCAGACAAAGCAGAGAGGAGAATGCAGTCCAAGGAGAGAGTCAGCTGGAAGCCCATGGGGAAATATGGAGAAATAAAGAACAATGAAAAAGAGAATAAGGAAAAGGGGAAGGACAAAAACCTTAAGAAAAGAGAGACAATGGAGATACTGAAGACATCTTACGGACTGTGACAAGATACTGAGTCAGCCTGTGTCCTGAAGAGCAGCTGTCATCGACAGTTTGAAATCGAGAAAACAAAAAGGTTTTCAATCTTCGTATAATTACACATTACAATACTAGTTATGAGAGAGTAGAGAACTTTACTAGATTTGCTACTTGAAAAATAATACAATCTGAATCAAATTCTTTCTCCCAGCTGGGTTATATTTCCTGAAAACAGATAGAAAATTAATTATTCTTAATATGAAAAGACTCAGTGTTGTACTAGATTAAATTAAAGGAATCCTCTTGATTCCACAGTTTGGGCATTGAGAAGGGATTTTTTTTTCTCTGCAGTTGTCTGAGAATGCAAAAATCTTAAAATTTAAACATCTTGGTGAAAACCTATTGGAAAGTTGCTGTGGGAGCTGTTTTTCTTATTATTTTCTTTTTCTCTCTAACTCAATTGAAAAAAAAAGAAGACAGAAGCACCTTTCTCTTAGTTCCTTGCTCTTCCTCATAATTGTCTGGTGGGTTTTTTTTAATGTTCTCAGAGTTTCCTGCTTGGAGAGGCTATGGGGAGTTATTTTATTTGACATAATTATGAGTAACTCGGTTTGCAAAATATATGTAAAAGCCATCAGCAATCTGTCATTTTGTATCTGGAGCAAAGTCCCTCATACTCCCTAAAGTATAAGAGCCCAAATTCATCCTCCTGCAATTTTATTGGCTTACACTTCTCTGAGGGTTGATGCACTAAACAACAGCACAGATTTAGCCTGAGTCATTTGTTATGATATTCCTGCAAAACATTTGGGACCTTCACTGCAGGCAATGATGCTACACCAAAAATTTGGTGCCTGGCAGAGAGAAAAAGAAAATCAGATGCTTTAACTTAAATCTCACTAGAAAAATTGTTATTGGCTCCCTCCTCTTTCTTAATACCCACTGAAACACTTCAGAGATGCTCATCGTACAGCTCATTGTGAGTCAGGACTGTGATGTCCCGTGTTCCTTCTGGAAACATTTGCTCCAGTTTTACCTGTCTGGGAGCAGCCTGAGTTGACAGCAGTGATATCACACAGAAAGTGAGCAGTGTAAGCCAAGAGCCAGGCCAAACAGGTCAGTGAACTCCAGGTACTGCTGGGAAGGGAAGTGTTCGGAGCGTCGCAGGTTCCAGGGGAGATGTATCACTGCCTCGTAACCTCGGCAAATTAGCCCCTGGATTTTGAATAGGTCAGTGCCTGCCATTAGTACATCAGGGATTCGCAGCCTTCAGATTTTTAAAAAGTTTTTATGCTGCTCTTGTGAAGATCACAAGGCACACCGAGAGATGCATTGTAACCGGAATGAACTGACTATGTATTAACGCAGTGCTTTCATTTCCGGTCTTGAACAGAGAAGAAAATGGTACTTTGAGGTCACAGGGATTTGATTCAGTTGGAATGTTAGTGCCTAGAGAAAAGGAAATATTTTGTTCCCTCAGTCATTTGAAAAAAAAAACAAAACTAAAGAAAGTGCCTGCAGGCTAAAACATAATCTTTTCTGTTTAGTTTCAAACGAGAGAAAAATGGGAAATAGCAGGTAACAAAGAGAAAGTTAGACTCTAAATAGTCCAGCAAGGTCCTATTTTAATTACAGGTCTATATCATGAAAGCTATAGCAAAGGACACAGCACAGAGATCCAAAAGTTATACATACGAGTTTTATCATTATCTGTGTCATGTCTGGACCATAACATGCCTACTACAAAGATGCTTTTACAATATTTTGTTTAAAATGGCACTTCATAGAGTCCTAGAATGGTTTGGAAGGGACCTTAAAGATCACCTAGTTTCAACCCCCTTTCCTATACATTGCTCAAGTTCTTGTCTTATTAACTAGAGTGTTTTAACAATCGGAGACTGTCACTAGATTTTATGCAGGAGAGGAGCTCAGGGAGCAGCAATACAGGAGAGAAGACTCTCAACTGGCAAACAATGACTTAACTTCTTCTTAGGTACCACTTGCTAAATAGAGCTGTCATAGGTTATTTATAAAATTATTAGGCAGTATAATAGCCTTCTTTCTAAAAATACATTCTCTTCATTTTCTTTACATCTACAATGTTACTAGTCTTACATAACCACAAATTCACTTACAAGTGGAAGATGATGGTAATAGATATTAATCTGATAGATCTCTTACTAGATTTTTCTGTCTTCAGCTATGTACAGCAGCAATTGTTTGGCATGTCATGTTAGCAGGGATAAGATCTCTGAAAAGAGAGACAGGAATATTTTAGTATCTTTGCAGAGATTCCAAACACGATGATTTTTTTTAAAGCAAATGAGCATGACAATGCCAAACTACTATAAAAACATGCAGTATTTTTTAATAGTCAGTGTTCAATTTTTTTTTTTCATTGATGGTTTCTGGTCCTATTTCATTCATTTCTTTCATTCCCTCTAAGCTGGTACTTCACTTGTTTTTAGTTTGCCCACTATTGCTTTTGCAGAATTTTTTTCTGAATATTTTCAGTATAAATCTGGCTTGAACAAACACTAGAAATGAAAATGTTCATTTTATCCCAGGATAGATATTTTTCTCTGTTGGATGCTTTCATTTGACTTACCACCCCCTGAAGCTTTAACACATTTTGACAATTATTCTAATTCCACTCTTTAAAAAAAAAAAAAAAAAAATGAAGAAACATTATTTCACTGTGATTGACAGTGGAAACTTTGCAGTTCATTTCATAACTGCAGCTAATTAGTGAGTCATTACAATGTGCTTCAGTTAGATGGCAGAACTTAGTGCTATTTTCCGAGCTACCCCTGTCATAAGGGCATGACAACAACGTCTCGTTTGCCAGGGACTGGGAAATGAAAGCTTCCACTTTGGCATGGTATAAAACAAAAATAGACCTTTACAATAAGCTCCATGTTTTAATGCTGGATCACCTCTGAAACTGCAATCAAACTGTGCTTTGACCACAGCAGGGAAGCGTTTGATTAACTACCAACAGGAAAGGGTGCGGTGAACAATGAGACATCAAAGACAGCGGCTTCCTGACAGCAGTTATTGAACAGTGATTAATGAATGACACAAATGAAGAATGTATAACCTCCAGTATATTTAAGAAGGCTAATAAGTATCATGAGGTGAAGTTCAAAACAATCATTAATTGGTAAAAATAAAGAGCAACAGCTTTAAAATATGTTTAAAATTTCACATTTGCTGTGGTTTAAAAAAGATCACTATAGGGTGACATAGCTAATACTCATATTGCAACTTTTTTTTTTAATGAAAAGATCTTAGGTTAGTTTAATTAGAGGGGAAGATTTATGTTGATTTCAGTAAGCATTGCAATTTGAAATACTCGTCATGCTTCAGTAATAAACAATCCTTATTTACTGTTCTTAGTTTTCATTGTAGTTAATTACTGTTGGATTTTCAATGGCAAAACTGAAGAATAAAAGCAAGAGCAATGAACATCAGTGATCTGAAATAAGGTAAGAGATAATTGAACATTATTAGCAGTTCAGCAATGTTTTCATGCCTTTAGTTTGTGTCACTTAAAACTAATGGGTCAAAAAACAGATTTCATTGCAGTCAGATGCAATGTTCAAACCAGTGCTGATTTTCTCGTTTGCTCAAACTTCTCTCATGCACTGCAAAATCCCATTCAGACTGGCTGAAGTGTGATGATAAGGTCATGGTGTAGTCAGAAGCTCAAAACTGTGAGTAAAGTTTGTTGATTCATGTGCTGCTTTCCTCCAGACAGCTTCTTGATGCTGTGGCTCCCCTTCCAGTGTGTGAACATCACTGCTCAAGGAGACCTTAGATCCCCTTCTGGAGCCTAAAGGAGCTACAAGAGAGCTGGAGAGGGATTTGAACAAAGGCATGGAGTGACAGGACACGGGGGAATGGCTTCAAGCTGCCAAAGAGCAGGATTAGATTAGATATTACCCTTCTCTCTGAGGGTGGGGAGGCCCTGGCACGGGTTGCCCAGAGAAGCTGGGGCTGCCCCATCCCTGGAAGCGTCCAAGGCCAGGCTGGACAGGGCTTGGAGCAACCTGGGATAGTGGAAGGTCTCCCTGCCCATGACAGAGGGGTTGGAATGAGATCTTTAAGGTCACTTCTAGCTCAGGCCATTCTCTGATTCTATGCTCAGCCATAAATAAAAATGTGCTCTCCACGTGGCTTTCTCCTTTTATTGCATATTGTATAATGTCATCAAGGTGGAGGGAGCCAAGGCCAGCGTCAGAGAGCCTCACACACAGATGTGCCCCCAGTGGGATTCACCATTCTGAATCAGGTACACAAGTTTCTTTTTCCAGGGAGGAAGAGCTGGTAATGCACTGGGATCAAAGGCTGTGCAATCTACATAAGCAATAGCAACTGCAAGAGACTCCCGGGGTCCTCTCAGTCCTTACCAATTTCTTGGAACCGAACAAGTCACCCAGCCACAGCTGGAACGAGGCACAAGCAGAACTATTCCCACAAAAGGAGGCCTCTGGAAACCCTCTGCTCCCCTTTGCAACAGCACAGAAGTGAGGGCAGTCATTGGGATTAGAAGAGATCAGATCCAGCTCCCTCCTCTGCCTACAGGGATTGTTAAATCTCTCAGAAGAGTCCTAATTAGTGTGCTATGAAGTATTCTATGGAAGAATGCTCTTGGTTGTTCCTGATGTTATTGCACTTGGCATTAAATAATTAAATCTTTGCTGGAGAAAAGATGTAAGGGAAAGGCAGTGGGATGGGGGTGGAGGGGGAGAGAGAGAGAGAGCACCAACATGACTTTTAAACATAATGTGTCAGAAATGCAGACTTGTATTCTCATTCCTATAAATACAACAACATTTCACACTGCAGAGTCATTGAAGGAGGGAACACGTATCTCCCCATCCCAAGCAGCCTCCTGTCTACCAGACAATCAAATTTTCTTTTAATTAAATGTTAAGAGATTTTTGGGAGACTCAGAATGTCTCTTGTTGCACATGCTCATAGCACTTCTTTCCTGCAGGGAGGGTCAGAGCCCTTCACTGAGCAGAAATGCGTTCGTGTCCCTGAGCAGTTGGACTTGGAGATAAATCCTTTCAGCAAGGTTGCTGAGGAGTGCAAGGCATGCAGGAGGCACAGATTTATGTATGTGATCTTGGTGCTTGTGAAGGGAAAGTTTAACATGTGATAAGGCAGATGTATGGCTGAAGAGTTTAATGTGATCAGGAAGCTGTAAGACAAGGTTGTATGAGTGCCCCTCAGTCTTTGCTATGAGACTACTATGTTGTTTTATTTTTTTGGGGACACGACAACAGATGGGAAAGGGCTTCTCTAATGTCAGTCATGTTTGTGACTGAATAGCCTATATATTTCCACTGATACAGCTGCTTAAAACCATTAAAGTGTACTGCTCAGGGAGCAGGGGAGCGGTTCTGCTGTGAGGGAGTTTTTTCTGATTTTAATGCTGGGTAGCAATATATGTGTGGGGGTGTGTGTGGGGGGGGTGTTTCTACATACAAAACATGCTAGGAAGATGTCCCTGGGAAATTATTTCTTTGGTGACAGTTTTTTAATTGTATCTATGGTCTTTGCAGGTGATAGCCTAAGTATATATGATTTTCAGAAACTGCATATTGAGGCAGTGATGAACAGGTTCAATAATTGTTATGTCTGGGCTTTTTGTAATGCTTTAATAAGACAAAGTTATACCTGAAGTTAATACTTTTCTGTGTGAGATTTGAATATGTAATCTAGTAATAGGAAGTTCTCCTATATCATTCCAAGATAGTAAGATTTCTACATTTATCAAAATTTCTGGAGGCTTGAGAAAAGAGAGGTCTCTTCTTGAGACTTCCATCATTGCCTCAGTCAGGCTAAAAACAATGTTTTACTGCCTTTAAACCCAGAAAAAGGGAGTCATAATTAGTAATGTTCACTGAAGACTTTCAAAGACTGTTACAGTCTGAGGATGCTTCAAGGGTTAGGGAGGGCAAGGTCGGAGTTTCCAGCATTATGATCCTATTAGTGCAGAGCACTTAAACTAATCTGTGCTGCATTCAGGCTAAGCTAACCCCAGTGCTCAGAAATGGTGCTGAGAGTTCAATAGGCAGGATTTAAGAGCTGCTGCAGCCTCAGAGCCTCTGCAAGGCACGGGAGCCTCCCTAGGAATGCTGATCCGTGTCCTTGCGAAGTGCTCTGGCTGCAGCTGCGCCATCGTGGGTTTGAGGAGAACTTGCTGCAAAACACTTCTAATTGTGCTGCTCATGGCTAAACATCCAAAATACCAAACATGCTCTCTCCTGCTAAACTACCTGGCTTGAGTCTCTCTGGAAATCAGTCCATGCATCCTGCTAGGTTTACAAGGATTTGTATTTGAACATAATAATGTTCTTGATTTGGTGTACGCTCTTCAATCCCTCATTACCCAAAGAAGGATTTATTTCAGCAATGAAGGAAATTATCTCTGTATATAATTGTATTTTTTTGTATTCCTGTGACTCAAAGGCACATTATAAGTGCAAAAAAGAAGTTTAATATTTTGATAAAAAGTGACAATTGCAAAGGAAAGTTATTAAGCTTCTATTCATCTGAATTCTGGCAAAACCTTTGGTGCCTTGTGGTGATATTCTCTGTCAGCAGCTGTGTTGTAGAGACCAGATGGCACTGCAAAGCTTTGCATTTCGCACACTCTTTAACTGTGATTCTGTATGAAATTAAGCTACAGTTACATTATGAAGACAGACTCTTCTGCGTTCATCCAGAGTAGAAGAGTAGGAAGATTCCAAACTCGAAGGAAAAATGACTTTAAATGCTGTAGCTCCAGAGGGTTACAATGAGCACTTCCAGTCTCAGTATTGCAACACATCTTTACTTTCAGACATTCGTAGTGTGGTAAAGAGGGTTTCTTTAACTGCAGTTAGCATTTGCCAGTCAGTGTGGTCATTGCAGACTTTACTGTCTTTGGGATTTACTGGTTGTGACTCTTTCACGTCGAAACATCTCTACAGGCACTGTCTGTTCATCAGGCCACCATTCCACATGTTTTAGAGGGCTGTTCTTTGCCTGGGGCATTTCTCCAGCCCTTACCTTGTTCTGTGTGGGTTGTTTTAGGAAACACCCGGAGAGCAAAGGGCTGCATTATCTCACACTCACATCTCACATGGTTATGGCAACAGCTTTTCAACAAGCCCTGTCTCGACAAGTGCCACGTCCATGTTTCTGTGACATCTCTGTGAGGGTGGTATTCCATGTGTCCTAATGCTTGCAGCACCTCAGTATTGGCCTCGTTTTAATTCTCACTTCTGGCCATGGTATGAGCAAAACACTGCATCCCATGCTCATCAGAATGTGCTTTCCTGTCTGCTTCTTTCTAATTATTCATTGCTCTTTTTCAATTGAACTGGAGGATCTTTACATCAACAATTATTCCTATCACTTACATCACACCTTGATCAGTGATTAGAAAAAAAAATTAGAGGAAAATACTTTATAAGAGAATTTTGTAAATAAAGTGATGATCAAAAGTATTTCTTGCTTACTGTTTGCTCCATCCTAAAAAAAATGTACAAATTAAACCACAAAGCTCAGCTAATAAGCTAGTCACATATGTAAAGTTCAGCTGTGCTGACTTTTGTTATAATCAGGAGATTATTGGAAGACAGCAGATTTTCAATGCCCTGTCAGTGACTCGGTGAGCCATGAAATAAGAGTGTGTCAAGGCATGGCCATTCTCTCTGCCTCCACTGCTCACCTCCTGTGTGTGGGGATCCCAGGGGGAGCAGGCTGGGGGTGTAAATCTGCAAGATGTCCTCTTCCATAGTCTGTCTCGGGCCTCTTGGCTCTAAGGTTTTGGATTCTGCAGTCACCTTAGTACCTTTTTCTCTCAAGGATCTCCAAACTTGCGGCACTATTTTTCCTGCTGGATTTCAAGAGTTTATTACTCTTTGACCAATTTTCTTTCTGTTACTTTTCTATTGCTACTTATTTCTGGAAGCTCTTTAAAACTTTTTTTAAAGGGATTTCACCCCAGCTAAAAGTGGCAGGGGACTGCACAAAGGTATCTGTCTCTTCTCACCTAAATATGATTTATAATCTAGATATATAAACGTAAGGGCACCACATGAAGGGGAAATTAAGCTTAATACTGCATGAAAATTATCAGTTTGTCTTCATTTTATCTATTTATCCTGCATAAGCAGTTTTATGATGACTTTTGAGAAGGCCAATTCTTCTCAGCAAAAGCTACAGAGGTGTTTGCTGGAGAAGTAATGACACATAAATCACTTCTCCTCTCCTGCAACCATTTCTTTTCCACTGAAAGTTCAAGGCTCTGCTGTTTCTACCTGTGTTATGAGTTGCATCAGCTGAAGTTGGTATTTGTTTACAAACTGTGGAAGGAAACTGATTTTGCTCAGGACAAAACAACTTTTGAATGCTGTCTCTCATCCCGTCATATCACAGAGGTCTGAGAGTGTGGTCTGTGGCCGTGGTTGTGTCACAGTGCAGGATTTCTGCTTTTGACAAAAGAAACATATTCCTTATTTTATTGCTAGATGATGTTTCCTCTATTATCAGTATAGGACATTCTTTTTGTGACCGTTCTGCTGCTCATCTGGTGCTTCCACGCACACATTTCCATTCACATCCATCTTCATATTTCTGGTATGAGTCCTTTGAAGGCCGTTTAAGCAATGTGCCAAACTGAGCAAATTAAATTGCATTAGCATACTAACATTGTTAAATGCCTTATATACCAGGCCTGAGATACCACCAGTTTTATAGAAATCGCCCTCCAGAATACAGTAACAATGAACTGAGCTAAATATGTACCTCTTCCTACCCAGGCTGAGGCCTGTAGAAGTAATGCTTCTCTTCCTGCCACATTTGCTGTTTCCCCTCTGAACATTAAGGTCCCAGCTGTATTTTTTTTTTTTCTCTTATGTTTATCATAATGTTATGATGAAGACTTCTTTTAGAAATCGACACTTTTGGCAAACACAATTATCCAAGTGGTAGTTAAAAAGTAGTGCATGAGTTCAGCCTCCTGAATTGCTACTTCATTTACCCACGACATTCCCAAGCTTGCTGCAGTATCTGTAAGGAAGGAAGTTACCTTAATTGCAAAGTCAATGTTAAATGAATTTATAAGTCATGCACACTTTGCACAAGTATCTTCTTTCATGAACTTGAATTGTCACGTTAATTCAGTTTTCTCCTAAAGGGCTTTGAGAGTGATAATCTCATTTTCTCATCTAGTTTCACAGGTAACAGAGATGAGGAACAACTGGCCTTGAGCATAAAATCCTTCAAATGCATAACAGTATTTTAGGAGTCTTAAAATATAGTGAGTTCTATGTTTTCTTTTAAAAAATACACTTGAAATGAATACCTGAAAAATATGCTGCATAATGAAATGAGATATGAAGTGATTGCCTTGAGAATAACTTATAAAGATGATTTTTGCCCTTCAACTCATGCTCTATACTGAGCATTTCTCTCACATATTAGTTTCCAAGTGGATTTTGGTGCCAGTAAATAATGAGTCTTTGAAATGGCTAGAAGTCAAGAAACTACTTCTCCTAGGAATAAAGAAGACTTTTTTACACAATCCCCTCCACCCCCCAGCCTTGTTCTGGAAGCAGGCTGCAGCTCCAGTGGATAACCCACTCGAATTTGAATGGGCAATCAGTCGTAAGCCAGTCTGAATGCCCAAGGGGGATGATATGCTCCTTCGTTATACGAAGAAGAGAGAATCAAATAGAAAAATTCCAGAAGCTTTTCATTTAAAATAGCTGTGGTAATAACAGAAGTGTCTGGTTCTGCTGGCTGTGTGCTTGATCAGGTGCACATACACAGTGACAGAAATTTGTGCAACACACTCAAGTGTGTTTTCTGCTGCACTCCTCAGTCACTTTATGATCTGGGAAGGCACAAGAGCTTGGGGTAATGGCAGAGCTCAGGAGAAGCAGACCGGAGTGTTTCCTGAGGAGATCCTGGGAATATGAGCATTGATGGCTCTGCAAACTGGGTGAATAGCTACTGGGAAGTGGCAAAGGGGAGGTGCAGATAAGGAGGAGTTATCCTGTCAGACAGGCTTCTGTTCCAGAAGTGTTTGCCTATTTCAGTGCAACTTATTGCTATAGTGACACTCTGGAAACTCAGAAAAGCAGCCACCATGTGGCTTGTAAGGGCAACAAATTCAGTCTGAGCACCAGCTCTACTGGAAACAAAGCCAGCTCTCATAAGGAAATGTGTAAACTGGGATTTCCATTCTGAGAGAGCCTAAAACACTGGGGAGAGTTTCCTCAAGAATATTTGATAGCACAGTACAGAAATGAGTGTGTGTTCAAAAACCAGATCAGAACTTATGGCATTGGGTGTGTCTACATTCATGTTTGTGGCTGTAAGGGGATGGTACAAGATTGGTGAAACTTTTCATGCACTGTACAAAGCAGATTCTTCACATCTAATCTCATGCTACATGCTGAATAAGCCACTGCACTCTATCAGCAATAACTTAAAAAAAAAGAAAGGATTTTAGTTGTTTTTTTTTTTTTTTTTTAAATATGCTGGGGGAACACTGAAAATTGAGCTTGTATTTCATCACATGGGGGGACTGTCCTGTTTCTGGCCTTCTGGACAGTAAACTGAAATGGTTCCTTGGTAATTGTTGTATTGAGAGAGATTTCCTTTCCTGGTGATTTAATCTGGTTATAACAGGCAGGATGATTGTGCAGATTTCTTCTTCTTTTGTGAGAAGGAACAAAATGTTCTCTGTGTTAATGGTGGAGGAAAATTATTCTCCTATTTCCTATGGGTTAGCCTTATCTTCCTCTTTTATTTATTTTGACATTTATATAATAATGTTGTTTATGTGCAGAATTCTTCTTACCAATGCCAAAGACTTGCCTACAAAGACCCAGTATCTAATTTCAGATATGCATATTTTAGATCTCATGTTCTTAATTCTAACTGAGATTCTTGTTGCTTTAAAATAAATAAACAATGAAGTCTACTGCCCTTGTATCTGTCTCTTCCAGCCTTTTCCTGGTAATAAAGAGTATTATAAATGATAGCTGAATCTGGTAATTAGACAAGACTTCCCTTTTCTGTCCTGCTTTTTCCTTTTTTTTTGCTGTAATGCATTTTGTCTGTTTACTGGCTTGAGGTCCCTTCCCCCTGTGAGACTTATCTTTTTAATGGCAGTCATTTTTAACATGCACAATTTTTCTGTAAGCATGACATTCACTATCTCTATAATAACAATCATTTGGCTTATGATTTAAACCATTACAACACTGTACCATGCTGTGAGACTCAAATGCTGGCTCCACTTTTACATTGTTTACTTTGCTATCAGCATGTTGACAGTTCATAACTCTTGGCTACTTCCACACTGACTTCAATTTCTGTAAAGCTTTAGTGGAAATAAAGAACTGCATCAGACAATTGTTTTTTTGGATTACTTGCCTAAGCATGCTATAAACCTGGTATCAAGATGCTGAGCTAGATAGTCACTCTATAACACGGCATGCATTTGCTTGTAAAGTGAGAAATGGCTATAGCACCACCTTTTAAAATATATGTGAAATGTAATAGACAAAGATCAATGAAAACTTTTTACAACATAAAGACAAGATGGGATATATTAGGTACTAAATTAATAGACTGATTTATTGCCTGACCAATTCTTTTTTCCTTGCTTCACCCCTCCTCTCTCCCTCTCTTGAGGGACACTTCTTTACTTGAACATTTAGCCATGATGGTCTGCAAGAGTGAAGAAAACTCCAGTTTTACAGGTGATGGTTTTGTTTGAATAAGTGGAATTTATTTTGTTTATCTAAAGGGTCTACAGAGATCTTTGCTCCCTGCAAACATTTTACATATTTGTCCTGCTGTTCAGTTGTCTAGAGGAATCTCTGTAGCCAGCCCAGCCAGCAGAACATGAGAGGGCATTGGCAAGAAAACTTACCTTAGGGCAAATAGGCTCTGGAACCTTAGCACAAGGAACTCTTCAATACGAGCAAATGACTAAAAGTTTGGTTTTTAAAGGGGTTTTCAACTTGGATAAACAGAGTGGAGTTTTTTGCTGCTGTTTCCCAAGTCGTGTCTCTGCCACGAGATTCTCAGACACATTTTGAGTCCTGTCATATTTCAAAGAGAAGATCAAAATAATTTTTTTACATGGAAAGGAATTATTTTTTAAAGGTGTCTGACCTGAGGTGTACATATGTTTAACTTGGTCAATGTTTTATGATGCAGACAGTTTCTGACCTGCACATTTTAATCTTAACGAGCTTTCCCTTTAAAATAAACAGTAATATTCTGGTCTTCTCTACATGCAAGTGTAGGTCTTGGTATTGACCAAAAATATATATTAAAGCCAAAAACTTTTGTTATACACATTTTACAACACTCTTTTATTTATTTTCTTAATTAGAGTTTGTTTCTTTTTTAGCAACCATTTTCTTATTAAAATGAAAAATAGAATGAGGGTGAACTTCGTGTCTTAAAGATGATTGAAGCTGCCTGTCACAGGCAGTGCAGAGTCAGAATTTGGTTTATGCAAAGATAAATTTGTTTAATAAAATCTCATTTTCCAGGCTTTAATACTAATGAGCTGAGGAGCTTAAACTTTCAGATACTACTAATGACTTATGAATATGTTACACTATACACAAGTACAGTGTTACCTTAGTGCACAGTTCTACTACAAGTTTGCCTTGCTCGTATTTAAGCTTTAGGAATTGTGTGATTATGCCTTTTTTAAGAAAACTTTTGCAATGTGTCTAGTTGTAGATAAAAAGCTTGACACTGTGTTTTGAGCATTTGTTTTAAAGGCTTGACATCTAGAGAAGCTGGAAATATCTCAAAATGGTTTTTAATAAATCTTATGTTGGAAAACTGACAAAATTTCGGAGTGACTGGAGTTGTGATCTACTTTTTGCGTATGGCAAGGATTGTTTATAATGAACAATACACCTGGAACTTTCTAGGAGAGGATTGCAGGGCCAGAGTGGGTGGATTTCATCTGAGTCAACTGAATGAACTTTTTGTTAGATGACTCTTTGTTGGATGACTTTTTGTTAGATGACCTCTTGAGGACACCATGCCCACCCCCAATGCCTGCAGATAAACATGTTTGGTTTTACCCAGTTTCTGATCTTCCTTGTAAGTGTTTAGTGAATTTGTGCAATCTAAATTGATGATGTGTTTTAAAGAATATTTGATACCACTTTACACTCTGTATCATGTTAGTGTGGCAATATTCTACTTCCCATTTGTCTTGTATTCTAGCATCTGAAGTCATATTCTTGTAAAAGTGGATAGGACGAGGGTAGGGCAGAAATTATTCTTGAAACATTCTTCTTCCACTTGAGATTTGCCTTTGTTTTTCATCTTGAAATTAAAATTGATGGGCAGGGAATAATTCGTGTTAATGCAGCTGTTATTCAGTTTGAAAGATATCTAACGGGAAGACAGTGCTCTTAGCTGGGGAACAAAGGGTGACAAATGTCATTCTGCACATCAACTTTTTCCAAAACTTCCCCTGGAGCAGACAGTACATTAACTTTAGGGGAAAAAAAAGGGAAGAAAAAAAGAATTAAAGAAAAAAAAAGAGCATTTGAACGAGTACAGTGTCAATATGTTATAACAGTCTCCTAAACCTCTTGTCATTTGTGATAAGGACATCAATAATAGTCATTGTCAACCTTCATTAAACTCAGATCATCCATTTTTTTGTCCCTCAGGATGTTTTTCATTGATATTTTCCCTGGAAAGAGAAAAGGCCCTACATCAAGCTAGTGTAGAAAGCTTGATTCCTTTCCTCAGGGCTCTTAGTACAAGAGAAACAAATTATTTTAATTACTCTTTTTCTGTTTTGAGTTTTTTTATTACTTGTTTGTTCAGTTGGGTTATCTTCTGAATTCCTCTCAGGTGCTTAACCTGTTTCTGGATGCAGAAGAGCCCTTGCTTATTAATCCACATAATAAAATCCAAGAAAAAGGGGATGTTCCCCTCGCAAATAAATAAAAAAGGAAGATGTTGGGAAAATTAGATCCATGCTTCCCCTTCTCTAGGGATTTGTCTCAACACTATTGCTGATATTCCTTAGTTTACACATGTCTAGAGTTTGGTTTTTATCTTCTTAGCTCTTGCAGGTTGACTTGGACCTTCCATTGACCAAGAACCACCTGAGCTCTTCAGGATTATTTAGAAAAGACAATGAGAAAGACAAAATTCCTGTCTATGGATTGAATTTGAGGTCTTTGCAAACATAAGTGGTAGGTGTTTTGGAGAATGGATGTTTCTATGTTTAGAAATAAGTTACTTAGCTCACTATTTGACATTTTCTGAAGAACAGAAGGAAATTATTTCTAAATTCATTCAATGTTGCTTCCCTTGCAGTGCTCTCATCAGGTCTTTCCAATGTGAGAAAATAGTTCATGACAGAGGAGGAAGGTTCACACACTCACAGGTAGTTTAGGTAGTACCTAAAGTATTAGGAGTCCCTGCATTGCACTGTGGTTTCTTCCGAAATAATCCCAAAAACACTTGGAAGTGCAAGCAGAGTTTTCCAAGGCTGCAAAGAATTGAAACCAGATATTAGGTCCAAAGACACTTCTCGTATTTTATGTTAATGTATATATTTTTTTAAATCTAAATTTCACAATATAAAACCTTTTTAAATCTAAAATTCATTATATCAATATATATATGGAACTGCTTTCTCATGCCTTTTGTTTACAAACGAAACTGTACAGTCTAACACTCAACCTGGCAAAGTGACCCTGAGAACAGAGATCAAGCAGAGGTTTTCTCATATCTGGCAATTTTATAATCCAGAAAGCATTTTGGTGCCAATCCTGCAGACCTCTGTGAATTTGATTGCACAAGCTAGCTTGTAAATTATTATTTAAATCTTATGTATCTTTTACTACAGATTGGGTGGTGCTACACTGACAACATTGTTTACCCAAAACTTGAGCACATTTGGTAAAAACCAAATTACAGCACAAAGTAGAAACAGATCTATTACAAAATCCCTGCAACTGGATGTCGTTTTCTTCTTTCAATTAGATCTACCAAAAAATTCATCCTTTTTGTTTCACTATGTCTTGTCCAGCTGAGTTGAATTGTGTGTTCAGGTTCAGTTAACAATCCAACTGAGGGTAAAGCTTGTTAAAGAACTGAGTGTACTTCCAGTCTGGTTATAAATAAGTCTATTCACAATTCTTATAAATCTGAAATGAGTTTCCAACAAACCTAGAGTGACCAATTTTGAATGTGAATAACTGTAAAGTTTGTGTAATCTTCATTATCGTTGGGAGATATCTGAGATCCTGTTTGATCACATTTTCGTGTGCCAGGCAATGAATTTGGTAGGTAGAAAGACATTTCCGCTCAATGTAGGAGCAGGGGCACATAAAGGACACAGTCCTTTAAAAATTTGCATCAGTGGAGTTCCATATAATAGTTAATTTTTTTGCTTGTTTGTGAAGTTTTATGGGTTTGAGGTTTGGGTTTTTTTTAATGAATGTTGATCAACCAATCCCACTCGAAGTTTCATTAGTGCAGTGTTTGCAGAGCTCAGGAAATTTCTTTCTCTGGTGTCACTTTTAAGAGACTCTTCAGGTGGTGAATGTACTCATCATCCTTCTTTTGTCAGTGTTACAGGACTTCATTACAGTGTGCAAGCACTTCAAAGGGCAGTGCCTGCTGAGAGAGAGACCCGTGCAGCTTGTGAGAGAAGGTGTCCTATCGTGTCATTATGAGTCATCAATGCAATTGTACCTCAGGCCATTCCCACAACATATCTAATTCTGTTCCCCTCTGACCCCTTTCATGCCAGAAAATGGTAGAATTGTACAGTTGTGTCTTTGAAAAGTGGTGTGGAGCCTGGCACAATAGATTCCTTATAATATCATGCAGCATATTGAGCCAGACCCACAGAGATTTTGAAAGAGATGGAATTACACTGATCATCATAAGGGGCAGTTAAGTCTTATCTTCAATGTTACAAATAAAACATGGGCGTGCTTTTCTTTTTTCATTGAAAGCCACTCTGTAAAATGATGCACGAAATGATTGTGAAAGTGCTGGCCTGAAAATACATCACGTTTTTTTAAAACGGTTCAAATCCAAGGATTCTGTGTGAGCCTTTATAACGCTAGGTATATATAACATCAGGGTAACCCGTGACCCAAATCCTCCAAAGGATGCTTTGCGAAACAACTTAAATCCTCTGGCATCAAAATAGTGTAACACTCTAAGAGTTTCTTGTGTGTGTGAGCAAATTGGAAAGACAATATTGTTCTCTAACAATTAACTGAAAACTAACGTTTTTTTCTTAGAGTGGAATTGACACAGCCCTTCCTCATCCCCAGCTCCACTACACACGTTGTCTGAACAATGTGATGGTGGGAATGCAGCCACTGTGGCATCTGGTCACATCTTCCAGCTGTTGCAGGAAAGGGATGGAGTCAGAGGTGCCTGAGAGGAGGGAGGAGCACTGCAGGATCCTGCTAAGTGTAAGTTTAGGGATGACAGACAAGCATGTGAATCTTGAATTTATATGCAGGTAAGCACTTCTCTTCCTCACCTCACTTTTATACTTTGCTAAATCCAGATTTAGCACTTGATTTTCTTCTTATTGCATAGTGGTGAGGACAGGTAGTTTAGAAAATCTTGAATCAATTTACTTTTTGCTCTGCCTACCCCAATTTAAGGCTGTAGTTGCTGGGAGAAGGCACAGGGATCTGAAAGTGAAATTATGTTCACCTCTTGGCTTTCTGTTGTAAGCATAATATTCAGAGCATTTTTGCCATATTAATGTGTAGCTCATAATTGTTAATATTGCCAGTGATTTACTGATGAGCCTCTTAACTTTAAGCAATGCTGTGACTCAATCCCTTTCCCTGTAGCATTAAGAACTAATTTGACAGTTGCTACAGGCAAAGCTGCAAGATGACTCAGATTGTCAAATGTCCTTTGTCCTCACAAATGCAAAATCCTCCAGCCAAGTTTCAAATGCAATTCCATTTTATTCTAATTTATTGTTCATTTCTCTTCTTGACACAGCAGCTCCCTAACAAGTCCGTACATCATTACCTAAATGCTTGCTCACAAAGGACTGTTGTCAATCACTGGCACAGAACATCAAGCAGAAAGGAAGTCTGATCAAACACATTTTGAAAGGTCTGCCACAACAATAGGGAAAAGCTGAATCAAACTGGGGGAAGGGAAGGGCTAAACACGACTTATTTGTATCAAGCAGATGCGATTATTTTAAATAGGCCTAAGACTCTGAAAATCAAGTGGAATTAATTCATTTCTGCATACTTTTTAGAATGCATATTTTTTAAAGCATTGATTACATGCAAGTGGTGGATAAAATACTAATACCAATGAGCAAAGCAAAAATGAACCATCAGACCATTCAGACCCTCCTGGGGCTGCAAAGAACCTTGGACTCAGCCTGAAAATTACTAAAAATAAAATGAAGAATGATTCCTCGGACGGCGAATCACTCCTAGGTCATCTGTATTAACAGTAATAAGAGCATTTTAAATAATCATTTTTTCTCATGCATCTTTTTGAGTCATTATCTTGATTTTATTTATTTTAAAATACTCACAAGAAGAGAACATCTGTGGTATGGTTTTACGAACAATATGTTTGCTTTTAATTTATTCTAAAATATAATTGTTCTTTACACAATGTATCCAAGCCTCCATCAGTTCAAGAGGTAAACGGCACAAAGGAATTGATCAATTTTAAATTCAAAATACTAAAATAGATTTTTCATTTTGTGTACCTCAATGAAAGTAATTAGATTTTTTTTTTTTCCTAATCTGAGAGGAATTTAACGACGGTGTATAGCCTTGAACTTCCCCTGATCTCTGCACTGTAGCTGCATACAAATCAATAACACACTTCACTTACAAGAGTTTATGTCCTTGTCAGCTCAGAATTCTGGTCACTCAGGGCTGTCACACTGAAGGTGAGCTTTGCACATCTCCCAGGATTTCTTCATCGCCCCTGGTGGGGCAGGGAATGGGAGTGGGAGGAAAATAGTGACAGTTGTGTAATTCTCTGCCAACCCTTCTTTATCCCACACCTTAAAAACAACAAAACCTTTCTCACAAATGGGAAAATGCTGCAGTCCTTGAGGAATTTCTGGAATGACATTGCTCTGAGCAGGTCTCAGTGGGTTGGGCAGCAGGAACAGCTGACTGGGTTTCAGTTGTCCTGGGCCCTCATTTTGGGCACTGAGGCAGGAGACCAAAAGGAGAAACAATAGATGATTATTTAATACAGCAATAAGTCACATGCATAAAGAGACAATGAAACATGGATGGCGTTATTTTATCAGTAAGTTTTATGTACCCCATTCTGAAATTGCTTTTAAGTTGCAAACAAAAAAAATACCCTATCACCTCCATTGTCTGAAACTGTAATATTCCCATGGTCCACCATTTGGCTTTATACACAGAATCTTAAGAATATTATTATTATTATCATTACTACTACTACTACTACTACTACTACTACTAATATCATCATCATCATCCTATTCTGAGGTGAAGATACTTCTGAAGGTGAATTCTTACTGAGTTATATGAAAAGAGCTGTGACTTTGAGTCCCGGGCTCAGTGGCAGGGTGTAGATTACACTGCTGCCACTGCAGCCTGAAGCAATGCTGTAGCATGGCTACTCATGGAGTAAATTACAACATAAATATGCTGTAACCTTTTACAAATATTCTATGGAACGTTTGGGATAGCTTCATCTAAAATCTGGTGGCATAGTTAGCAGCAAAGACATTTATATTTTTAGTGGCATTGGAATTCGTCCATGACAGAGCATGAAATAATGAAAGATAATATGTGTGTAGGAAAGGGTAGTAGATAAAAAAGCTACATTTATGCAAGGGACAAAGTCAAGCAACTGAGACCACTCCATGGAAGGGAAAAGCTACCAAGGCATCCTCTCTTTATGATTTCATTAAGCAGATTCTGACTTGTCTTTTTTTCACACTAAGAAAATATAAAATAATTGATCAAAGATACCACCAAAGAAATGAATGTTGTCCAGAATCAATGGCGTATCTTTGGTAAGCTTGAAACACAAAGGTATCCTTATAGCATCAATCAGATTTTTTGCATAACCTAATCTTATCACCTCACAGCTGGAACATGTTTCATTATCTAAAGATTTTAATAGGTAAACCAAACACCTCTAGGAAAATAAAATTAATGAATGTGTAAAATTGGCTGAGTTAACTTCAAATTTAAGCTTAGGAAGAGAAAAAAATAATACTAACGGTACGTGTCCTGTTTCTTTTGTTAATGAGTGTTGGTTAACTTAGTAATTAATTGGAATATCTAGAAGATCTGGTAGATCTACTGGTATCAGGATTAGAAACTTCCAAACAAGTTGCATAACTTGACCTTTGCTTGTGCTTTACCCACAGAATATGCTGATTTAATATCTGGGGTTGTTGGTAGCTCAGGTTCTGTTTTGACTTGCCTTTTTTCCCCCATGCAAAATTGGAGGCTCTGAATTGAGTCCCGGCTTCAGTTCAGAGATGAGAAGCCGGAGGAACAGTAACAAATACCATTTGGATTGGCTGGAAAATGTGATACATCTTTACAGTGGGCAAAACTGAGCAGCATCAGCTGCAAAGGGAGCAAAAGTGCCAGTGTTAAGTGATATGTTGGTTTGATTTATATTGGATGAGAAAATTTGAAATAGGTTTATTTTATTGAAAAATTAGGTTCAATCAGTAAATTTTTTTAAAAGTACAGATTGTTTTACACTTAAAAAACCATAAAACTGATTCAGTGCTACAAAAATGGATAACCATTATTTTATTCTTTTCTCAGTTTTCTTTTAGTGATTGCATGAATTACTAGTGTGTCATAAACCAAGGTCTTAAAAGTGAACTTGAGATAATAAAAAGAAAAGCCTTAAAATATTTTCCTGGGATTAAAAGATTGTTTGATTTACTTTTAGCTCATCTGAACTTGGTTGTATTGACAAGGTCAATATTTAAGTCATTTTTTCATACCATTCTAATAACTGGCTGGGGAGAAGATGGAAATTTCTTTCATTTCACCTTGAGCAGAGAATGGATGGAGACATAGAATAAAACTTTTGTAAAGTGATCCTCTCTAAACAGCCATAGTTGTCTCCCAGGCTGGGAAAATCCACACAAAGGAACAATTAGTGATTCATAACACCACCAAACGCACAATTTTTTTTGCTGGGGTGTTTATCTTCTGCACTTTTTTAAATGGGAATCAAAGAGTCCATAAAACTTTTTGTAAGCAAACAGGATGTTTAATTGTGGTTAAAAAAAGCCTCTGGACTAGATAAAGTTGTTGAATGGTCTTACAAACCATGTATTCATATCCTGTAAATCCAGAATGCCTAAAAAGCATCAAAAACACTCAATGTGCAGGAAGTCTCATCCTTCTTAAGAGCAGTATCTTAAGGCGATGATTATGTATTTGTCCAGGAGATTCTGTGAAACTTAAAAATAGAAAAATTTGCCAGTATTGTTGGCATTATCTGAGCTGAAATTGATCCTACTTATCATTCTTATCCTCTTTGATTTTTTTCCTTCTATAGTACAAAAACTAAAGGTTTTTAACCCAGGAGCCTGACGGCTGCCCTGTGTTCACCCAGAAACAGAGCCCAAACAGGATCTAAAACCTTCCAATAATTTCAAAATAAAAGACCTGGCAAAAGGGTTAACCCTGTTAAGAAACAAGACTGAGAAAACGGTCAGACTGAAATGTAGCTGTTACCATCAAACACTACATGTGTTTTTTGTAGAATAAATGGCTTTACTTAGTACATATTCTTCACCTCTTAGAAACTAAGAAGAAAAAGCAGCAATTCTGTTAAAACCCAACTCTTCCCGTCTTGTTTCCAGATGCTATAAAAAAACCAAACCAAAACAAAAAAAACCTCCAACAAAACACATTCCCTAAACTGATTGACTTTCATCAAGAGCTCTTTCAATGTCACAGAAATAGATTTCATTGGTGTTGACAGCCTGGCTTGATGCTAAGCTTGTATCGAAACCGTACCAACAGGAAAAAGACTGCTGAGTTGAACATAATGGTCATATTAGGGCTTTTTGCACTGCCTGTCTCTGTGGTGGATGTGATTTCCTCTCTTTTGACCCCAAGAAGCTTTTACAGCAGCTCATTTAAAGTTCACGTCTCTGAAAGGAAAACAGTGGAAATACAAAAAGTGAAATGATCAACTGCACTTTTATTTCGAGTAGCCCTCCCACGGTCCGTGAGCTCTGCGGGGAGCAGGAGATGGGAAATCAGTGTTGCCCTTAAAACAGAGGAAATGTCTTTTCTAACATAATATACATGAAGCACTCCAGCATTCTCAGTCTCTGTAAACGACCCGAAGGTAGCAGGTGAAAATTGTAACGATCCGGCGCGCGCTTCTAAATGTCTGCCCTCTCCAAGCTTCCCATGCTTGTGTCGTCTTTTGCTGTGCACTGAGCCTTATGTGGCCTCCTAAGGGGCTGTGAATAATGCATCCATCAGCAACTTTCACATCTTCTCAGACTCTTCCCATTTTCTAGAGCAGTTTGGTTCAAGGGTGCAATTGAAACCGTGCACTGAACCAGTATTTTTATATTGGCCACTCTGAAAGTCTGGTCCCAGACTGAACAAGCTCTTCCATATACTGCATTATCTTTTCCTACACAGTCTTTGGAAAACCCCATAGAAACAGCCCAACACATCAGCTGAAGCCATGACCATTCTCTGATATTCTCCTCTTTGCAGTCAATCAGCAATATCTAGTCACTCAAACCTGGGAAAGGAAATATGCTGTCTCCTTTGTGTACTTGGAGTATTCCCTGGATAAAATTGAAGAAGAGTTATGGTCCTTTATTCTTTTTCCACAAAGTGTGTTCAAGAGCAAGTTCTCAGTCCATACACAGCCTCTCTGTGCTGGCAGTTCACTTGGTGGTGACATTCCCTTGGTGTGTGATACAGAGAGGTATCATAGAATATCCTAAATTGGAAGGGATCTACAAGGATCATCAAAGTCCAGTTCCTGGACAGAAAGTCCAAGAGTTGTCCATCGAATCCACTTCCATGGCCAAAAAGGAGCACTGGAAACACAATATTTAACAGTTCCACCTTTGCCTCCCACCCTCCTTAAGCAATCATGGTCTGGAAAGAGAAGAACAAACCCAAAACTCTGTGGAACTGTAGCTACATGGGAAAACTTCACAGTTTATTCATGTCAGCTGGGTTTATATTGGTGTTTGCTCCAATTTTTGCTGAAGAAGCAGAACTAAGTTACACTTTTGTTCTTAGCTATGAGTTTTTGAGAGTGTGACTCAAGCATGGTAGGGAACTTGAGCTTAATATTCCACTTTAGTGATGATGTGTGCAAATCTGTTTCCTTAACACCTTTTTAGATTTTTTTAAACTCTTTTTTTCCCGCAGTTCATACAGATGTAAACTTGTCAAGTGGGATGTGATTCAAATAGTGTGGAGAAATAGAGTTAATTGTTTAAAAATACTTTTAAAATGCTGTAATTTGTTACAAATAAGTTGAATTATAAACAGCAAGTTTAAGCTTGGTACTAATTTCTCTTGTGTTCCTCCCAGTTGGCAAAAATAGAAAATGGCTAGTCAGCTTTCCCATTGTTTACATAGTTTTGAGTTTTTAATTAACATAATCTGCTTATTGCAATGTAGCTGTTAATTGCAGCCAGTTGAAGGAGAGGGGTACAAATTGCTGTTTATGTAGTAGAAGAAGGAGCCAAATAATTAGGGAAACTGTTTCCCATATAGAAAATGACAATATTTTCTTTCTTTACACAGAAACATAAATAAATCTGTGACCAACTGTTTAGACACCATTTAAAAAGCACTGTAGCAAGGCGAAGAACTTCAATACATTCAAATTGGTTCATTTCTCCATCAACTCGCCTGAACACATTTTTCTTTTTAATGAAAATGAAGCTTCTGTTAAAAAGAACTCCGTGCTCAATTTAGGGGAGGGTCTGTAAAGTCTGGCAGATCAGTCCCAGGACTGTTCTGCAGCACAGCTCTGAAGGTGCTGCAACACCAACTCTGGACTTTAAGTATCTGAGACTTGATGGAGTTTCTCTGAGTTTTCATAAGAATGAGTGTAAGGAACTGTGAGTGTTCCAAGACTATTTTAGTGTCTTAATTATTTGCAATTAAAATGATGAGTGTTTAGGCACTGAGTATTTCTATTTATTTTCCTCAAAAATGACGGGGTTTTAGCAAGGAAAAAATAAATGAACGGTTTTGGCAAATATTCATATGATATGCCTATCTCTAAGCATGCTCTATTATTATATATAACTGCAGGGGAATCTTAGGCATAGAACCATTAATTTTGACTTTTTCTGCAAACCTAAGCAACAGAACCAAACCTAATTGCAGAACTGAGTTTTGTCCCAGCCATATAATCCACTGTGCAAGTTTTACTCTTCTTCACTCTTCCACTGCAGCCAGATATGGTAAAGGTTATTAAGTATTCTAATCTCACAAAATAAAAAGGAACAAAAAGGGATGCTGTTAAGATGACTTGGTTCTCTTTAAACACAGCAAGCTTTACTTTATGCTAGAATGAACAATGATTAAGGAGGTTTGACTGTATTATTAGAAATCTTTAATTGCAAAACGAGAAGTAGCTATGTATTTTGCAAAATGTAATCGAAATCATTTGCAGTAGCAAATTAAATATATTCATGAGTAAAAGTTCCAAATATTTTATCTGTTGACCTTTCCCACACACTATAAAATTGGTGCTATTGTATGACTTTAAAAACAACAGTGCTGGAATGTGTGGGCCAGATTCTGATTTCACTTACATCTAATGTAGTTTTGAACTCTGGAAGTAACTCTTGATTGGCAGTGCTGACAGCTAAGTGGAGGCATCCTTATGGCTCAAAGATTGCCCTTATGCCCACAATAATACTAATTTCTGAGATGAATAACAAGGACAATGGTTATTGATCTGTTTCAAATTACACACTCCATGTGCTTTTCTAGGCTTGGCACCTGAGTCAGGGAAATGGGTGATGAATTGATGGCAGGATTTAATGGCTCCTTGAAAGTAAAATTTATGCTTTGGGTCTTCCAAATCATGGTTACCATGATAATTAATTTTATTTTTCTCTAAAATATTGTCAGATATGTTTATATTTCCCTAACAGGTACAGTAGACAACACATTTATTGTCCTAAGGTACATCTAAACACATTTAGTGCATATATCAGAGTCACAGTGTTATTGTTTTCTCTGCCTGGTTTCAGAAAAATAAAGAAAACCAGCTTTGCAATATATTGAAGAAGTTAAAAGAATAATATAGATTCAGTGTTCCCAGAAGAGAGCCTGAAACTGAGATCAAAATCCAAATTTGTAATATATTGAAGAAGTTAGACCATATATCTGAGATTGGTGAGTAGTACAAAATGTTTGTTCATGTAGCTAGAACATATGTGCATGATAGATTAATAAGACACTGTGTCCTTGAAATCCTAAAATAGTCCTTTGTAACATCTGATACATTCTTTTTTCAAACAATGTTCCCAGACTCAACAATACAGTAAAATAAAGGAGTATATGACGTGCATCCACGAGCACCAGTTGAATGAAAGAGGCTCCATCTGTGTCCCAGCCGACCAAGAGAGGGTGTGTAGGTTTGGTAAGAGCCAACAAATCCATGAAAAAGAAGTAAATTAAAGGTTATTGAATACCAAGACATCTCCCCCATGTCTGGAAGTCTGACTTGCAAAGTATTAGTGGCTCTGAGAATAATTATTTCATGTTTGGCCCGTTCATATTTCTGCTGGGAGGTCAGAACACATTAAGGAGTAGTTGAAATTGTCACGCATGAATAAGAGAAAACAATTTTAATGTGTGTTGTCTCTCTCTCAGCTTGCACTGGGAATTTGTTGCAAATGCTTTCCTACAAAAAAAAAAAAAAAGGCTGTAAGTTTACAGTTCTGTTCCGAAACAACATATTTTAAATTTATTTTCCCTATTTCTTATGTTCTTCTAAAAATAAGTTTGGACAGGTGTCACAAAGAGAAGAATATTTAATCAGGACATAAAGTTTTACACCCCAATTTTTCTTTAACTCGAACTCTGGGATGGAAGGAGCCTCAGCTGATGCTAAGATCCTGCAGACCTGTCTTACAAGCAAGACAAAGTCTGAACCTTTACATATTTCTAATATCAGCTATTTCTTCAGTGAATTTCCACCTTTTCATGCTACAGTTTATTACTCCAAGCTTGTTAGTGCCGTCACACTGAGAAACTCGACACTTCCTTCCATTCCCTGCATTCCCACGGAGCAGGACCAGGGAAAGGTGCAGGTGTGAGGGGTAACTCTGGCCGCGTTTCAGACCTGGCTGGCGCTGGTGCTGCGATGCCCTCGCGCTCGGGATGCGGAGCGTTCCAGAGTCCAGCAGGAAGCCCTGAAGAAAAATTGCTCCTGCAGGCTCGGGTGTTTCTGACGCTGCCGTGCTGAGGCCAAGTGATTTCTACTTCCAGGAAACTTTTCTGCTGCTGTTGGCTCCGCAGCGCTCGGCACGGGGCTGTTCATAAAGCAGCTGTCATCTGTGACAGAACACTGGGGTCTGCAGCAAGATTTAACTCAGTCTGATGCTACTCAAGAATGTCCTGATGAATTGTGTTCAGTAGTTCAGCAGAAGATAATAGATCCTGGGAAAAAATCTTAAAACGACCATTAATGCTGTTTTTCAGGAGAAGCAGCGCTCTTATTTACAGGGTATGAAGAGGGGTGATAGAGTGCTTTTAGACAGAAAGCGAAACAACTCTTAAAACATCCTAATGCCCCCAGAACACTACCTTACCGCCCTTCTTTCTGCTCCTTTATGATTCCAATCTCTTTTGAGTGAAAATGCTACAATGAAATATATTATCCCTTTCATTGAAAGGAGAGAGATAGAACACTTAGCAAGCAATTTAAGAGATGCAAGTGAATCTAATCACTCCTGAAATCAAAAGAAGTGAAGAGAAAATTCTTTTTTTCCTTTCTTTTTCCCTGGTAATGAATGTGAATACTTAGTTTTGGTCTGCTTTCACCATTCTGTCTCAATAAATGAGCATAGGCAGGGAATAGATCTTCATATTGTTACACTGCTCCCAGCTTAGAGCTGCCTTTCCTTTATCCTCTGCTCCATTTCTCTGGTGCGTCACCAACTTTTTAAGTGGGATTGCAACAGTGGTTATCAGTTGGTTCAGTTCTCAGAATAGTTTTTCTGTAACTATGCTGATGAAAAAGTAAGGATGAGGAGGAAAAAGAGCTTCTATTTCATGGGAGTCGATATTCTTGATAACAACAGAATTCCTTCAATTTTGTCTTGGTTTTTCCTGTTTGCATAAGTGGGTCATTCAGCACAACAAATTCTTGGGATCACAACTGCTCTTCTGCCCACAGGGTAATTGGTAGCTTAGCTATCAACTGGTTAGAGACAGGGTAATTTAAGCAGGTCAAAACTGCTTGTAAATCAACACGGCTGAATGCCCTATTTAAGTGAAGATAAGGCGTGCATGGGATTTTTGCTGAAGTCTGAACCAGGCACGGGCTTTGTTAGTCCTGGTAGTGCTACAACCCTCCTGACTGGTACTCACAAGCAGAATATTTAAACAAAGACCATGAAAAAGGACAAAGTTGCAATATCTTCATCTTGTTATACCTTGTTTGTGTGGAAGGGTTTTTGTTCCTGCTGGCTTTGTGGTGAGAGAGTGACAGCCAGCAGAGGGTACCCCCCACCTTACAGAGGGTAAGAGGGTAACAAGGTGGTCCATGGGTCAGTCCGTATGGTTTTGCATACTCAGTAACCTGTGAAAACTGGTGTAAGCCACAGCACTGACAGTTTAGAGCAGATAAGGCAGCACTTGTATAATAGACTGTGAGACAACCTTTTAGCAGTTTGCTGGTGAGAAGGAAGCTATTTGTGCCTGTGCACAATACACTGTATTTGATTAATTTAAATTGCTAAGGAATCAGCATATGGAACACTTTTTTTTATATCCCAAATCAAGGGACCAATTGAGATTCTGTTAATAAGATTTTCTCAAAAACTCAAGGGATAAAGGAAATGGTTGCTTGATACAGTGGCATCTTTTCAATTCAGATGGATTCTAATGATGAACAGGAACATCCAGATACACTTATTTTGTTTTATTTTCCCTTTTAACATGTCTTGGTAATAAACAAGCTCCATGAATAAATATACCCGATGAAACTGAAACAGGCTGTGTGCCATTGAGGATGTTCCTCCCCTTGCAGCACAGCAGCTGGAAAATTATGATACAACCACAACGGCACAGTTTCCCCCCATGGAGCACTTTTGCAGCAGGACGTGTTAAAAGCAAGAATAAGACAAAATGTTATTATAGGGCCATTGATCTCCTATTACCTAAAAGGAGTGAATATAGGTGTCAGAGCTGACAGAATGCTAAGCTATCCCAGCCTATGCAAAGCTCGGTACAAAGCAGTGGAAAACAGCCTTATCAAATCTTTTCCCAACTTAAGAGGAAGAGGGAGAGCAGGTAACCTTTAGAATCAACAGGACTGTAAAAGCTGTCAGGTTCCCTAACAAAACAAAGCTGGGATGACAACTGCGAGACATTCTCTATGAAAATAGGAATTTAACTTAAAAATTTAAAAAGTTACTGTCAAGCATCAAATCTCCTTGCCAGGTAATAGCATGGAGTCATATTTTATTACCTAGTTTTAAAATCCTGATACAGAGGTTCTGGAATAGAAGTGTTCGCACAAAATTATCTATGGAGACTCCAGCAGTGCTGCTGGAATTGTGGGATTCAGAGCTTCCAGTGGTACCAGTGTGCCTTGGTGACCCCAGACACTGCTGCTCATCCCACATCTGGTGACAGACTGGCCTGGATGACACAAAACCCTCAGCATGATTTGCAGTGCAATTTTGTTTCTATGCTACTCAATGATAACAATAATAGTAATTGATTCTTTCCTTCTGCAGTTTGTGTTGATCATCTTTTTTTCTCTCTTACCTTTTGTTTTCCTTCTTCTTCCAGTCTCCTGTAGTGTGAAGATCTTTCTAGCTCAAGTGTTTTACTGCAGAGGCACAGCAAGACAGTCCAACGTCTCCCTCATCACCGAATCAGTTGGTAAGTCTCCTGGAATCAGTGATCTTTCTGTTTTGAATAAAGTTTTAAAATATTTAGTCTGAAGCTTCACACAACACTTGTACCACATTGTGTTGACAGTCAGAGCTAGAAGTAGAGCAATCCACTGATGTAAATAATTTGGAAGTAAACTGACAATTTCTGTCTGTTTTGATTTCTTTTGTTTCTCTACCCATGAATCTTTCAGGAACTGACAGAATATTCTCAGAACATACCTTTTTTTTTCTCAGACAGGACTTTTTTGCAAATCTCTCTTTCTGCTTTCTGCTCAGAGGTACCTCACTTGGTACCATTTGGTGTGATTTCAGTGAAAAAGTGGAAATTATTGGCTCACATAACTCTCCTCCTCTCTCCTCTACAACTGTGCTTACAAAGGGGATTCTCTGTGACTGCCAGTGATTTTGAGTTGCTTATCAAGAGACTGATCTAATCTAACCTAATCTAAGAACTCTCCAATGACAGGGATTTTATATTGCTGCTGTCTGAGAAGAACTGATTCTCAAAATCCATATTTGGTTGTTTTATTTACATCTGTCCGGCAGCCCACTGAAGGAAATGGATTTGGACATAATTTTTCAGCCGTTTTCAGATCCAAAATAAGACCTTAGACAGAGGAAAATGCACTTTTTTGGGGTGATGAACATCTATAGCCTCTGTCATGAGAAAATGAGCTTTCTTTACTTGTGCCTGTCTGTAGTATTAAATATCAGCTATGAAATGAAGAAGGTTCCAGCCAAAGACTGATCTGAGGTGAAACCCAGTGTGAGACCACCTCTATCACTTAAAATATTCAGGATAAATCAAGCTTATCTGTGGCCATGGGGCAGTAATATCTGTACTGTGTTCAGCTTGAGTAAAAAATGACTTTTATATTAACTCCAGCAATCCAAGTTTTGCATTTATGTCTTCTATGTGCTTTTCAAATGCTGGGGTTGAGGTTAGGTTTGAGGGTTGCTTGTTGTTTTTTTTTTTTCTTTCCGTAAAAATCCATGCTTTCTGGTCAATGAGATTAAGAAAATTGACACAAAATAAAAACTAATTAAATAATGTGATTATAAATTGTTTATCCTCAGGGAATAGACTATAAAAAAAAAAGAAAATAAATTATGTCAAGATGCAGTCTGAATAAGAATAAATGTAGCTTTTGGATGCCAGTAGCCAGCTACCAGCTGAGTCAAGATGCACCCTCATCTCCTGCCCAGTGCCTTTGAACAGCAGTTATGGATTAAGTCTGACAGTGTGAAAATAAATGGGAGAGTGTAGCTGAAGCCAAGCATTTATCAGTCCTACTTGTACTCCATGCAAGGTAAGTCTGATACAATTTAATAAGGTAACAGAAAGCTTAACACTGTCTTCAGGATGTCAAAATATGGATTTATGCCCTGTATCAATACTATTACTCTTAACTTGATGAATTTTAAGCTATTTCAGGTTTTGGGTTTAACAACCATAAGTCAGGGGTGCAAAAGGAATTATTTTCAGGTATTGAACTCAATACCTGTGCATATGTATGGCAGGGGTACCCAAGACTGTCAGGTATCATAAAATGGAGGGAAGAACCAGAGAAAGAATTGGGATAACACATCTTCTCTCTCATTACAGGTCATACTGTGCTTTGCATTCTCCAAATGCTTTGTTTCAAGTAGTTTAGGAATTAAACCTGTGAATGCAGGAAGAGACAGACCCACAATAAACTGAAATAATTTCCTTACCTTTTTTTGCTGCCCTTCTGAAATTGCAGATGCCTGTCATGGACTCCCTTTTCTCTGTTCCTCATTACATTTAAAATGAACAAAGAGAATGCCATCATCAACATGGTTATTTTTCCATCACTCATTTAATATCCTCCCTGGTTATGAAACCTTCGACTCCAGTAACATCCCACTGTGTGGGTCTGGTGACTTTTTGTTGAAGAACTCCGTGAATTTTCACAGCAAAGCACGTATGGGCCTCTCTGCTGCCAGTAGCATCTCTCTCCAATGAGAGAAAATTAAACAATTGCAGGTGGGTTTTGTGCCTGTGTGTAATAAATACTATCAAGATATCAATCATGAGTTGAGGTAACCTTTTGGACTACATAGAAAGAATCCTTGCAGTCTCTCAATGACTATTTATCATTCTTTTCGAGAGTGATTTTGATCCAAATCGATTCTTTTCTCGTGCTACTCTATTTTTATGCCCTAGTCCATCTTTAATATACACCATGGCACTATCTGTTCTTGAGTGTGCAAGGACTTTGATAAATGCACTCCAGTCATCACTGTTTTTTCATACCAGCTCTCTATTGATTCTCATAATATCAGCTCTCACGACTTGCATCATTTGTTAGAATTCCTCTGGTTAGTTTCAAAGGCCATCTACGTTGGTATGCAAACAATTCCGTTCTTCCTCGGTAGTTCCTTTCAGGATTCTTTGTGGCTCCTTTGATGGACCACATCTGCCCTGCTCAGGAAGAATGTGCCCCAGTTACTCCAGCTCTTCAATGAGGTACCACAGGACCGGACCCGTGGCTCTCTCGGGTCAAGCCTTTCTACTGAGCACAGAGAAATGGAGTAAGTAGGTGATATTCCTGAGCCCAATTGCCAGAGCAGGAGGTGATGTTTAATACAGAGAAGTCAGTAAGTTCTTTTTGTCGGGGATGAAAGGGATGGTTTTGCCTTGATCTATTTCAGAGATGATCAAAGAGCAGATTAAAAGGCCCCAAAGCTCTGTTCAGCCATCCTGCATCTGTGTGCCGTATAACAATGCTGCCATGCTCCCCTCCTGCCCCTCTCTCAGAGGTGGAGGGGTACCTTCAACCAGCTCTTTTCCCTTGTGATGATTCCCTACATTCACATGTTTTCACAACTCCATGCTCAAAAGCTAATTGAATTTATCTGGTAGTGAGTGGGTTTACGCTGGAGGTTAAATGAAAGAGGTGTCGAATAATAGGTGCAGAGCTTCCATCAAATGTAAGGGCTGCTTTCCTGACAGGGTGAAGCTCTGCTCCACACGGGCACTGGGAGGGAAGGAAGGAGGCCAAGGAACAGGGAGGGTTCTCAGTGGAGCAAAACAGATGCAATTTTACTGCACAGATTTTCCTGTAGTCAAATAACAGCAGCTCAAGTCGTATACAACAATGAGAATTTTCCTGTTTGGAGACTATTTGAAAAATAGCTTTGAAGCCACATGATAAGAAATAACACTTAATTGAGCGGGTCCAGAGTAGTTAAACCTTTAAATTGTTGAAGAATGAGGCAACTGAGTGGCTATTCTACATGCAGGAACTGCACCTTCCATTCAGTTCCTCTGTTCTTTGGTTGACTTAATGGCTTATTGGCCTGTTAAAGTGCTAGACCCTGATTAAAATTGCTAGAAGATGATTTTTCAGTACTATTTTGTATAATAAATTGTCTGTTATAAACTAGCTTTTTATACCACCAGCCATTGTGATGATTGCTTCTCTGGAGTTTGATGTACGAGGCATGAGGCTATATTTCTAAAATCTACTTTAATCAAAGAGAATGAAAATTTTACTATCATTAAATGCAATTTTTACTAACTTACAGAAATAGTACTAATTATTAAGGAGTTAGGTCAGGTCTTTCCACTTTAGTAAAAGTGCCAATACATGTTGGTGAGGTGAGAGCTGATAATTGTCTTTTCTTTATTACATCTATGCACATTCCAGATGCATTTACCATTTCATCAAAACATCTTTTTTTAAAAACAAGTTAAAAAAAGGAATGTCATAGATACTAATTCAATTGCATTGTAGTTAGAGAAAGAAAATCAAAACCAATGAGATCTACAACTTCTTCATAAGCTCAACACTCTTTCCCTTTGCATTCATTATTCAGTGGGTCAGAAAAACTCTTCTCTAAAACAGGTGCAGATCTTGTTTTCACTCTTGGTGAAGATATTTCTCCAAAAGAAGTCTGTAAAAGTTGTGGAGACCAAAGCTGACCAAAGGTTGAGAATAGCAATTGGTGAAAAATGGCATTTCTGCAGAAGAAAAGAGAAGCACAAGCAAATCAAGATGCTTGACTTGACCACTAGTGTGACAATTTGGCACTGAATAACAAGCTTTAATTAAGTCTTTTCTTTTTCTTTCCTGAATGGAGCTATTTATGGATGGCGCAGTTAGAAGGAAGCAAACCAAAATATGTTCTATTAACAGGGTTTTCTTTTCTGTTTTTAACCTTATGAAAGGAGCCAAATCCTTCTAATTCAGTTTGGACTAATTTTTAGGTACTTTGTTTTAATTTAAAAAAGCCTGACTTTGGTTCACTGGGATTGTGGGCTAAACACTCAGCTGAGCACGGAGACAGTCCAGTTTTTAAAGAATAATGAGCTAATTACATGTAGTTCTGTCTCAAGTTATTACTTTAAACCGATATTTCTCAATATGTCTATCCTGCCTGAAATTCTTTTATTTCTTTCTACACAAGAGTAGAAAAGGCAAAAGCGACTGAGGTCTAATATCTCACCTGATCTCTTAATGAAAAATGGATATGGTCAAAGTTACACCTCTCCTGTTAAAAACACGACAAAAGCTTTTGACAGGGAACAGGCAAGTTAGGGAGCAGGCAGACCCTGGGGAGAAGTACGAGTTGCTGGGGCCCTGGTGACATGTGCACTTGTAAGAAATGTTATGGAGAATGTTCTCTTGTTACCTGTAAGAAATAGAGCTTGCACTGCATTTTCAGGTCACAGCTCAGAAATCTGCAACCACCTCAGAGAACCGGGAGGGATCTTAGAAGGAAAAGAGAATTTGATGAAGGATGTTGTAATGACAGTCCAGTCCTGTGTGCTGTATCCAGGGCAGCCAGGGAATGAATGCAGTGTCGTGTGTAATTCAGAGTAATAGTCAACATTACAGCAGGGGAATGACAAATTGGAGCTGCAGAGTACGGAGCAAGGAGCAGTAGCCAACACTGAACATTGTGAGGGGATCAAATGTGGTATGAGATAATTACCTGAACAGTTTTCAGGTGAATAGAATGCACTGTTCCACTTCTTGGGAAGTCAGGTAATTTAAAGAACACCCGTGAGAAAAGCTCTAGTAACAACAGACTGGCACTTAGACTTTTTTTGTTATTTGAACAATATTAGGCTGAACTAGCACCTCATCATTTTACTGAGCAGTGGCCTATTGTAAGTCACAGATTACAGCTCAGAGAAGAAAAGAAATACAAATAGTAGGATTTATAGAAAGCAAATAGTCATTTTGTCTATTAAGGGAGAGTCAAACTCAGTGCAATGGAAGGGTGAAATCAATATGCTGTAACTCATAAATGTAAAGGCAGTATAGAAGAAATATGAGATGATTTGAAGGTGAACTCACTACAATGATCACTTTATTTTTAACACAGTAAGTAGTCTAGTGGTTTCAGTAGCAAAGATGAGAAGTTTATAAAATGTAATAAAACTCTCAGAAGCCAGAGACAAAATTTTTTTTTGAAAGAAAAGCTGTCAGCCATGTCATCCTTCACTGTTCTGGATTTCTGTACTCTTCCTGAGCATCTTTCAGGAAGAACCAGACTATTAATATATCCTTCTTGGTTTGATTAATCATTAAAAGAATGATTGTGATTTCTTTTGTGCCTTTCACAGGAATTCATGCAAATGTAGGTATGTAACCTTCCTTCTCATGATTAACAATTTCAAAGACATGGTCTGTCTGATTATTTAATTTTTTTACCCTGAAATGCAAACTCAACAACTACATTATGCACATTGAGGGACTTTTACTTCAGATTTACTTCAGTCTAGTCCCTGGGACTAAACTCCCTTTAACAGCTGGTGTTCCATCATGTGAAGTAAAGCACAATAAGTGGGGAAAGTAAGTTTGTATATGTAGGTTTCTTAAGATTGAAATACTTAAAATAATACATATCTTGAGATAAGGTAATCCAAGTAATGAAATAAAGATCTTGAGATCTTATGCTACTCAGATCCGTTGAATTTCTTGTTTATTCTTTATTTCAAAAGGTTATCTGCTGTTTATTGCTTTGAGAAGCTGACAGGTCTGAATTATCCGCTTTTAAAGGTAGCATTCCAAATTATTATATCAATTTTACATTTATTTTAAATTATTACAAAATATACTTACAAAACTGTATCTCCTTGGTCTTGCCTGTGAATGTGTTTATTTATTTGCCGTAAAGAGGGAGTGAGCAGCATACAAGCAAAAGGTATTTATTTCTCCCTGGAAAAGACTGCAGGGAAAACCCTGTAATGGCCTTGTCTGTAGAAAGGACTTTTAGACTGTGAAGAGCAGCACAAGACAAAGAAGGAATGTGTTTGTCCCTAAGTGCAGCAAAAAGCTGAACAAGCTGAGATCAGAAGTTAATCAGTGGTGGCACTTGACGTACCAGTGGCTCATGTGAAATGACGAGTTGGAGGAAAGGCCACAAAGGCATGTGACAGGTTACCTGTGAAGTGACAGAAATGAGGAAAAAAAAAAGTAAAAAAGAGAAAGCATACAAAGAGAGGAATAGAGAAATGTGCCTTGCAGAAGCATTTCAGGTGGCTGTCAGTAAGCCAAAGCTGGACTTGTAAAATCTGCAGAAAGACGTTGCAGATGTGAGATGGAAGGTAGGCAAAGCTGTGTGGGTGAAGTATGGCCCATGTGAATATGGAGCTGGGAGATCCAAGCCCTCTGCTCTCCAGGTAAGAAACCTCAGCAAGGTCCACTTAGCTCATGGTCCTGGCTCTGAGAATGACAGGCTGCAGATTCCTCTGGAAAGGAAACAGAATCACAGAATTTTCTGAATTGGAAGGGATGCTCAGGGATCATCAGGTCCAACTCTAAAGTGAGTGACCTATAGGGGGGAAAAGAAAAGTTGGCAATAGTGACCACAGATACGCCTTGGGGAGATGCTGGCACATTTGGGGACAAGAAGGGCTGGCTAATAACTTACAGCTAAGCCAGATTGCTGATGGATAGCTTTTCCCACCTTCAGTTTCTCACAAGAAAGACTGCAGCCTGAATAGAAAGTCAATAGCTCTTTCACCCTTATTCCTTTACCAGATCATCTTGGAGGAAACTGCTGCTCTGTAGTTCCCTAAAGAATTGCCCAGGAAAATCACGAAATGCTAAACTTAGCAAAGATAATGTTTCTGAAAGCTAATGGAGGGAGAAAAAAAAACCAATTCCAAGAGCAAGCCAGAGTTTTTCACATGCACTGTAAAGAACAGGGACAGAGATACACATTTCCTATCACTGTAGGTCACTTTTCAGTGCTTCATCTTGATATGAATATAACCCTCAATAGTTAACTCAGCCAAGGGAGATTTCAGATCAATCCTCCTCACTCCAGCCATGCCTTCTTCTAAATCAATAATGGCTGATGAATACTTCTGCCAAGCTCATAACCCAGACACAATGGAAATCCTGCTCTTTTAGAAAGTGCCTTTGCAAGCCCTTTGGATAAGGGGTGCTTTACTGCTTCTCTGCTAAATCTCAGCAGTGAAGCTGAATTCCTGATGATATTGCCATTCCGCAGAGACAGCACTGCACTGGTAACCTGAACTTTTCTGCTCTTGGAGGATTTAACAAGAGCTTTTTGAATTCATTTGAAAACAAATTCAAATGCACGATCTATATAGCTTTCATCTTTATTAAAGTCTGGGGTTTTTTTTATTTGGACTCTGCTTTCACAACAGATGCAAAGTTGTTTTTCAAAATATCGCTCTGATAATTGGGGGACTTTTTTTTTTAAGTGTAAAGTTTTGTAAGCAGTGTGAGCTATCTGAATTAAAATCGAGTTAGGGTTTCTTCGTCTGCAAAAACAGGAAAAATTAAAGAGTTGGAGAGATTAGATGGATCTTGTGGTTCGCATTTGTAAATCAAATCCATTAATTGCACTGAAGCACTAACAGAAGAATAACTTTTGTTAACTTGAAAGCTAGAATGCACTTTTTTGAGAATTCAGTTCTTTTTGATGTATATATTCCCAGTAAATCTATGCCTGATTCTAATCTACAGCAGCATTGTCCATAATTAAAAATATTTTACAGGATGCTCTTTCAAAAATCCCCAGTAATTAATAATAAATATCTCTTTTCAACAGCACATGAATCTACAATAATAAAATAAAGCTGAAGTTACAGGCGTAGCACTCCAGACTATGCAAACAGACTTGGCAGTTCTAAGTACAGATTTATGTCTGGAAGGATGCATTCTCCTTGAAGCTGTTTGTGCAACCTACTTATCAGAAGAAAGAGATTTCTTGGAGATTTCCTTTAATTAGCTGGAACAAGCCATTAGTAAAACAAGCAACTAAAACCATAAGCATATAAGCTAGCATAGTTTATTAAAAAGCAATAATTAAAAATATGTCCTAAAATTCAAAAAGAATGTGGCCAGGTTCAGTGATAGCTGTTTCTGTGTGGACAATGATGTTTATGAGAGTCTGGGAAGACAAAATTTAGCAGTCTGCCTGCAAAGATAATGAGAGGAGAGGAAATACATGATCCATGCTAATGTGGTTTATATCCCTCCCCTTTCCAGTTTCTGAAAGCCTCCACTTATTCCTGTGGCAATTAGGAGTCATCATCACCGTCAATTATACTTTTTCATTAAGTCGTGAAGACAATGCAATGTCATTTCCAAAAATCCTGGATCAGGTGGGTTTCAAAGTTTGAAATGCAGCATTTTCCCTGTGACTGTTTCCTGGAGTAGCCTCGGCCCGGTGCGATTTGAACACGAACCACGAGGTCTCTTCCAGGGGATTACAAGAGGCAGTGGATATGTTCCTTCTATTGCCCATAAAGAGAATTGTGTGACTCGTTCCTCTCACACTGGGCTGAAATGTACCCCTGCGGTTCTGCACTGTGTACACCGACTTGAATGAAGCTTTGTGTAATAAGATTTAAATTGTAATGAGTCATTATGTCAACCTTTTCTGCTGGTATTTTACATAGTAAGTCTGCACAGAGTAAAGTGTCCTACTGCAGAAAATCCCAGCAAGTGTGGGAAGATGGCAGTGGGTAAGTATAAAAAAAAAAAAACTCCTGTGAAAAACTTCTCACAAAATCTTAGCATGACCACAGTTTCAAAAGGATGATTTGTATGTGTGAGTGCCCTTATTACAGCCATTATCATCCCTTCAAGATTCACTCCCGAATCCATCACATTTAGATATACGTCCTCATTTGCTTTTAGTGGGACGAGACAGTCTTCTTTATATGGGCTTGAGGTGAATGATGTCAAAGTATTATTTTTCAAGATTGTTTTAACATTCAGCCGTGCACACTCACACAGAGAGCTGTTTTCTAATAATCCTTTTATCAGTCTGAAGCTGAAACAACTTTCTTTCTTGCAAGTATCTGTTATTGAGAGTTTCTTATTAGTAACTAGATGTTGACATTGATTTTATTAAAAAATAAGCACAGTCCTGAAGAGCTTTTGACTTATTTTTTTTTAATTGCATAACATGTAGAGTATAAACACAAACTGCTTTGTTCAGAACTGTACCTCTTTAATTGCTTGAATCAAAAGGATTTCTGGATCAGCAGTTTCTCTCATTTTTTGGTACACATTGGTGTGTGTACCAAGGTACCTCTGAAACTGCTGAAGCTGGCTGGGGCTGAAAGTGAGGGGAAAAATTATTTTTGTGCGCCTTGTAAAGCGTGTTCAAAACCACTAACAAAGTCATTGTTTTACAGTGCCAAATTAATGGCTCTTCTGTGCAAAATCAGCTGTAGATAAATATCTTTTCTTCTTACAATGAAGTAAAGGAATAACTTTGTCCTGAGGTATCATTTTGTGTCTAGTGACTCTAATAGACAAATTTTGTTAATCTGCACCAAAAGGTAAACTGATTCTAAGCCCAGACTGTGGCTCTTTCACGTCAGCTTTTTAAAGACAGAGGTTAACAAAACTCTTCAAACACACACTCCAAACATTCTTCTCCATATAATTCCACATCAATCTACAGACAACTATTCTCTGGCCTAAATTCTCATGCTTCGTCTTTAAATATCCACAGGGAGTCTGAACACACTTTTCTCCTACTCACTTCCCATCTGAGGATTTAATAACAACAATTAAATTACTTAATACTATAAGAAAGTAGTTTGGGGAAGTGGGAGAGGATGAAAAGATTGACAAAGAAATGGGAAAGAGAGCCGAAGCTTAAAGCTTCTTGTAGTACATCACAGTAGCTCTTATGACTCTTTATTTGCACTCTTGCTTCTCTTAAAAATCTAAATGTTTACAAGGCAGGCTCTGGAGACTGTAATTGAAAGCCACAGAACTGGCAAATATCAATATCTAATAGCTGGTGTCTTTCTCCCTGTTCTCCCCTAATGCATATTTCCTGTGAAATGGTGTCAACGAACAAAAGACCACATCACTGGCTTCTTATTTCCCCAACCCATCCTTAGATGTACCTTTTCTCATCCTCACAGAAGTCTGTTATGTATTTCAGGAGTGGTTGGCTTGTCTCCTTTTGCTGGCAGCTCTTCCTGCTCTCGTTAGTACATGAAAGTCTAATTGTGCTGGGCAGCTCTGCCTTGGCAAGCAACTTTGAAATTATACCTGAAATGGCACCAGACATCATTAATTCTGCTTTTGTAGGTAAGTTTTTCTGCTGTGAATTATATGCTCTGCTCCTTCTTACCTGAAAACACTTTTTATTTTTTCTTAAGCCTCTTGCATTGTGATATCAATTAAGGCATATATAAAATGTTCTTAGAACTAATTAGAAATCAGTGAAAAAATCCATGTGAAATTTATAGACATTAATACAGAAGAACCAAACAATTAATGTATGCCCAATCCAGTGACTCAATATCCAACTTGTTACCTCTGCTTAGTTTTATATCAGCATCTTAATTCAAGAACAGGCAGGGAATATATCCATATGTTTTACTTCTTTTGTAGAATTAGCTAAAAGGAAAAAAGAAAACCCCCAAAACGTAGGAATGTAGACTTGCCATTTTTTTTTCCTGAGAGGATCATAAATTATTTAAAATTTCTTCATCTCAGAATGCCCAGATGAATGCTCTGAGATATTCAAAGGCTAGAAGCTAAAAGATTATACAGGTGATTCAATAGTTCTTGGCAATCACTAAAATAAAAGTCATGCCTTATTTTTTTAATATATTAAGTATGAGGAATTAATTTTTCTCTCTTAATTTTCCTCTGTATCAACAAATAATTTAAGACAAATTGGTATTAAATTAAAGGACACAACTATAACTGAGATGCAAATGCAACTGTGATCAGTCCATTTTTAGTTTCCTTGGAAATACTTTTTTGCTTTTTCCACTTGGTTCTTTATACTTGAAAAAGCAATATTCCTCATGTGAACACTGATAATTAAGTCTGGCATTCATATCTTTTCTATTACTACTTTTCTTGGTGCTTATTTAAGAACTTTGTTTGCAAAGTTGAATACCCAAGGTTCCTTTTCAGAACTTGCATTGATTTTCTTTTGTCTTTTAACAAACAGACAGCAACCTGTACTCAACATGGAAAAAATAACAAGCAGGCAGTGCTTAAATAGCAAAATCAACATTCTTATTCTTCTGGTAATGAATACTGTGAGCAAGCCAAGATCCAGCTGTACCCAATAGAAAAGCCAAGGCCTTTATTTCTAGAGTATAAATGATATCATCAATAGGTGGGGGGAGGGTCCTAAAAATTAAGAAATAAATTCAAATGGAAGCTCTTTAGGGTTTTTAGGATGGATTAATTACTTGAATTCAGGTATCTGCCCAAAAAATTGGCTGCAAATATGTTAATCCAGCAGTGCGCGGAAAATTAATCTTGATTATAAATTAGCATTGTCACTTCAGTCCAGAGACTGGAGATATGAATATGCATCTCAACCCTTTGTGCATGACCTGGCAGAAGTACAGGTGGCAGTTTATCCCAGTGTTCTGTGTGTGCCCCTTTGGGAGTTCACTGGGGTGTAAAGTTGTGTGAAATGGGCCCAGAGCGGCTGATGTGGGGGGATGGACAGGAAGAGAGGGTGAGTAAATGTTGAGAGAGAATATTTTTTATCCTGGAGAAAAGGAGGCTCAGGGGTGACCTTATCACTCTCCACAAGTACCAGACAGGAGGTTGTAGCCAGGTGGGGGTCAGGCTCTTCTCCCAGGCAACCAGTGACAGGATGAGAGGACACGGCCTCAATCTGAGCCAGGGGAGCTTCAGGCTGGACTTTAAGGGAAATTTCTTCACAGAAAGGGCTGTCAAACGTTGGAAAAGGCTGCCCAGGCAGGTGGTGAAGTCAACATCCCTGGAGGTGTTTAAGAAAAGACTGCACGTGCCATTTAGTGCCACGCTCTGGTTGACAAGGTGGTGTTAGGTCAAAGGTCGGACTTGATGATCTCCAAGGTCTTTTCCAACCTAATTGATTCTGTGATTCTGCAAAAGCCTTCCAAGGTCTGATAAACTCTGGAGACTGACTGCCTGGCTGAACCTGCAGAAATGGATAAAGCACCACGACTGCTGAATTTGTCCAAAGCCACCAGTGCACAGCAGCATTGAAAATGGGTCAGAGTAATCAGACCACATCCAAAAAGATCGTGACTGCTGTATTCAAACACAGAGACCAGGGTCAGTCACACACCCTTGAGTCTCTTCCACACTGACCTAGAAGCTGCTGGTGTCACCCTGGCTCTCCATGTGGCTGGTGCCATGTAAAGATGTGCATGAATGAACTGTTTGGGGGAGCACATGGGTGTCTAGTTACTTGCAATTAATAGAAAGATGGGATTCTATTAGTAACACCAGCTTAATAAATAAGTTTCATAAATATTAGTTTTGATCTTTATAATACTTTGACAGGTTTTTTCTACTTGGAAAAGTCAGAGGATGAGCCACTCAATGCATGTTCTGCTAATGTGGGTGCAGAAAAGCCCCTCTCACTGAGGTGACTTCATTTCCTGACTGTGCCCATCCATCAGCCTCTACCAGCAACAAACACCCATGATTTTTTTTTTTAGTAAGAGCTTTGTGAGCCTTCAGTTCGCGTTAAGTTTAAAAGGGTCACATTCTTTTATGTTTTTACAGTGCACAAGGATTCTGATTTGGTTTTGTTTTCTTTTTTTTTCCCCTCTTTTAAATCCTAACTTGAATCAGAAGGAAGGCTGGATCATCACTAGATATAATGCATTATCATTAACTTCATGAGGCAATTTCTCTTGTACAATTTTGCTAGTCCAGGCATTCTAGCTTTTAGTTTAATTGAGTTTGTTGATAAATCTGTCATGACATGCTTTCTATATATGATCTTTCTATTAAAAAATTATTTCTACAGAATAAAATTCATTTCATGAATAAGATTAAAAGAAGGCTTGTACATTGTTTAATCACATATTCAATTGGTTCCTGATAAACAGCAGGGATGACTTAGATTGGCCCTCTGTTCATTTATGACTTTAACATTTGCAAAATAGGCAACGAGAAAAAACATATGTTGAAATCACACAGTTCAGTAAATGTTTTCATTAAATATTGCCAACTACTTTCATTGTTGAAATGGAATATTCTTATTTAATCAATGAATCCAGTAAATAAACGCATTCTTGCCCGCGGTGTCTCTTGTATTAGAATTTCAGTTTCCACACTTATCCCCAAGGCCAGGAAAGAGCATGACTTTATGTTGCCGATGTGTTGTGTTTCATCAGGCTGTGTCTTAGTATATACATGTCACTTTAGATCTAAGCAGATGTGACAGAAGGTAACAGACTGCACTGTGCTGCTGCAATGTCAGCCCGTGCACCAGACAGATTAGAAAATGCAGTGCTGTGAGTTCAGTGACTGGGAAGCAGAAAACAAACATAGTAACATCTAATTTTCTGACAGGAAGTCAAATAAATGGAGTGCACACGCTCCTTCATTGCAAAAAAAAAAAAAAAAAAAACCAAAAAAA